>ML661883.1:16614370-16810021 GCA_007570785.1 Antilocapra americana | reverse complement strand
GGAGTCTCACTGCGGTGTTCAGGGGTGCGCAGCGGTGTCTCATTGCTGTGTTCAGAGGTGCGCAGTCGTGTCTCACTGCTGTGTTCATTTGCATTTCCCTCAGGACATGATAATGGACATCTTTTCATGTGCTTCTTTGCCATGTGTGTATCTTCTTTGGTGAGGTGTCTGTTACAGTCTTGGCCCATTTTTTAATCAGGTTTTTCTGGTTCTTATTATTGAGTTTTAATAGTTATTTGTATAGTTTGGATAGCAATCCTTTATCAGAATGTCTTTTGCAGATGTTTTCTCCCATATTTCATGATATTTTTACTCATTTGTTTATCTGCTTTCCCAGTCAGACTGTGGAGTCCATTAAAGTGTAGATTGTGCCATTTATTCTTATGTTCACAGTGCTCCTCACTAAAAAAACATTATATACATATTTGTTTGTTGAATAAATAAATCACAAATGTGGGAGTAAAGAGAAATTGGGAAACTATATAAGAGGAGATACTAACAAACCAGTAAGAATCTTTCCTTATCAAGAAAGTGGAAACCAAGCTGTGGGATTCCATTCCACTGTCCAGGAGGCAGATACTTCCTGTAAATGTCCAGTCAGTGGCAAGTGTGAACAGTATGAGCCAGAGGTTCTGTGGGATGCACCTCTGAGGGTTTTTGCCATCTTTAGGCTCACACTTTTGGACACAGTGACTCCACTCCATGAGCCCAGTCCAGGGTCACAGAAGGGGCCAAGTAGACAGATGCCAGCTGCCTTGTCCTAGAGCAGTTTGGACGCCTAGTGTCCAGTCTGGAAGAGTGGTCAGGGGAACCCTGACGTAAATCTTCAGCCATGCAGAGCCTCAGGGCAGGACGTGATGGCGCAGGCATGGCGTGCTTGCCACGTACTCATAACACACATGCTGGGAGAAGGCAAAGATGAAAATACTCGGGTAGATGGTAATAAGCCTACGCTTCAAAACTTGTCCTTTGCTGTAATTTAGTGCAATAAATGGGAATTATAATAAGTTTCAGAGCATTTATATAAACTCACAAATTGAGGAAACAAACCTGGGCACCTCCCGTTCCCATCTGACCTGAGGGGCACAGAGACGCTGGGGGACAGAGCCGCCTCTGAGCCCAGCTCCGCTTCCCTGAGCCCAGGCACCGTGGTCGCTGTGGACGAAAGCACTGCCTGCTCGTGGCCTGTGTGTGATCTGTGCGGCAGCGAGAGACTGGAACAGAGCCCAGCAGACAGGTAGGGGGGCAGCCGCAGGGGACCCCGTGGCTTGGGGCCAGAGGGCACCTGGGGTGGCCAAGCTGCCAGAGGAGGCCGGGCGTGCTTTCTCCCCAAGTCACCACTGGGTTCCTGCTCCCCAAGGCTCCTCCAGTCCTAGAAGAGAAGAGAGGAGGCTTCCTCAGCTCCTCTGTTGTCAAGCAGGAGAGAAAGAACTCGGGGCAAACACAAATGTGTGGCACGCTGGTGCCCACACGGCCAGCCCTTCGCAAGCTGACATCCCTTCCTGCCCAGCGTTACTGCCCCCAACCCCCACATACCCTGGGCCCATACTCCTAGCCAGTCCTCTGGTGCCACTGGCCGTTAGAGGCATCCAGGGTGCCCGCACTTTCCTGCTGCTGGACGCCTCCTGGGTGGGGGCCTTGGGCCCAGACCGGACAGCGCAGGGCAGGGCTTGGAGATGAGCGAGGATCTAGGTTCCTGGGAGGCAGGTAGGAGCAGGGACGCAGGTGACCAGAGCAGATCTGGCCGGGCGCTCAGCTGGGTGAGCTCTCTGCCAGGTCTCTCCCTCCTCTGGCCACCCCACAAGTGGCCAAATCTCTGCGCCCAGGCTGCTTTGGGCCTGTGTCAAGACCTGGGTTTCTGAATGTGATGCCCAGACATCGGGGTAGAGGGAATGTCTGTCCCCACCAGTCTCCCACACTCTGTCCTCTTGTCAGGGGCGCCTTCTCCTGTGGGGACTGCTCCCGCCTGGTCACCTCACCCATCCTCAGGAGGCACCTGCAGGTCTTCCTGGATTCCTCCTCGCGACCCTGGTGCACAGTCAGGGTCAAGGTAGGAGCCAGCAGGGGCTGGTGCATCCATGCCCACCTCCGGGGCCCCTTCACCTGCGGCCAGGCGAGGGCTGCCTCTCCTGGTCTCTTCCCAGGGAGGGAAGGCTCAAGTCTCTGCAGGGGAGCTGGTGGCGTCTAGCTACACGTCAGTACCCGGGAGGGGTGTTTCCGGGGAGTGGGGTGTGGTGCTGACCTGGCCCCCTTGGTGGTTCTTGCAGCTGCTACAAGACAGCATCTCTTCGCTCCTGAGGTACGCTGCCTGCGAGGATGGGGTAAGTGGGAGCCCAGCCCCTGGGTGTGTACTTCTTTCCTCCCCCTGTCCCTCCTGTGCCGGGCACCAGCAGAGGTCAGACTCTGGAGGCTCAGCTTGGTCCCTGCTTCCTCCTCTGACTCACGCCTTTCCCTTTCGGAACCAAGGTTACTTCTCATCAGTCCTGCAGGAGATACTGGCCCCTGTCCCCTGGCTTCCACTGTGGTAGGACCGTCTCAGGACTTCAAATTAGACCTAGTAGCATAGCTGTCTGAGACAGTTTTTAAATTGCTTGGTATTCTAGAGTCTGAGTGCATGGAAACTTCTCAGAGTTGCCCTGACTTAACAGTGGTAGCTTTGTGAAGAGGTGTGAGGCATGCTCCTGAAAGAGACTGCCACCTGAGCAGACACACCTCTCCGTACACACTGGCATTACCTTACATAGCCATCTAACCTTACACACCCACCCTACCTCACACACCTGTTACCTCACACACCCACCCCAGCTTACACACTGCCATTCCCTTACACATCCACCTCACCTTACATACCTTCATTCCCTTACACACCCACCTCACCTTGCACACCTGTGTTCCCTTACACATCCACCTTACCTCACATACCTACCTCACCTTACACTCACCTCACCTACATGCCTACCTTATCTTGCACACCCATCTCACCTTACACATCCACCTCCTTACACATCCATCTCAGCTTACAGTCACCTTACCTCACACACCTGTTACCTTACACAACCACCTTTACACACCTGTTACCTGACACTCCCACCTCACCGTACACACCTGCATTCCCTTACACACACACCTTACCTTGCACACCTGTGTTCCCTTACACACCCACCTTACCTCAAACACCTACCTCACTTTACACACCCACCTCACCTACATGCCTACCTTACCTTGCACACCTGTCTCACCTTACACATCCACTTCACCTTACACACTGATATTACCTTACATACCTATCTTACTATACACACCCACTTTATCTTACACACTTGAATTCACTTACACACCCACCTGATTTCACACACCTGCCTTGCTTAACACCCTTATGGAGCAGAGAGCTCTGTCCATGTCAGAGCTGTGTGAAAGCCTGTGAGGAGCCTGCACGTATGCCCTCAGGGTTCAAAACCCAGGTGGCAGATATGTGCAGCTCTTGCAGTTGCTGGCAAAGGGGACACTCATATCGGCAGAGCTAAGGGTTCCCACAGCCACAGGCCCACTCTGCATCTAGCCTGAATTTGGAGGCTTCATGCTGCCCTCCTGGCTGCTTGCCAGCCCCTCCTGGGCTTAGGGCTGGAGGGAGAAGCAGCCCTTACACTCTTTACTTTACACCGGACGTCAGAGGTTTGAGTAAATCGGAATGTCCATGCACAGAATCTGTAAGGAGCCCTGGTCTGGCTGTGGTTCCAGCTCGAATCCCTGGCCTCATGCACCTCTTTAGAGCAACTTGGTGACCCCCACCCCCACCCCCACACAAACCTTCATCCAGGGGGCTGCTGTGCTGCCTGATCATGTGCAAGTGCAATGGAGGTCAGCAGTTAGGGCAGCCAGGCCCCATGCTCCCTGCTGCCCTCAAGATGGCCATGCTGACTGGAGAGGCCACAGGGACAGGGCTCCTGTCGGATGCAGAGGGACCCGCAGAGGGAAGGTCATCGCAGTCTTCACAAGCGACACCTAGAGGGTAGCCAGCCCAGGTGGGAACGACTGAGACCCTGCGTGTGTTCTCCTGATGGAAGTCCTGTGTTTCACGGGTGGTGAGCCTGTGGTTCTGTGACTGTTGGTCCTTGGGTAAGGCTCATGGATTAGAGAGTTCCAAGGTAGGGGGCTTTAAACAGACACTAAATATGGCAGGTCTACCTCACCTTGCACCCTCAGGGAGGCGAGAGCTCTGTCTATGTCAGAGCCATTTGGAACTTGTTACCGTGAAGGATGCTGGAGGATTCCTACTCAAGAACACAACAAAATGAACCGAAGTCCATGGCCAAGTGCTTGGGGATGGCACCCAGAGCACCCATGGGCCCTGCAGTAACCCGAGTGCATTTCCTGGGCCCCAGGCTCCTTGGACAGTGGCCCTCGACCCACTGCTCTCTTCAGGGGCCTGGAGTGTGAGGGGCCTGGCAGGAACCCCCTCATTCATTCATTCCCTTTTAATGGAGGCAGGCTGTACCTCCCACACATTCGGCTTCTCGACTGCTTGCATCCTAGAGAGCTCAGGAGGCTTATGTGTATGTGATCCACGTGTGTGGGGCATGTGCACCGGTGCCCTGGGCGAGAGGCCCAGTGGCGAGCACCTCAGTGTCCCCTTTGTGCTGCTCTGCTGGCAAAGGCGAGGCCAGTAGGACTGGGGAGATGCCAAACTCGTCACCCCCAACCCCACCTCTGCGTCAGTGGATTCTCAGCTTTATGTCAACCTGGAAGGAAGTGGACACGGATGTGGGTGAGACCTGTGTGGGGGCATCAGCCACAAGGGTCGCCTGGACTCTGTCAGTTTTTAGGGTGCGGATGTACATTCACAAACTGCAAAGAATCAGATGACTCTCCCTGAGAACCAGGGCTCCATTCCCAGAATAAACTGTGCCACTCCTAGTCAGGACCCAGGAGTGTGGGTCTCAGGCCTCCACTTAACAAGGTCCAGCTTCAGGTGTGAAGGCAGTGGTCATACCCACTACTCCACCTGAGTGACACCACAGAAGCAAGAGTCAAAGAAAATACACTGTACCTTTTAAAAACAGAGGCGTTAACTTCATGTTAATTTCCCCCAAATATAGGTATAATTTAATCTCCATTTATAAATAATACAGTTATTATTGAAAACTATAGTTGCCATACCTGGCATTTTAAAAAGAGGGTATTTTTCAGACTTTTTTCCAAGTCAGAGTTCGGTGCTTGTGTCCAGGGGACCTGGGCCCCCCGTGGACACACACAGGGCAGCCCTCGTAGACAACACACCAGCATCCAGCATCACCATGGCCTTCCCAGCCCTGAGAGGGAACTGCCCGCCCCACTCTCCAGCATCTCTGCTGCCTTCCTGCCACTGCGCCTGTGCGAGGCCCCTCATGAGCACAGAAGCCCTGGGAGTGACCGAGGGGCTGTGACCTTGATGCCACCGGAGCCCAGCGGGAGGCCTCCACACTGTCCAGGCTCATCCTCTCATTTCCTCCCTTCACCTGCTTGGACCTCAGCTCTCTCCCCTGCTTTACCTGAACATGCTACCAGGGAGATCGGAGCGCCCTGTGAACCACAGTGGGAAAACAGAGCATTTGGCGCTATGCCTGTCTTGTAGGTGGGAGACAGGGACTGCAGTGACCTGGCTTCACAGTATCCACATCCCAGACCGATCTGGACACTTACTGCTGCAGAAGGAGCTGTCTCAGGGCTCGGTGTGTCCACACAGACCCACTGTCTGGACACAGCTCTGCTGGGCAGCAGTCACAAGGCTGGGCTGGGGTCACAGACGTCCCCCAGGCCCTGGCCGGCCCTTATGCTCCTGTCGGCTGGGACCTCGCTGGGCCCTGAGCCAGATACCCACACGGGCCGGACCCCCTCACAGCATGTGTCTGGTCCTGAGTAGGGCAGAAGGTGGGCCCCTGTCCTGTACTCCTCCACCGCACCATGCTCACAAGAAGCCAGACCCGGGTGAGGGCAGTGAGGTGCCCATCAGGAACACAGACATGCCAGCCCTGGCCATGCTGTCTGACCGCCCGGCCTGGGTCTCCCTGCCAGGACACGTTAATGACGGAAGGGGCAAGTTAGCACTGAACTCAGTTATCACAGACATCCATCAAGTGTCTGGCACAGAGCAGGCCTGGGAGGAGCCCCAGCACTGCTCCCCAGGTCCTGCAGAGGAACTTCCCAAAGAACACGTGACCTTCTGGGGCTTCAGTCTTCCTTAAGACCAATAAGCCTCTTTATGTTCAGCCCTATTTCCCCAAAGAAAGTGTCTTGAGGTCTGATACCTGGAGACCAGGAGGGCACAACATACTGCCCAACCTGGTCACCGGGCCCTGCCGCCTGGAGCCCTGCTTGCCCACGGCTAACCTGTTCTCTGAGACTGGCATCAGATAGTGAGAAGGGAGGCCTTTCTACAGCACAGGGAGAGGCGCTCAGCTCAGGGCAGCTCTGGGAGAGAGGAGACCTTGTTGAGGCAGGCAGAGCTAGTCCTTGAGCAGAAGTGCTGGTCGACTGCGGAAGTAGGAGTCAGCGGCAGGCAAGATGGAGCTCCTGCTGGGACCCAGAGCACGGCTTCACATGTGCTTCCCCCCAGCTTCTGTCCTAGAACGGCCAGCTGAGAGGTATGCGCCTTGTATCCACTGACAGACACCGACAAGAGACATTCTTGATGTTCTTTTGTAAAAACGAACTCAAAAGCAGTTCCCTCCTTTGCTTGTATCGCAGCCTATTCTCACCTCTGGAGAGGGTCATGGGCCAGGGAAGGGCCTCCTGCTCTGGCTGAGGTGTGCTGAGCCACCGGGAACAGGGTGTCCAGGGCTGTTTTCTCTAACCAACTCTCCTCCCTGCAGAGTTACGAAGTGAGGAGTGTCCTCGGAAAGGAGGTGGGGCCGTTAACCTGTTTTGTCCGATGCATTACCACCCACCCGACCAGCAGCGTGGGATTGGAGGAGGTTGAGCTCCTGAGCGAGGGGAGAGCCTCTTGAGAACGCTGGCAACGGCCACAGGATCTGTGAACTTTACCAAGTGGCTGAGAGGTGGTGGTGGGTTTGGGTAATTTCTTAACCCTGGACAGAGTGAATGTACTTGATGATCTTGAAATGGAACTTCATGTTAGTAAAATGGCTTTGTAAACTATAAATAAAAATACTTTTTTCTATGATTATATATTTTTTATTACCTTTCTGCATATTAAAGTTTAAATAAGCTTCAGGACTTCGTACTGTATTTATTTTAGATAATACATACAGTAGAAAAATTATTTTGTCCTATGTAATTTTAAAGTGTTCTGTTCAAATTTTACCATGATTGAACAGGTTTTTTCCCTCATTTCTTTTACCATTTCCCCAAAGAATACCCGGCAAAGGGCAAACCTTTGTCCTCTCTTGTCTGTTACTGCTCTGCACAGTCTGTGTTCAACCTAAGTGCTTTGCAGTTCATTATTTTTTGGAAAATGTTCTGGGGGCACTGTGTCAGAGGTCAAACTGTTACGGGTAGAGTATCGACAAAGTGAGAGAACAACAGGTCTGGGTAGCCCTGGGTGCAGACAAGGCCACCCCGCCACAGGAGCTGGGTCATGGTTCACCTTGTTGGCAGAGTATCTGAGTTAAAAGTAAAACCCCGGATTAATTATCTCTGGACACTAAAGATTTTGTTTCCTCCCTTATGACAATAAAATGACAGGCCACGGTTAATAAATTACATAATATAGACGTAGCAGCCAAGACAAAGAAAGGCTGCCCAGTACCCACTCTCATGGGGGAAAGGCAACGACTTTATTTATTCGTCCAGGTTAATCTTTGAAACATTACAAGTACTGGCAAGGTAGCCGGTTTTAAGTAGCTTTGTGACTGTCCTTTCCATCTCCTATCATGACTTGTACTTTACGCACTTGGAAAATCTACTTGAAGCTGACAACAGAAGTGAGGAAAGTGAAAGCAAATCCCATGAAAGCCAAGATGAGTCGGGCTGGTTTTCGGGTAACCGAGCCCTCTTCTCCTTGCCCCTAGACCCCCACTCGAGGTGGGACGCACTCCAGGGGGTTTCCAACACGTTTCCGGGGCGCGGGCACCTTCCACCCGAGTGGGTCTCGGCAAGTTAACCAGCACGTCAGCAGGTGGAGTTCGGCCTGTTTGAGAAGCAAGGCAACCCGGGATGACCGGCCCCGGGGTGCAAGTCAGCCAGACGCGCCCTCCCCTGAGGGTTCGGAGGGCCGCGAGCGCAGGAATCAAAGTGGGTCTAACGCGTCTTTATTCTTACAAATACTGTAAAAATCAGTATAAAAAAGTGAGCATGCTCAGTCTTTTCCTCGTATCTACAGTACAAAGGCTTGTCGGAGAAGTCTCTTTTACGAATGTACCTTAGCTGCATCCTAGGCGTAGGATGTAGAGAAGCTCCCGTCACAGTAACTTAGGGTCCACGCGGCAGCTGTCCGAGTCCCGGCCAAGCGCGGGAGTCCGGCCCGGCGGCTCCAGGCGGTGCGGCCACAGCCCGCGCGCCCCCCGCGTCACCGCGCGTCCGCCGCCCCCGCGCCGGGCAGGAAGGGCGCGCCGGGCAGCTGCTTGAAGAAGCGCCGCAGTCCGGCCAGGTCCCGCGTGAGCTGCTCCACGCGCTGCTGCAGCTTCTCGTTCTCGGCCGAAAGCTCCACCAGCTTCTGCTGCATCTCCTGGTTGCGCCGCTTGGCCTTGTCGCGGCTCTTGCGCACGGCGATGTTGTTGCGCTCGCGTCGCTGCCGGTACTCGGGGCTGCCGCGGTCCGGGCCCCGCTTGCCCGCCGCCTTGTCGCGCGCGGGCCCGGGCGCGGGGGGCGCGGGGCTCCGGCGCGGCGGCTCTGGCGACGCGGGCGGCGTGGGCTGCGCGGCGGCCGCGAGGCTCACCACCGTCTGCGCGCACGCGGCCACCTGCGCGGGCAGCAGGGAGCCGGGCGCGTCGCCGTCGCCCCAGTCGGGCTCGCGCTTGAGGGGCCGCGGCGCCGGGCCGGGGCCCCCGAGGCGCGCGGGGCCGCCGGGGAGCAGCTCCAGGGCGCCCGCTTTGTGGTTGCTGTTGAAGAGGTCGGCGAAGAGCTCGTCGTGGCACAGCTCCAGGGTGGGCACGGCGGCCATGGAGTCGATGTAGGCGCTGAAGTCGATGGCGCTCTCGTCGTCGTACATGGCGGGCGCGGCCGGCTCGGCCCCGCGGCCCGGCTTCCCCGCGCGGCCGGGCTCGTAGAAGGCAGCGGGCTCCGCCGTCCAGGGCGCGCCGCGCGCCGGGCCGTCCAGGCTGAAGAGCGCGGCGCTCATGGCGGCGTCGGGCCGGCGGCGAGCGCGGTCCCGGGGCGGGCCGGGCGCTGCCTTTTCTAGCCCGGCTGACGCGCACGCCCCGCCCCGGCCGCGGACCGCGGGACCCCCGCCCGTGCGCCTCCCCCGCGCTTCCTGCCCGCCGGCCCGGCCCGCGCGGCGCTGCCGGGAACGACCCTCCCTCGGCCGCGCCTCCTCCTTCCTGCGGGTGGGTCGGCGCCTCCGCGCCCGCGGAGCCGGGGCGGAACCGGATCGGGACACCGGACCGGCTCGCGAACCAGGGCACCCGGGGCGCTGCCCCGCAGGTTCAGGGGGTTCGGGCCGCGGTGCTTCCCGATCGCGGGGAGGGGGAGGTCGGGACGCTGCCCTCTCGAGGCTCGGCCAGAGCTGGGGAGCGCGCCTGGGGCCACGGGGGCCCACGAACCCCAAGAGGGCCCGAGAACTCCGAGCTCAGCTCCCGTGAGCCCCGCGCCCCGGACCCTGCTTCCAGGTCCACAGAGCAGTGCCATTTTGCAGTGGTGTCTTACTTCGGTCCTGTCTTTACTTGCAGACTTTTTTTTTTCCCCTTCTGTTCGGTGTTCCAAAAAGAAGCGCCTTTGGATCCAAAGCAGTGGGGTAGTTCCCCTTTAGGAGAAAAAAAAAATATTTAGACTAGTAGCTCTGACAAGGTATTAACTTGCTAGCTCTTCACTTTATAAAAGTCAGGAGAAGACTGTCAGTTGGCTTGGTTGGTAAACATTTGCTACAATTCGAGTCAGGCATTTCGGGTTAGCTCTATTTTTCACATCACAGTCCGTTTTCAGACCGGGCCTCTTGTCCACATCCTTTTTCGTTTTGCTGCTTCCCAACACCAGGCAGTCCACAAGCCCCACAACCCTCCACAGTATCCCAAAAGTAACTTCTAATGTGGGGTTCATGCACACCCTCAGGAAAGACGTTTATTTTGGAAGTCAGAAAAACGCTACTAGAGCCCTCTCCAGTCAGGGAATGCAAAAGAAATACTTGCACGGAAAACTGTATTCTCCTGAAAATAATTCGGTGACATGATCAGTAGATTCGGATGTCAAATTGGGATTGAGCTTGAGAGATGCTACGCCCATATTTTTTAGATGAAGTAACTAGTAATCAATGATAACTTTTCGATTAAAATTTTCTTCCCTTTTCCAAAAATGAGAAAGGAAAGATAGATCATAGACCAACAAAGTAGAAATTTGTTATGACATTTAAAGGCAGTCAAAATACAATAAAATGATTTAAAGTTTAGCTTTGTGTCAGTATTTTACCCTCATTTCTTAAATGTCTCCAACTGCTGTCTTTTCCTAACTATTAATTTATAAATTAATAAATTAAGGTAAATACAAAGTTGTTCATGATTTCTCATTGTTATGAATCTTGAGTTTTCTGGTTCTGAGTGATTTTGTGTGGTTTTCTGAGTAGGACTGTCCAAAGGAAGCAGTCACATAAGAAAGCGTTTTCTTGAAAATGTTGGAGCCTTGGATTCCCCCGTGTTTATTTCCCCCCATTTTTTTAACCAGAGTAAAGTTATCCCCCCTCCCCTCTCCGCCCCAGTCCTGTAGAACCTTGCTATGGACGTTCTTCAGATGCTGTGCTTCTGGTGGACTTTCCAGATATGTCTGTCCTCTAGAAATTCCGGGGACTGGGCGTGCCTGACACACTCCAGCCAGGGGCACCGTCCGGCTTAGGAAGTCGGGCTTGTTCCTAACACGGAGGGGTCACAGGTCAGTCCTCAGGACGGATCATTTTTGAGTGCTTCATAAGGTGTAAGATACGGGCAAGAGGAGTTCTCCACACTAAAGTCTGAAACAACGTTTCTGAGAGGTGCCAGTGTCAAAAAGACAGAAAACGCGACTCTAGTGCCCTCTCCTGTTCTGTGTCAGTAGTGAAGTTACAAGGACAGACTTTTTGGATAAACTTTTCTCATATTTTTTGTGTAAGGACTATAAGAATAAAACCACTGGGTATTGGGGTCACACATCCACGGCACTGCCAAAGCCTGCGTATTTTATTAAAAACCTACTGTGATGAGTCAAAAATTCTGCATTCACTTCAGCCTCTGGAATTTAGGAGACAGAGCCCCCAGATGACAAAGCATCCAGAGTGGAGAACAGATTTATTCTGTGAGTCGCGTGTCCACCTGCCACAGACTGGCTCATGTTCCCGGTAGTACAAAAGAAGGAGAACCACTTTACATTCCCAGCCTGGCCTGTCAGCACTGGCACAGCTCATCAGTGTCCATTGAATTGGAGTACTTTGAATTGGCAGTTGGTCTTGGGTCGTGTGGTCCTTTTAACAATATTGATTCTCCCAGTGTGAGAACAAGGCATGTTTTCCCATCTGTTTACATGATCTTCAGTTTCTTTCATCAGTGTCTTTTAGTTTTCAGATTATAGACTTTTGCCATCTTTTTTTTTCCTATTTTTATTTATTTATTTATTTATTATTGTGTTGGTTTTGCCATACACTGACATGAATCCGCCATGGGTATACATATGCTCCCCATCCAGAACCCACCTCCCTCCTCCCTCCCGATTCCCTCCCCCTGGGACATCTCGGTGCACCAGCCCCGAGCATCAACCCTGGGCTGGAGATTGATTTCACATATGACAATTAACATGCCTCAATGCCATTCTCCCATATCATCCCACCCTTGCCCTCTTCCACAGAGTCCACGAGTCTGTTCTATACATCTGCGTTCCTTTTGCTGTCTCGCATGCAGGGTTCTCGTTACCATCTTTCTAAATTCCATATATATGCGTTAGTATGCTGTATTGTTGTTTTTCCTTCTGGCTTACTTCACTCTGGATAATGGGCTCCAGTTCTGTCCACCTGAGTAGAACTGATTCAAATGAATTTTTTTTTAATGCTGAGTAATATTCCATTGTGTATATGTACCACAGATTTCTTCTCCATTCGTCAGTTGATGGGCATCTAGGTTGCTTCCATGTCCTGGCTATTGTAAACAATGCAGCAATGAACATTGGGGTACACGTGGCTCTTTTAATTCTGGTTTCCTCGGTGTGTATGCCCAGCAGTGGGATTGCTGGGTCATATGGCAGGTCTATTTGCAGTTTTTTAAGGAATCTCCACACTTTTTGCCTTCTTTTAAAAGTCGCTCAGTTGTGTCTGACTCTGCCACCCCATTGACTAATCAGTCCATGGAATTCACCAGGCCAGAATGCTGGAGTGGGGTAACTGTTCCCTTCTCCAGGGGATCTCCCAACCCAGAGAACAAACACAGGTATCCCACATTACAAGCAGATTCCTTACTAGCTGAGCCAGTAGGGAAGCTCAAGAATATTGGAGTGTGTAGCCTATCCCTTCTCCAATGGATCTTTCTAACTCAGGAATTGAAACAGGATTGCAGGTGGATTCTATACCAGTTGAGCTACTAGGGAAGCACTTTACCTTCTTGGGTAAATTTATTTCTGTGTGTTTTATTCTGTCTGTTCAGTTCACTCACTCAGTCGTGTCCACCTCTTTGTGACCCCATGGACTACAGCATGCCAGTCTTCCCTGTCCATCACCAACTCCCAGAGCTTGCTCAAACTCATGTCTATTGAGTCGGTGATGCCATCCAACCATCTCATCCTCTGTTGTCCCTTCTCCTCCTGCCTTCAATCTTTCCCAGCATCAGGATCATTTCCATTGAGTCAGTTCTTCACATCAGGTGACCAAAGTATTGGAACTTCAGCTTCAGCATCAGTCCTTCCAATGAATATTCAAGACTGATTTTCTTTCGGATAGACTGGTATGATCTTGCAGTCCAAGGCACTCTCAAGAGTCTTCTCCAACACCACAGTTCAAAAGCATCAATTCTTCGGCACTCAGCTTTCTTCACTGTCCAACTCTCACATTCATACATGACTACTGGAGAAATCATACCTTTGACTAGATGGACTTTTGTCAGCAGAGTAATGTCTCTGCTTTTTAATATGCTGTCTAGGTTGGTCATGGCTTTTCTTCCAAGGGGCAAGCGTCTTTTAATTTAATGGCTGCAGTCACCATCTGCAGTGATTTTAGAGCCCAAGAAGATAAAGTGTGTCACTGTTTCCATGTTTCCCCATCTACTTGTCATAAAGTGATGGGACTGGATGCCATGATCTTAGTTTTTTGAATGTTGAGTTTTAAGCCAGCTTTTTACTCTCCTCTTTCACTTTCATCAAGAGGCTCTTTAGTTCTTCTTCGCTTTTTGCCATAACGGTGGTGTCATCTGCATTTCTGAGGTTATTGATATTTTTCCTGGCAATCTTGATTCCAGCTTGTGCTTCATCCAGCCCGGCATTTCGCATGGTGCCCTCTGCACAATTGCGCTCATATCACACGCTAGCAAAATAATGCTCAAAATTTTCCAAGCCAGGCTTCAGCAGTATGTGAACCGTGAACTTCCAGATGTTCAAGTTGTATTTAGAAAAGGCAGAGGAACCAGAGATCAAATTGCCAGCATTCATTGGATCCTAGAAAAAGCAAAAGAGTTCCAGAAAAACATCTGTTTTATTGACCACACCAAAGCCTTTGACTGTGTGGATCACAACAAACTATGGAAAATTCTTCAAGAGATGGGAATAACAGACCACTTGACTTGCCTCCTGAGAAATCTGTATGCAGGTCAAGAAGCAACAGTTAGAACCAGACATGGAACACCACACTGGTTCCAAATGGGCAAAGGAGTATGTCAAGGCTGTATATTGTCATCCTGCTTATTTAATTTACATGCAGAGTACATCATGCGAAATGCCAGGCTGGATGAAGCACAAGCTGGAATTAAGAGTGCTGGGAGAAATATCAACAACCTCAGATACACAGATGGCACCATTCTTACAGCAGAAAGCAAAGAAGAACTAAAGAGCCTCTTACTGAAAGTAAAAGAGGAGAGTGAAAAAGTTGGCTTAAAACTCAACATTCAAAAAACTAAGATCATGGCCTCTGGTCCCATCACTTCATGGCAAATAGATGGGGAAACAATGGAAACAGTGAGAAACTATCTTTTAGGGCTCCAAAATCACTGCATATGGTGAGTACATCATGAAATTAAAAGACGCTTGCTCCTTGGAAGAAAAGCTATGACCATCCTAGGCAGCGTACTGAAAACCAGAGACATTACTTTCACTACTTTGCCAATGAAAGTCCATCTAGTCAAAGCTATGGTTTTTCCAGTAGTCATGTATGGATGTAAGAGTTGAACTATAAAGAAGGCTGAGTGTCAAAAACTTGATGCTTTTGAACTGAGGTGTTGGAGAAGACTCTTGAGAGTCCCTTGGACTGCAAGGAGAGCAAATCAGTCCTTCCTAAAGGAAATCAGTCCTGAATATTCATTGGAAGTACTGATGCTGAAGCTGAAGCTCAAATATGTTGGCCTCCTGATGGGAAGAACGGACTCATTTGAAAAGACCCTGATGCTGGGAAAGATTGAAAGCAGGAAGAGAAGAGGACGACAGAGGATGAGATGGTTGGATGGCATCACCAACTCAATAGACATGAGTTTGAGCAAGCTCTGGGAGTTGGTGATGGACAGGGAAGCCTGACATGCTGCAGTCCATGGGGTCGCAAAAAGGTGGACACGACTGAATGACTGAACTGACTGACTCTGCGTGCAAGTTAAATACACAGGGTGACAGCATACAGCCTTTGCATACTCCTGTCCCAATTTGGAACCTCTGTTGTTCCATGTCTGATTCTAACTGTTGCTTCTTGACCAGCATACTGGTTTCTCAGGAGGCAGGTAAGGTGGTCTGGTATTCCCATCTCGAAGAATTTTCCGTAGTTTGTTGTGATCCACACAGTCAAAGGCTTTGGTGTAGTCAATAAACCAGAAGTAGATGTTTTTCTGTTAACTCTCTTGCTTTTTCTAGGATCTAATGAATGCTGGCAATTTGATCTCTGGTCCTCTGCTTTTCTAAATCCAGCTTGAACATCTTGGTTCTTGGCTCATGGACTGTTGAAGCCTGGCTTGGAGAATTTTGAGCGTTAACTTTCCTAGCATGTGAGATGAGTGCAATTGTGCAGTAGTTTGAACATTCTTTGGCATTGCCTCTGGGATTGGAATGAAAACTGACCTTTTCCAGTCCTATGGCTACTGCTGAGTTTTCCAAATTTGCTGGCATATTGAGTGCAGCACTTTTACAACATCATCTTTTAGGATTTGAAATAGCTCAACTGGAATTCCATCACCTTCACTAGCTTTGTTCATAGTGATGCTTCCTAGGGCCCACTTGACTTCACATTCCAGAATGTCTGGCTCTAGGTGAGTGATCACACCATCGTGGTTATCTAGGTCATTAAGATCTTTTTTGTGTAGTTCTTCTGTGTATTCTTGCCACCTCTCCTTTTTTTTAAATTTTATTTTTTTATTAGTTTTGCCATACAATGACATGATATCGCCATGGGTTTACATATGCTCCCCCTCCAGAACCCCCCTCCCTCCTCCCTTCTGATTCCCTCCCCCCAGGAAATCTCGGTGCACCTGCCCCAAGCATCAATCCTGGGCTGGCGATTGATTACACACATGATAATTAACATATTTCAATGCCATTCTCCCATATCATCCCACCCTTGCCCTCATCCACAGAGTCTACGAGTCTGTTCTATACATCTGCATTCCTTTTGCTGTCTCGCATGCTGGGATCTCGTTACAGTCTTTCTAAATTCCATATATATGCATTAGTATACTGTATTTTTGTTTTTCCTTCTGGCTTACTTCACTCTGGATAATGGGCTCCAGTTCCGTCTACCTGAGTAGAACTGATTCAAATGAATTTTTTTTATTCTGAGTAATATTCCATTGTGTATATGTACCACAGCTTTCTTATCCATTCGTCAGTTGATGGGCATCTAGGTTGCTTCCATGTCCTGGCTATTGTAAACAATGCAGCGATGAACATTGGGGTACACGTGGCTCTTTCAATTCTGGTTTCCTCAGTGTATATGCCCAGCAGTGGGATTGCTGGGTCATATGGCAGGTCTATTTGCAGTTTTTTAAGGAATCTCCACACTGTTTTCCATAGTGGCTGTACTAGTTTGCATTCCCACCAACAGTGTAAGAGAGTTCCCTTTTCTCCACATCCTCTCCAGCATTTATTGCTTGTAGACTTTTGGATGGCAGCCATTCTGACTGGTGTAAAGTGGTACCTCATTGTGGTTTTGATTTGCATTTCTCTGATAATGAGTGATGTTGAGCATCTTTTCATGTGTTTGTTAGCCACCTGTTCTTAATATCTTCTGCTTCTGTCAGATCCATACCATTTCTGTCCTTTATTGTGTCCATCTTTACATGAAATGTTCCCTTGGTATCTCTGATTTTCTTGAAGAGATCTCTAGTGTTTCCCATTCTATTGTTTTCCTCTGTTTCTTTGCATTGATCTCTGAAGAAGGCTTTCTTATCTCTTCTTATCTTTCTTATCTCTTTGGAACTTTTCATTCAAATGGGTATATCTTTTCTTTTCTCTTTTGCCTTTAGTTTCTCTTATTTTCTTAGCTATTTGTAAGGCCTTATCAGACAAGCATTTTGGCTTTTTGCATTTTTTTTTCTTGGAGATGGTCTTGATCACTGCCTCCTGTACAATATTTCGAACCTCCCTCCATCCATAGTTCTTTCAGGCACTTGGTCTATCAGATCTAATTACTTGAATCTATTTGTCACTTCCACTGTATAACCACTATATTGGTTTTGGTCATACCTGAATGGTCCAGTGGTTTTCCGTACTTTCTTCGATCTGAGTCTGAATTTTGCAATAAGGCATTCATGACCTGAACCACAGTCAGCTCCTAGTCTTGTTTTTTGTGACTGTGTAGAGCTTCTTCATGTTGCGGCTGCAAAGAATATAATCAATCTGAATTCAGTATTGACCATTATCCTGTCTGATGTGATGGAAAAATGGGATTGTTTCTTACATTTCTTTTTCTGATATTTCGCTGTTAGTGTATAGAACTGCAATAGGTTTCGGTATATTAATTTTGTATACAACCTGCAACTTTACCAAATTCTTTGATTTCTGCTGACATCTTTAGGACTTTCTATGTATAGTATCATGTCATTAGCAAACAGTGACAGTTTTACATCTTCCTTTCCTATTTGGATTTCTTTTGTCTTTTTCTTCTCTGATTGCTGTGGCTAGAACTTCTAAAACTATATTGAATAGAAGTGGTGAGGGTGAGCATCCTTGTCTTGTTCCTGATATTAGAGAAAATGCTTTCATCTTTTCATAGTTGAGCATGATGTTGACTGAGTTTATAATATATGGTCTTTATTAGGCAGAAATAAATTGCGGATCATGAGTTTACCTCTTAGTGGAGGAAATTCATCTTTTTCATCCAAAATATGCTGATGGAAAGTTAAGTATAAAATTTAAACCCTCTTTGTATTTTTAACAAAGTGTATTTGATTTGCAATATTTTGTTAGCTTCAGGTGTATAGAATAGTGATTAAGTGTTTTTGCACATTATACTCCATTACAGGTTACTGCAAAATAATGGCTGTAATTCTCTGTGCTATACATTATGTCTTTGTTGATTATCTGTTTTCTACATGGTAGTTTGTATCAATTCCATAGTCTTAATTTGTCCTTTCTCCCTTCCCTTTCCCCTTTGGTAACCATGCAGTTGTTTTTTAAATCAGTGAATTAGTGATTCTGTTTATGTTTTGCATGTTAGCTCATTTGTATTTGGGCTTCCCTTGTGGCTCAGCTGGTAAAGAATCCACCTGCAATGCGGGAGACCTGGGTTTGATCTCTGGGTTGGGAAGATCCCCTGGAGAAGGGAAGGGCTGCATTCTCCATATTGTGGCCTGGAGAATTCCATGGACTGTATGGCCCATGGGGTCGCAAAGAGTTGGACATGACTGAGCACCTTTCACTTCATGTCACTTCATTTGTATTATTTTTTTGGAGTCTACATATAAATGATATTATACAGTATTTGTCTTTCTTTGACTTATTTCACTTAGCATAATATTCTGTAGTTCCATCCACATTGCTGCAAATGACAGAATTTCATTGTTTTTATGGCTGAGTAATATTTTAATTATATATGTATATATGTATATCACATCTTAATCCAGTTGTCTGTTGATAGATACTTGGGATGCTTCCATGTCTTGGCTGTTGTAAATGATACTGATGCATACATTTGTGTGCATTTATCTTTTTGAATTAGTGTTTTCATAACCCATGATTGGAAGTGCTGTATTACATGGTATTTCTATTTTTAGTTTTTTGAGGAATTTCCATGTTGTTTTCCATAGTGACTATACCAATTTGAATTCCCATTCCCATTATACATTATGAGTTCCCTTTTTTCCACCTCCTCTCCAATATTTGTAAATTTTTAGACTTTTCAGTGATAGCCATTCTGCCTGGTATGAGGTGATACCTCATTATTGTTTTGCTCTGCATGTCTATAGTAACCAGTGACGTTGAACACATTTCATGTGCCCATTAGCCATCTGTATTTCTTATTTGGAAGAATATCTGTTCAGGTATTTTGCCCATCTTTTGATTTTTTTATACTGAGTTGTGTGATCTCTTTGTATATTTTGGAGATTAACACCTTGTCCATCATATCATTTGCAAATATTTTCTCACATTCAGTAGGTTATCTTTTCATTTTATCAGCGGTTACCTTTGCTGTGCAAAAGCTGAGGTTTAGTTAAGTCCCATTTGTTGATTTTTGCTTTTATTTCTCTTGCCTTAGGAGACTAGTCCAAAACAAATAGTGCTACTATTTATGTCAAAGAGTGTTCTGCATATATTTTCTTTTAGTAGTTTTTTTGGTGTCCATACTTTCTAGTGACTTTGAGCTTTTTGTTTATGCTGCTTCTTCTAATTCCTTTAGGTGGTTGATTAGGTTGTTTATTGAAGATTTTTCTTGTGTTTTGAGGAAATCCTGTATTGCTAATAACTTCCCTCTTAGAACTTCTTTGCTGCATCCTATAGATTTTGGAAAGTTGTGTTTCCATTTTCATTTATCTTGAGGTATTTTCTGATTTCATCTTTGATTTTATCAGTGACCAATTGTTCTTATTTTTTGTATCATGTTACTTAACCTCCACATATTTATCCAGTTTTGCATTTTTCTTTCTGCAGTTGATTTTTAGTTCATACTATTGCAGTTGGAAAAAAAAGATTGATATAATTTCTCTCCTCTTAAATTTGTTGAGGCTTATTTTGTGACCCATACCAAGGCACATTACAATTAAAATGTCAAAAATTAAAAACAAGTCTATTAAAAGCAGCATGGGGATCCCCATGAAACTACTAGAAGATTCCTCAGCAGAAATTTATAGGCCAAGAGGGGAGTGGCTGAAATATGTACAAAGTGATTTTTTAAAAAACTTCTAACCAGAAATAGTCTACCTATAAAAATTATAATTCAGAACTGAAGGGGAGCTAAGGAATTTTAAGACAAGGAAAAAGCTAAAGGAATTGATCATCACTAAAATGGCTTTATAAGAAATGGTAAAATAACTTCTTTATGTTGAAAAGAAAGCACTGAGTAGTATAAGAAAACTTAAAAGTATACATCTCGTAGGTAAAAGTAAATAGACAATAAAATTTAGAATAACCTAATGTTGTAAAGCCTTTGACTGTGTGGATCACAATAAACTGTGGAAAACTCTGAAAGAGATGGGAATAGCAGACCACCTGACCTGCCTCTTGAGAAGTCTCTATGCAGGTCAGGAAGCAACAGTTAGAACTGGACAGGGAACAACAGACTGGTTCCAAATAGGAAAAGGAGTACATCAAGGCTGTATGTTGTCACCCTGCTTATTTAACTTATATGCAGAGTACACCATGAGAAACACTGGGCTGGAGGAAGCACAAGCTAGAATCAAGATTGTCGGAAGAAATATCAATAACCTCAGATATGCAGATGACACCACCGTTGTGGCAGAAAACGAAGAAGAACTAAAGAGGCTCTTGATGAAAGTAAAAGAGGAGAGTGAATAAGTTGGCTTAAAGCTCAACATGTAGGAAACTAATATCATGGCATCCAATCCCATCACTTCATGGCAGATAGATGGGGAAACAGTGGAAACAGTGGCTGACTTTACTTTTTTGGGCTCCAAAATCACTGCAGATGGTGATTGCAGCCATGAAATTAAAAGACACTTACTCCTTGGAAGGAAAGTTATGACCAACCTAGACAGCATATTAAAAAGCAGAGACATTACTTTCACTACTTTGCCAACGAAGGTCCATCTAGTCAAAGCTGTGGTTTTTCCAGTAGTCAGGTATGGATGTAAGAGTTGAACTGTAAAGAAAGCTGAGCACTGAAGAATTGATGCTTTTGAACTGTGGTGTTGGAGAAAACTCTTGAGAGTCTCTTGGACTGCAAGGAGATCCAACCAGTTCTTCCTAAAGGAGGTCAGTCCTGAGTGTTCATTGGAAGGTCTGATGTTGAAGCTGAAACTCCAATACTTTGTCCACCTGATGTGAAGAGCTAATTCATTTGAAAAGACCCTGATGCTGGGAAAGATTGGGGGCAGTAGGAGAAGGGGATGACAGAGGATGAGATGGTTGGATGGCCTCACCAAGTCAGTAGGCATGAGTTTGGGTAAATACCAGGAGTTGATGATGGACAGGGAGGCCTGGTGTGCTGCAGTCCTTGGGGTCACAAAAAGTCGGACACAACTGAGCAACAGAACTGAACTGACTGGATGTTGTAAAGGTGGTAGATTAATCACTTATAAAGCTAGTATGGAGATTAAAAGTAGCAAAAAAAAATCTATAACCATAAAATTCATTATAAAATACTTAATGGTTACATAGGATAAAAAGATGTACAATATCTCTTATAGCAATAGATATTGATAAAAATATCAAAAAACAAAATGTTGGTGGGAAGTAAATATGTAGAGCTTTAGAATAGGTTCAAACTCAAGTTATTATCATCATAAAGTAGACCATTATAAATACAAATTGTTATATGTAAATCTGGTACGCACAGAGCAAAAACCTATAGTTGCTATTCAAAAGCTAAAGAAAAGAGCATTTAAGCATGCCACTAAAAAAACATCAATAAATCACAAAGGAAGAAAAACAAGAAAAGAACAGAGAAATGTGAAACAATCAGAAAATAATATAGCAATAAGTGCGTACCTATCAGTAATTACTTGCAATACAAATGATCTAAACAGTCTAGTCAGAAGATACAGAGTAGGTCTTAATAGATAAAAGGCAAGACCCATCTATATGCTACCTACAAGAGACTTATTTCAGATTTAAGGACATTCACAGATTGAAAGTGAAAGAATATATAGATATTGTACATGAGTATCCTTTAATAAAAAAGATTTATAGATAATAATTTAAATAATTGGGGAAAAAAGAGGAGGGATGGCAAAAGATATTCCATGAAAATGGAAATCAAATGAAAGCTTGTTTAGCTATACTTATATCAGAAAAAAATAGACTTAAAAATAAAAATTGTAATAAGAGACAGGAATCAATCAAAAGGATATAACATTTATAAGTATTTATGCACCCAACGAAGAGTATACACACACACAACATATGTAACCTGTAAGACTGAATCATGAAGAAATAATATCTGAGTATTCTTACACACACACACAAAGATTAAGTTAGTAATGGATAACCTTCCAAGAAACAAAAATTTTGGACCACCTGGCTTCACTGGTGGATTCTACCGAATATTCAAAGAATTAATATCAATACTTCTCAAATCCTTACAAAATATAAAAGAGGGAATCTTCCAAACTTATTTCACAAAGCCAGCATTAACCTGATAAGGTTCCCTGATGGCTCAGCAAGTAAAGAATGTGCCTGCAATGCAGGTGACATAAGAGAAGAGGGTTGGATCCCTGGGTCGGGAAGATCCCCTGGAGAAGGAAATGGCAACCCACTCCAGTATTCTTGCCTGAAAAATCCTATGGACAGAGGAGCCTGGCAGGCTACAGTCCAGGGCTAACCTGATAGCAAAAGCAGGCAGGGTATCACGTTGAAAGAAAAATTCAAACCAGTAATTCTGAATAACATTAATTCCAAAATCCTCATCAAGGTACTAGCAAAGCGAATTCAAAAATATATTAAAAGGATCATACACCATGACAAAATGAGATTTATTCTAGGGCAAGGATGGTTCAGCATTTGCAAACCAATCAACGTGATACACTACATAACAAAATGAACAATAAAAATTATATGATTATTTCAAGAGATGAAGAAAAAGTGTTCTACAAAATTCAACATTTATTTATGATTAAAACTCTAAACAAAGTGGGTATAGAGAGGAAGTTACCTTATGGTCCGGTGGTTAGGATGCAGTACTTTCACTGCAAGCTGTACAGTACAGCCAGAAAAATAAAAACTTAAGAAAAAGTGGGTAGAGAGGAAATATATCTCAATACAATAAAGGCCATATGTGACAGGCTCACAGCTAATGTTGTACTCAGAGCTGAGAATTTGAAAGCTGTTGGTCTAAGATCAGAAACAAGACAAGGATGGCCGCCGTCACCACTTTCATTCAGCATAGTGTTGGAAGTCCTAGGCATGGCAAACAAGAAAAATGAATACATTGGGGCAGGGAGAAGTAAAAATCTTAGCACTAGCCAGTGACAGGATATTGCCCGTAGAGAATCCTTAAGACGCCACTCAAAAAACTTCTTAGAAATAGTAATTGATATAATTAATAATAAATAATTGATTCAGACTAGAGAGCATATTGTCTAAGGCTATAAAATATGTTTTGTAGCTACTTTATCGGGTGAATTAGATAGTATTTTTTTAAGATGTGAGTTCTGGTTGAAAGCTTGCAATATTAGTGATATTTATATGACTTTTCTCCTATGTGAATTGTCTGGTGACTTGTAATGTGTGAGCTCTGACTGAAGGATTTTGCACAGGCATGGCATTTGCAGAGTTCTCTTGACTGAATTCTCTGATATCTGTAAGGTGTGAGCTCTAACTGAAGGTTTTTCCACATTTATTTCACTTAGAGTGCTTCTCCGGAATGAAATGCTTGCTGCGCTTTCTCGGAAGCGTTTGGCACACCAGTCGCCTTGGGGGTTTCTCTCCAGGTGACCGCTCGGATGTGCTGCAAGGCAGCAGCTGTGGCCGAAAGTTGTGTCACAGTCACCGCGCCTGTGGGGTTTCTCTCCTGCGCGTCCCCTGATGATCAATAAGTGGGACTCCTGACTGAATGCCTTCTCACTCTCACTGTACACGTAGGGCCTGGGTTTCTCTCCACTGTGCTTTTTGATGTTCACTGAGAGCCGCGTGGCCTTGAAAGGCCTTCCCACATTCAAAACATACATGCGGTTTCTCTTCTGTGTGACTGAACTGCTGCTGATTATGGGCTTGTGAGGTCACTGAAGCCTTATCCACTTGTCCTTATCCTTATTGCCTGCACTGTGAATTCTCTAGTGCTCAGTGAAGGATGAAGCTTTGGCTAAAAGCTTTCCTACATTCACCACATTCATAGGCTTTCTCCCCAGTGTGAATTCCATGATGTCGAGTAAGGGAATTTTTTTAAACTTATTTATTTATTTGATTTTGGCAGTGCTGGGTCTTCACTGCTGCGCACAGGCTTTGTCTTGTTGTGGTGAGCAAGGGGCATTCTGAGTTGCAGTGGGCTTCATTGTGGTGGCTTCTCTTGTGGCACAGCACGGGCTCCAGGGCACGCGGGCTTCGGCAGTTGTGGCTCGGAGGCACAGTCATTGTGGCTCATGGGCTGCAGAGTGCAGGCTCAGTAGTTGTGGCTTATGGCTTAGTTGCTTGGTTGTGGAATCTCTCTGGACCAGAGATTGAACCTGTGTCCCCTCCACTGGTCCACCAGGGAAGTGCTTGAATAAGGAATTGTTCTGAAGTCATTCTCTGAATTTGCTACATGTATACACTGTCTCTGTAATGAATTAACTGGTGCTGAATTAAAGATGTGGTGAGGCTGAAGAGTTTTCCATACTCATTACACTGAAAAGATTTTCCCCTAGAATGGCTTCTCAGGTGCTGGGTACAGTGTGTGCTCTGCAGATGAGGCCTTGCCACGTTCTGTGCATTTGGATTTCCCTCCCCTGTGAATTATATGGGGTTGAGTTACTGATGAACTTTTACTGCTGAATGCTTTCCCACATTCTTTGCAATCACAAAATTCTCTCTGGTACCAATTGTCTGCATCTGAATAGAGCATCCTCTGATCAGGGCTTTTTCTGCATCCAAGGACCCTTGTGTTTCAAAAGAAAAACGCTGCTCTGGCTGATGACTTTTTCCAGCACGAGCTCTGTTGTATCCAAAAGTCTGAGAAGACCGTCAATTCGTTCCCACATTTTTAGCCCTCTGGAGTTTCTTCCCTGAGCTGACTGAGCATCCCATTTCAGAATCTTTTTCTGGTAGCGATGCTGGGCTGCCTACACAGAACTGACAATGTTCGTAGCCCCTCTTTCCATCAGTAATATCCAAGTGGTGTTTGTGACTTGCTCCAGAGCTGTGCTGAGTTGCCTCTGCCCCCCATCCTTTACCTCCAGCTGCCTAGGTACTGCCAGGCCTCATATACTCTGGTGTCTGGGAGGTGGTTCTTGCTGAGCAAAGATGATCTCTCATCCCAAGTGTCTTTGTGAAGCCTTCAGTCTGAGAGATACAATCAATTATAGTACTCTTTTGAGTACTATAGTGGGAATTAGATAGCATGACAATCAATAATGAGACTGGGCTAACAGGACAGAACTTAATGCCTGGTGACATTAAGTGCCATGTTATTAAAATCCACAATTAAAAAAGTTTCCCTTAATTAAATGCTTTTTATGGTTCAGACATATTTTATAGCACCTTTTGTGTATTTAAATACATTTAATTCACACCGCTGCCTCACCTCTGAAGTAGTTCCCATTATTATCTCCATTTTATAGATGATGAAACTGAAGAAGTTGCCAAAGGCTATATAACCAAATACAAACAAAAGCAGTCTGGCTCCACAGATATTGCTTTCAACTACTTCATTTCTCAAAGGAAAACAAGAAACAACTCAAATGTTCAATGGTTACAATATTATATTCCATAGAAATTTTGGAAAATAGTGTGGCCTGGGTAGATGTCAGTTTTTATGTTAGATTAATGTAGCAGAACACAATTTACTTATAAGTACACTTTAAAAAGTTATGTTAAAAGCCCTTTGTGAAAATGAAACTAGCTCCTACTTTGGGTGTGGTGAGGGATTACAGGTGACTTTTTCATTTAAAAAACTAATTGTAATCAATTTGTCTTCTTTTTCTGGGAATCTGGCAAGCTAGGCTATTCAGACCAATCGTCATCCCCGCCAAGAAAATGAAAAGTGCTATGTGATGTTGTGACTTAGAGGAAATACATATTTGGTTAGTCATAGGACCCAATGTATTTCTCATGTATTTGGCCTCCATCTTCAGCTTCTGGCTCCAACTCCCAAACCACTGGAATGGTCCAGGTGTTGAGAGTGACCAGTTATCTTTTGTTGTGCGACTCACGTGATTTTTGGAAGCACTTTGGAATGGGGCTGGCTGCCAGGGGAAGCAGCCTATGAACAGAGGGTTGGGGTTTTCAGGACCACCCTGATTTCTGGGAAGGAGAGGGTGGCTGGATGATGATGTAATCAGTCTTGACTATGTGGAAAAGCCTCCACAAAAATCCCAAAGTCAGCTTTCTGGCCCCTTTGCAGAAAGCTTTAAATGCAAGGAACCCACATGCTTCCACCCGTCTCCATATGGGGTCTCAGGCCTCCTTTGTTTGGAACCTTGCCCCATGTAGTTCTTCACCTGGTTGTTGAGTCATATCTTTTAATATCCTTTTATGATATATCAATGATCTAGAGTCATTGGAATAGTAAAAAAGAAGTAATAAGCAGGAGGAATGAACAAAACATTAAAAAATGTATAATAGGTTAACAAATCCAAAACTTGTTTCTTCAAAGAAACAAAGTTCACAAATGCCTATTGAGACCAGTCAGGAAAAATAGAGAAAAGCACCAAAAGTCAACATCTCAGATGGAAACATGCTGCACACATAAAAAAGATGAGTGTGTAATTTTGCCCATGATTTAGTGTTATAGTTTCTGTGAGACATTAACTTAATTTAGGGATCAGAGGATGTGTCCTTCAGTAGAAACTTAATTTAAGAATCAGGGATGTGTCCCTCAGACCTGTATGATGAGAAGTGTGTGCATGTGTGTGTTTGTGTCTGTGTGTTGTGTGTGTGCATGTGTGTGTTTGTGTCTGTGTGTTGTGTGTGTGTCTGTCTGTGTGTGTCTGTGTTGTATGTGTGTCTGTGTGTGTGTGTCTGTGTGTTGTGTGTGTGTCTGTGTGTGTCTGGGTGTCTGTGTTGTGTGTGTCTGTGTATGTGTGTTGTGTGTGTGCCTGTGTTGTGTGTCTGTATGTGTGTATCTGTGTGCTCTGTTTGTGTTTGTGTGTCTGTGTGTGTGTGTTGTGTGTGTGTGTCTGTGTTGTGTGTGTATGTGTGTATCTGTGTGTTATGTTTGTGTTTGTGTGTCTGTGTTGTGTGTGTGTATCTGTGTGCTCTGTTTGTGCTTGTGTGTCTGTGTGTGTGTTGTGTGTGTGTCTGTGTTGTGTGTGTATGTGTGTATCTGTGTGTTATGTTTGTGTTTGTGTGTCTGTGTTGTGTGTGTGTCTGTGTTGTGTGTCTATATTGTGTCTGTGTGTGTGTGTCTGTCTGTCTGTCTGTGTGGTGGTAACAGCACAAAGGCCCGAGTGCTCTCACAGAAGGGCAGGAATGGCAGTGGGCTGGAGTGTGAGGATCTTGGTGGGCCGATGGGGCACAGCTGTGGACAGGGAGGTCCTGAGAAGGCCCGTCAGGGGCGGTGGTGCTGGGATGACGAGGGAGGGAGGTGAGCTGCTGGGTTTCCAGAGTGGTCATTGCGTCTCCACACCCTGGCCGGGCCAAGTGCAGGACTCCTTCCCCAGCCTGCCCATCTGCTCCCAAGATGACCCAAGGCTTCCTCCAGGCTCCGGGCTGCAGCCTCTGCCTCAGCACTTTGTCCAGGGAAAGGTTTCCCACGGGACTGGGAAGGCTCAGGCTAGGCCTGTCTCTGACCTGAGGGCCGCTTGGCACCCTCTCCTCTCCTTGGACTGGGAAGAAGGAGCATCCTCAATCTCAGCTCCTACTTCCTTTCCTTTCATCTCCTGCCCACGGAATGAACATGCAACTCCTCCCTGCTCAGGGTTTGGGCATAGCAGGGAGGCCCCATTCACACACACACCCCCACCAGACCACCAGCTCACTTCACAGAAGGTGCAAATCTGAGAAGCAAAGGCACAGCAAAGAAAACTTCAGTAAGCAAAGGAACTGTAGCTGGGGGGTGAAGGTGTGATTAGAAGTCATCAAGCCTGGGTCAGGATCGTGGAGGCTGGAAGATGTTTGCAAACCCCTGACATCCTGTATACAGGGTTGAGACTGGAGGGGTAGGGACCAGGACTGGAAACACAGCACCCGCCCCTGGCTGGGAGCGGTGGTGCACAGCTGGGGACCATCCGTGGGTCATCTTGAACTTAACAGAGGCACATTCCTGTTAGAAGGGACAACAGTGAGCCCACATGGGGGACCTGGCTGGGAGAGTCCCTGTCCCCCACTGAGCAATACTCCCCTCCCCCCAGTTGACATAAACCTCCCCCTGTATCCCGAGTAGCTGGAAGACCTTCCCTTCGGCAGTGCATGCTGCTCATTAGGCCTCCTGCTTACTCACAGGTAGCTGCTGCTATACTCGCACCTTGGACACACTTGCATACCTCCCTGGAGATGCCCAGACTCCCTGTTCAGCGTCAGTGCAGGTGACACAGTGACAGCTGCTCTGGGGACAGGCTCGCAAAGCCCATGCCTATATCAGTGGCTGCCAGACACCCCCTGCACATCCTGCAGGTCACTCCCTCCCTGAGGCCCAGCAGCACAGGTGAGTCTGGGGTTCAGGTCAGGGCTGGGCTGAGGTGGGCTCATGCTCCCTGGCGGAGGTACTCGGGGCTCAGATCTGAGCCCACAAGAGCCTGGCCTCCAGTCTTGGGTGGCACCCAGTCTTGCCCAGGCCCCGTTTCAGCAGGACCGTGTGGGCTGCGGCAGCTTGTGGTGGGGACAGTGTGAGGACGGACAGTGAAGTGGGGACTCTGACTCCCCACAAGCGTGGGGGAAGTGTGTCTGGTCCTGAAGGCTCCGTGGTGCTGAATCCCAGCCTGCCTCTGACTCTCTCTACTCTTCTGCCTTCTCAGTGAAGAAAGGACGGTGGTATGCTTTGGCTCACCGCCACCTGCCTGGACATGGTCTCAGAGACCGAAAAGGTTTTGCTTTTAGCATTTGGGGTCATAATCCAGCCCATAAATCATGACAAAATCTTTGTGTGAGAGTGTGAGGGTCTCTGTTTGAATTATGTCATTTCTGGCATAAGAAGTGACAGGTTCCCTAACATTCCACATAATGAGACCACAAAGGGGAAGAAAAGAAAGCAGAGCTTGAGAACAGACGGAGATGAGCACAGTCCCAGCAGCAGCTTACGACCTGATGACTGTGTGCATCACACAACATTTGTGACCTTTCCTCCAAGCCTCTTACATACAGATGAGAAGTGTAGTTTGCAGTGAATTCGCAGGTTAAGTAAGGTGACTATAAACACTATCAGCTATTCAGTAAATTACTTGGCACTGGAAATCTAGAAGCAGACATATCCCGACCTCTGACTGTCACTGTGTCTGTATGTTTGTATGTCTGCATTTTTATAGATATATTGGTTTCCTTATTATTTTTCTCTTCCCTGTCTTTGACTGTATCTCCTGTATCTTCAGTTGCTGAATACTGACCAGGTGCATCCAGTAGACCTCACGCATAGCTACTGATGACCAGAGCTTCTGTATGTCATGCTCATTTCACTGTTCTTTCAGCATTTTGGTTATCATGCTAATCCCCCTGGCTTTCCCCCTGCTGGTCTCGTTTTCATTCTAAAACTAAATTCAGATATCCTGGAGTCTGGACAACCTTCACATATTCCTTGATGTTACTTCCTCCAGATGTTTGCACATTTCTTATTCTGATAATTTAAATTGTTAAATGTATTTATGAGTTTTTTTCCCCTAAAATCAGAAATGAAGACTTTGCCAGTCATTGAGTTGGAAATAAGTAGGGGTTTGATAGAGTGGAAGAAAGAGAAAGCCTGAGCCTGGATGAGCATAAGCCATCCCTTCGCGTGCTCTGCTCATGTGAGCGGAGGTACTAACCATTGGCCATCCCGGTGAGCCGGTTGATTTCTTTGGCCATCCCGGTGAGCCTGTTGATTTCTTTGGTTGACGAACTCTCTCAGGCCTTCAGCGTCACTTCTCTGTCAGTGCAGATGGTGAGGGCCAGGGTCCCTGTGATTCTTTCTCTGTGCAGATGGTGAGGACCAGGGTCCTGTGATCCCTTTTTGGTCAGTGCAGATGGTGAGGGCCAGGGTCCCTCCGATTCCTTCTCTGTCACCGAAGATGGTGAGGGCAGGGTCCCTGTGGTTCCTGGGCTTGCCATGCTATTTATTATGTTCCAGGAGGCCACCTGGTTCCCTGGCCACACGCCCGCACAGCGACTACTGGAGTCGTGGTCCTGGAGGCTGTGTTCCTCTTCCAGGCAGGAGCTGGCATTCTGGGAAACGCCTTCCTCCTGTCCACCTACAGGTCCTCCTTTCCCACTGGGCACAGGCCAAAGCCCACAGGAGTGGTTCTGTCCAACTTGGCTGTGGCCAACTCCTTGGTTCTCGTCTTCACGGGGACACCTCACGTGGTGGATGTGCTGGGACTCCCGGCGCCCTGGGGACTGCTGGGTGCAGAGTCACCTACTACTTGCCCAGGGTGTCCCGGGATCTTTCTCTCCGCACCACCTGCCTGCTGAGCTGCCTGCCGGCCATCACCATCAGCCCCAGGAGTGCGGCATGGGCAGCCTTCAAGGACCGGGCGTCAAAGAACGTGGGCTCCTCCTGCCTGTTCTGCTGGACCCTGAATCTGGCAATCAGCTCCTTCTTTCCCATGCAGATAAGTGTCTCCTGGGATGATAGCAGTATTTGTGTTTCCAGAACAGAGAATCTCCTCTTTGGCCAGTAAAAGTTCTCCCTATCTGGAATATCTATGGTCCCAGTCTCCTTTGTGGGTGCCATGTTAACAGTCCTTATGATCTTGGCCAGCATCTACATGATGTGTCTCCTGAATAGTCACTGCCGGAGAGTGCATTACATCCGCCACTCCAGCCTCACCCGTAGGATGTCTCCTGAGAAAAGGGCTGCTAACACCATCCTGCTCATGGGGGCTAACTTCATTCCTATTTACTTTCTCAATTCCGTGTACATATTTTATGACACAAAGTCTTTTAGTTCCTACCTGTGGCTGCAGCATACCCTAAAGCTTCTTGCTATATGCTTTCCCTCCCTCAGCCCCTAGTGCTGTTGCTTCAGGACTCCAGAGTCCTGGGGTCTTGCTTTTAGACCCTGGGTGTGTCAGCCAGTCTCTCCTCTCTCTTGCCTGCCTGCATAGCTTCCTTCCTTTCTTCCATAGGCTTTTCATGAACCTCCTGCAAGGTGCTTGTTATTAATACAAATAGATCCAGAACACTCTTATCAATCTTTGCAGTACCTCACAGCCTATCAGAGTCAAAGTATAACACTAATAAATCCAGTACAACACAGTGTGATTTTAACTTGAGAGAGGAAAAATAATTTATCTTCCACATATCAATATTAATGTTTTTCTTTCTCTTCCATGTGCATGGGAAGAAAGGTAGGTATAATCTGGGAGAACTCTATTGGGATTTTAATAAGTTTCTTTGCTGTTATAGGAAATTGAGTAAAATAAAGCACGTAAGAGCATAGCATTGGCATTTATCAGATATCGTTTTCATCTAGATCACACCACTTCTTCAGGGCTATGTGATTTTATACCATTTAGCCATTTTGAGTTTCAGCATATTTTATGTCATAGAATCATAATGAAGGTAAACTGTGACTCTGTGAAACTAGGTAACAGTGTCTAATGCTGTATATCTTTTTAGTTACTATAATTAGCAAAATATATTATTAACAACAATAATAATTGATAGATACATGACAATTATGGAAAATTCAGGAATACTGGAACTACATTTCACATTAAGGTAATACTGATTTCACTAGTTTAAACAAACCCCATGAGTTATGTTTCATTCATCACATATTCTAAGTCAGATATACTGTATACATTATTAATAGTAGTAAAACTCTCTCGCACACATGATATAATTATTGTCCTTTTCCACGTGGATTGTATGACTCCTGTATCATTTCTGGAAGCCCAAGGTTGCACAGCAAAGAAGTACAATATTTTTAAACAGGCTATTTGCCAACACTTGGATTCTTTATATAATTTAATATTTCACAAACAGATATTTAATAAAGAGCAGTAAACTATGAATTTTAAGAGAAAAAAAAGGAAGAGAAGATTTCCATTGGCTTACTTAAAAATGAGGGCTTCCCTTATAGCTCAGCTGGTAATGAATCTACCTGCAATGCAGGAGACCCCAGGTCAATTCCTGGTTTGGGAAGATCCCACTCCAGTATTTTGGCCTGGAGAATTCCATGGACTATATAGTCCATGGAATCGCAAAGAGTTGGACACAACTGAGTGACTTTGACTTTCACTTAAAAAGGAAGTAATCATCAGGTAAATACTGTGACCTGCCTTGACTGATCAAGCTCACTCTATTTGCTGCTGCAGAAGACTTGTATGTCCTCCAAATGTAACTGAAACAATGTTTGCTCAAGTTGTTTTTGTTGAAGGAACTTGGAGTCAGATGGTGCAGTTAGAGCTGAGCTACTAAAGGTGGGCTAAGACCACTGACTCTGCAGCTGGGCACATGCAAGTTTCCACTCACTGACCTTCTGACTGCAGGGGGCCAAGAGCAACGCCCTCAGAACACCCTGGTGCCATTTCCCGAGCATGTATTCTGAAGTGCGCAGCTTAGGTGTGCCTGTGTTGGACAGTGACCTCATCTTCTCATTGCCTGTTACGTTTCCCCACACTTCCCACATCTCAGCTTTACCCACACCGATCACAAGCCCTTCACCTTCTGGGAGCCTGGGGACAAGACTTGTACTCTGGTCTCCACACTTGGCTGCCTCATGGATAAACCCCTTCTCAGCTGCACTGCTTGGCTTCTCAGCATTTGGCTTGCTGCAGATGGCTCAGTGGTAAAGAATCTGCCTGTCAGTGCAGAAAGAATGCGGGAGATGCAGGAGACATGGGGTGAACCCTGGGTCAGGAAGATTCCCTGGAGGAGGGCATGGCACTATTCCCGCTCCAGTTTTCTTCCTAGGAAATCCATGGACAGAGAAGCCTGTTGGACTACAGTCCGCAGGGTCACAAAGAGTCGAACATGTCTGAGCACACATGCAATATGGGGAAATCAAACCTTGTTTGGTAACGTATATAACTCAGAGAATTAAAAGTTGCAATATCTGTGAATTCCTAATACCTAGTCTAGTATGAGTTAAATGCAGAGAAAATGCTCCCATTTGTTACTCAACTCAGGGGAGCTCACTGAAACATTTTACTGCCCACACCAAGGGGCAATTCAGATGCTCACTTATTTAATGAAGCGCAGATGAATCCGTGTTAAATGTTACAGCATAGAGGTATTCACTTTTATTATTTATTTTGTGGTTCCAGTAACTATTTGCTCCAGGAAAAGCATAAACAATTCTGAATAATAGCTCTTTCCCAGCTGGAACCATGGAGGGTGCAGAAGAGAAGAAAAAGAAGGTTCCTGCTGTGCCAGAAACCCTTAAGAAAAAGCGAAAGAATTTCGCAGAGCTTAAGATCAAGCGCCTGAGAAAGAAGTTTGCCCAAAAGATGCTTCGAAAGGCAAGGAGGAAGCTTATCTACAAAAAAGGTAAGCATTACCACAAGGAATACAGGCAGATGTACAGAACTGAAATTCGAATGGCTAGGATGGCACGAAAAGCCGGCAACTTCTATGTACCCGCGGAGCCCAAATTGGCATTTGTCATCAGAATCAGAGGTATCAACGGTGTGAGCCCGAAGGTTCTAAAAGTGCTGCAGCTCCTTCGCCTCCGGCAGATCTTCAATGGCACCTTTGTGAAGCTCAGCAAGGCGTCAATTAACATGCTGAGAATTGTGGAGCCATACATTGCATGGGGGTACCCAAATCTGAAGTCTGTGAATGAATTGATCTACAAGCGTGGTTATGGCAAAATCAACAAGAAGCGAATTGCCCTGACAGACAACGCATTGACTGCTCGATCTCTTGGGAAATACGGAATCATCTACATGGAGGATCTGATTCATGAGATCTATACCGTTGGAAAATGTTTCAAAGAAGTGAACAACTTCCTATGGCCCTTTAAATTGTCTTCTCCACGAGGTGGAATGAAGAAAAAGACCACCCATTTTGTAGAAGGTGGAGATGCTGGCAACAGGGAAGACCAGATCAACAGGCTTATTAGAAGGATGAACTAAGGTATCTACTAGGATTATTTTTGTAATCTGGTCAGTTAATAAACAATTGAAATAAATTGAAAAAAAATTCTGAATAATAAACATTGGGTTTCTGATTAGCTATAACTTTCCCAAAACCACGGATTCTCTGATGGCTCCGTGTGGCTTCTGAAGGGAGTAAATAGTGAGCCCACAAAGAACAACTTTGAACCACATCCTAGTAAACAGGCAAAGCTAGTGAAAAGTAAAAGAAGAAAAAACAGACCATCGCAGGTCCTGGAAACTGACATAGGAGCAGGCAAAAATGAAGACACAATCACTCTGAAAAGTCAGTCGCGTCTTTGAAGAACAGGGAGGTCTGTGGCACCTAACCCTGACCCACACCCTCTTTGCCCTGATACGCCCCCTCTCTCCTGCTGAAAACTCGGGTTGACAAGGATTCACTCCGTTGGGTGTGACTGGGAGGATGGAGATTCCTCCTCTTCCATCTCCAGGCAGGAGACTGGAAGGAATCTCCTTGAAAAAGTCAGGCAGCCAATCCTTCTCATATCCCCAGCATCATGTGAAAAGGGCACAATTCAAGGGTTAAGGTTAAAGGTTCCATCTCCTGTCTGTCTCCTTGGAAGCAGGAAATTAATCTCTCCTGTGAAAGGTATCCCAGCTGGGAGCTGAGGCCTGAGGGCGGAGGGCTGTAGGCATGCTGGCTTCTGCACATCAGTTCCTTCTGGAAGCCTTCTGTCATGACTGCTGAAGTGCCACTACTTTTGTGACAGCCGAAGCCAACTCCTCTCTGTGCCTATTTCTGAGAAAAGCTGAGTCTGAGCCTCTGGAGATTCTCTGCATTTCTTGTCACAGAGATTGACCCACACCCTCCCATCTTGCCAGATCCCTATACAAACACCTCCCCTTTAAGAGTTCTTTTCCCTCACCCAGATAATAACACCCAACTCAGCAAGTGAAGTCAGTCATGTCCGACTCTTTGCAACCCCATGGACTGTATCCTATCATGCTCCTCCGTCCAAGGGATTTTCCAGGCAAGAGTACTGGAGTGGGCTGCCATTTCCTTCTCCAGAAAATCTTCCAGACCCAGGAATCGAACCCAGGTCTCCCGCATTGTAGGCAGACACTTTACCACCTGAGCCACCAGAGAAGTCGGCAAACCAGCCGAGAAATCTCCAGCTGGTCTCTTGCTACCTCAGCCACTTCAGAGTCACTCTCTCAGAAGTACTTCAGCTCAATGACTTACTGCTGTGTCCCTTTCTCTGGCACAATGCCATCCCTGGTGAGCCCCATCTCATGTCACCATGATGGTCTTGCTCAGGTGAGCTGGATACAGTGCCCCAAAATGGCCCAGTGGTAGCACTGTACCTTCAAAATGACCAACACCCCAAATCCACCATCAACATGGTGGTCTAGAGACTGGGGATGTGTGTGTGCCTCCCACAAAACCATTGCCCTGGAGACCCCAGCATCCATCAACGATCTTCTCCATGTTGTCCTGACCTTTTTTCTTCCTCTTTTCAGCTGATATCTTGCTAGATTGTTCATGGAGAGATTAGATACCATCCAGCAAGAGCAGACTCATCTCTCCAAGAACAGACACCGGCCTGCACCCATTTCATCCTCCTCTGCCTGCTTGGCCCATCATGGCAGCAAAAGCTGTCCCTTCTCCCATCAGAAGCAAACACCAGGTAGACTTAGATGTGAAGGAAACCAGATTATTGTCTTGAGCTACAGACACTTTGGGGTTTCCCAGGTAGCTCAGATGTTAAAAAATCTGCCTGCAATGGAGGAGACGGGGTTTGATCCCTGGATCAGGAAGATCCCCTGGAGAAGGAGATGGCAACCCCTTCCAGTATTCTTGCCTGGAGAATTCCATGAACAGAGAAGCCTGGGGTCCATGGGGTTGCAAAGAGTCAGACATGACTGAGCGACTAACACATACATATACATACATGCAGACACTTTAAAAAACAGCAGAAACAAAGCAACCCCCTCAAGACAGCAAGGGCGAAAAGGGTGTACTGAGCCTTCCCTTCTTTTTTCCTGGAAGCAGGAGAGAAAATATCCACCCTCAGTTCAATTCAGTTCAGTTGCTCAATCGTGTCCAACTCTTTGTGACCCCATGAGCTGCAGTAGCCAGGCCTCCCTGTCCAACACCAGCTCCGGAGCCCACCTAAACTCATGTCATTGAGTAGGTGATGCCATCCAACCATCTCATCCTCTGTTGTCCCCTTTTCCTCCTGCCCTCAATCTTTCCCAGCATCAGGGTCTTTTCAAATGAGTCAGCTCTTTACATCAGGTAGCCAAAGTACTGGAGTTTCAGCTTCAGCATCAGACCTTCCAATGAACACCCAGGACTGATCTCCTTTAGGATGGACTGGCTGGATCTCCTTACAGTCCAAGGGACTCTCAAGAGTCTTCTCCAACACCACAGTTCAAACGCATCAATTCTTCGGCGCTCAGCTTTCTTTATAGTCCAACTCTCACATCCATACATGACCACTGGAAAAACTATAGCCTTGACTACACGGACCTTTGTTGGCAAAGTAATGTCTCTGCTTTTTAATATGCTGTTTAGGTTGGTCATAACTTTCATTCCAAGGAGTAAGAGTCTTTTAATTTCATGGCTGCAGTCACCATCTGCAGTGATTTTGGAGCCCAGAAAAGTAAAGTCTCTCACTGTTTCCACTGTTTGCGCATCTATTTGCCATGAAGTGATGGGACCGGATGCCATGATCTTAGTGGCATCTTTTCTTAATGTTGAGCTTCAAGCCAATTTATTCACTCTCCTCTTTCACTTTCATCAAGAGGCTTTTTAGTTCCTCTTCACTTTCTGCCATAAGGGTGGTGTCATCTGCGTATCTGAGGTTATTGATATTTTTCCTGGCAATCTTGATTCTAGCTTGATGCCCAGCATTTCTCATGATGTACTCTGCATATAAGTTAAATAAGCAGGGTGACAATATACAGCCTTGACAAAGTCCTTTACCTATTTGGAACCAGTCTGTTGTTCCATGTCCAGTTCTAACTGTTGCTTCTCGACCTGCATACAGGTTTTTCAAGAGGCAGGTCAGGTGGTCTGGTGTTCCCATCTCTTTCAGAATTTTCCACAGTTTATTGTGATTCACACAGTCAAAGGCTTTGGCATAGTCAATAAAGCAGAAATAGATATTTTTCTGGAACTCTCTTGCTTTTTCAATGATACAGCGGATGTTGGAAATTTGATCTCTGGTTCCTCTGCCTTTTCTAAAACCATCTTGAACGTCTGGAAGGTCACGGTTCACATATTGCTGAAGCCTGGTTTGGAGAATTTTGAGCATTACTTTACTAGCGTGTGAGATGAGTGCAATTGTGCAGTGGTTTGAGCATTCTTTGGCATTGCCTTTCTTTGGTTTGGAATGAAAACTGACCATTTCCAGTCCTGTGGCCACTACTGAGTTTTCCAAATTTGCTGGCATATTGAGTGCAGCACTTTCACAGCATCCTCTATCAGGATTTGAAATAGCTCAACTGGAATTCCATCACCTCCACTAGCTTTGTTCGTAGTGATGCTTCCTAAGGCCCACTTGACTTCATATTCCAGGATGTTGACTCTAGGTGAGTGATCACACCATCTTGATTATCGGGGTCGTGAAGCTCTTTTTTGTACAATTCGCTTAGTCATATACCAATGGAGCTTCCCAGGTGGCTCAGACGGTAAAGCGTCTCCATGCAATGCGGGAGACCCAAGTTCGATCCCTGGGTTGGGAAGATCCCCTGGAGAAAGGAAAGGCAACCCACTCCAGTATTCTGGCCGGGAGAATTCCATGGACTGTACAGTCCATGGGGTGGCAAAGAGTCGGGCACGACGGAGCGACTTTCGCTTTCCAATTTAACAGACTGGCAGTTCTGCCAGCAGGGGCCGCTGTGCCCCGTGACCGCTGAGTGAGGCGCGGCCGGCACTCCCCTTATTGACCACAGGGGGCGCCGAGCCCGCCGCGCTGACTGCGTGTTCCGCGCAGCCCCGGCCTGGCGTCGCGGAGCGGGGTTTTGTCTCAGGCCCGGCAGGGCTTTGGCCGGGACCCCCAGGTCAGCGCTCACTCTCCTTGGAAGTCGCTGGGGTTTCGGCTTCAGGACAACACGGGGCGGCGTCCACACTGATGGGAGCTGGGTTCCCTGACGACTCAGGCGACGTCGAGAGGAAAAGGTGAGGACAGTTCAGGAGAAGTTTGGCGACGCTTCCTGTGCGCGAATGCCTGCTGTTTTCAGACGACCCGGAAGGCTTGGTGTGGAAAGCTGGGGCTTCAGCCAGCTTATGTGCGGTGTGGACCGTATCCGGGGCCCGTCTTTGGATGCGGTGTCCAGTTTCCCAGCACTGTTGACTGTGGGGACTGCCCTTCCCCTTTGTCATGGATAACGGACCATCCATGTGGGCTGCATTCTGAGCTCCGTCCTGTTCCTCTGGCCGTGTGCCTGTTTTTGTGCCAATTCCGCGCAGTTTTGGTGACTGTGGCTTCACCAGACTTAGTGTGGAGTCAGGGAGGGAGATGCCTACAGCCTGTTCTTTCTCAGGGTCACCTTGGCTATTTGGGGTCCTTTGTGATTCACACAAATGTTAGGAGGATTTGCACTTTCTGTGAAAAATATCACTGGGAATTTAGGAAGGAGCGCATTCACTGTGTGCTTTGGGTGGAATGGACATTTTAACAATGGTATTTGTTATGTTCCATGAACACAGGTTGTTACGTAGCTCAGTCCTGTCTGACTCTTTGCAACCCCGTAGACTGCAGCACGCCAGGCTTCCCTCTTCATCATCAACTCATCATCAAACTTATGTCCGTCCAGTCAGTGATGCCATCCAACCATTTCATCCTCTGTCACCCGCTTCTCCTCCCGCCCTCAGTCTTTCCCAGCATCAGGATCTTTTCCAATGAGTCAGTTCTTTGCATCAATACTTTGGCCACAAAGTATTGGAGCTTCAGCTTCAACATCAGTCCATCCAATGAATATTCAGGCTATCCAGTGATATTCATGTTGAGCAGAAGTATCTTTAGCTAATTCTGTTCCATGAGCACAGGTATCTTTGCAGTGATTTGTGTCTTCTTTGGTTTATTCATCATTGTCTTAAAAGACCTTTGATATTCTTTGTTAAAGTTATTCCTTGGTATTTTCGTCTTTTTGATGCAATTGTAAATAGAGTTTTTTCACTTTTGGATGGTTCATTATTATTGTTTAGGAATGCAGTTGATTTCTGTGTATTTATTTTTCATCTTTACTAAATTGATTTATTATTTCTAGTAGTTTTTTGGTGGAATGATGTGGAAAATTGGAATTCAAAATTCCAGTTTCTGCCACATCCAGATTATCTACAACAGTGAGGAACAGAAAGTCCTTTATGTTGTTGTTGTTCAGTTGCTCAGTTGTGCCCGACTCTTTGTGACCCCATAGAGTGCAGCACACCAGGCTTCCCTGTCCTTTACCATCTCTAGGAGCTTGCTCAAACTTGTATCCATTGAGTCGGTAATGCCATCCAACCATCTCGTTCTCTATTGTCCCATTCTCCTCCTGCCTTCAATCTTTCCCAGCATCAGGGTCAGGCTTCCCTGGTGGCCCAGATGATAAAGAATCTGCCTACAATGTAAAAGGCCCAGGTTCGATCCCTGGGTTGGGAAGATCCCCTGGAGAAGAAGACAGCAACCCACTCCAGTGTTCTTGCTGGGAAATCCCATGAACAGAGGAGCCTGGAGGGCTATAGTACATGGCGGGTCACAGAGAGCCTTTATAGGGAAACCCTAATATAGTCTTCCCGCAGTGCCTTCTAAATTCCATGTGGATTTTGAGTGAACCGGATCTGGATAAGGCTTGGCATCTATATGGAAGTTTAATATTTTCTTTGCTTTTCTGGCATGGTTTTGACATGGTATTTTGAAAAGTATTTTATTTTCCAGTAATTTCAGATGTATAGACAACCTTATGTACATGATAGCAAGTTTTGTGTCTTGATTAGATATATCCCTAAATATTATTGTTAACATTTAAATGGAATTATTTTTATAAGCTCATTTTCAGATTATTTATTGCTAGTATATATGTATAATATAGGTTTTTATAGTTATATTTTGTCCTATGACTTTGCTGAATTAGTTGACTTAGTCGAATAATTTTTCATTGTTATAGGAAGTTTTACATATAAGATAGTGTGATCTGTGTTCTGTGAGTAGACACAGTTTTAATTTTTTGTTCATGTATGGATGCCTTTTATTTCTTTGGTCAGACTTCTGGGTAGAACCTTCAGTACCCTGTTTAGTAACAGTGGTGAAGGCCAGGTTCCTATCATTGTTCCCAATTTCAGAAGTAAATCTTTTACTGTTTTACATTGAGCATGAAGCTTGATGTGGCTTTGTATGCTACTCTCACATTGAAAAATTTCCTTTATCCCTACTTTCTCGAGTGTTTGTATCATGAGATAGCATTGGACTTTGGTTATAGCTTCTTCTGCAGTAATTGAAACGATCATGTGTTTCTGCTTCACAGCAGTTCAATACACTGCTTCGTTTTAATACGTGAAACAACCTGACATTTCTGGTGTAGAGATACTTGCTTATGGCACCATCCATTCAATGTTCTGATGGTTTCATGTTGCTCTAATTGAGTGGAGAATTCTTGCTTTCATATTTATATGGTATACTGTGTAGTTTTCTTATTATTATGTACTTGTGTGATTTGATTAGATTTGGCTTGGTGTTGGTGGTTTGAAGGGTTAGCATTAGGGCCGAGACAGGTGTGCAGGCTGGGTTATGGGTTATAGTTGCTGTTAGGTGACGCCCACATTTCAGACCAGGCCACCCGCCTCTGACATCCCTATCCTGCCAACTCCTGCCTGGCCCTCTAGAGACTGTTCACTCCCCAGAGGGCAGGGGTGGTCCCCTACTTGGCCTCTCTCCTGCTTCTGCCTGTCCATCTGTCCTCCCTGAGTCAGGACACTGCTTCTTCCATGAGGCTTCTGGATTCCGGCCTTGGAACCCCACCTCCCCCCAACATGTCCCTACAAGCTGTGTTGACCACCAGGATTTGTCACCTCAAGAGGCCCAAGAACTTGGACTCCCCAGGACCTCAGAATGGGCCTTTGTGTGCAGATGGGCCACTGCAGAGCTGCCCAGGTTGAGATGAGGTCACTGACTTCTGTGTGAGCGGGGAGCAGTCCTCATGGGGGAGAAGGCAAGGTGAGAGCAGAGACAGAAGTGGGCAAGGAGAGATCTGGGGCCAACTGAGCACAGAACGTGCAGGAGGAGCAGGCCCCCAACACCTGGATCTAGGGCTTACCTGAGGGTAAGTGTCCCCTATTACACCCCTCACACCTCCCCCCACACCCATCTGGTGTTCTGTGATGGGGCCACAGGAATCCCAAACCTGGCCTGGGGGTTGGGGCATCGTGTTTGTTGAAACCCAGGGTAGTCACTAGCTGCCTCCCCTCTGGACATAACCCCCGTCTTCCTGGAGGAGGGACCCAGGGTCCAGGAAGACCCACTCTTCCCTGTGGTATGGCTGCCTGCCCCCATCCACTGGGCATCTCAGGCCCGAGAAAGAAGCCACAGTGGTGCAGTGACCATGGTGAGTGCCTGCAGGCCACCCTCACCCCACCTCCTGCCCTGAGTGTGGCCATCTGAGAAGGGACCCACCAGCCCCCCGACGCAGGCACCTCGTTTTACATAATAGGTCCTTGTGCCTTGTTCTTGGAGGAGGGTGTCGAGAGAGCAGTGGTGACTGACGCCTGTGAGTCTGTGGGCCAGAGAGGTCTTCCTCAAGAGCCCAGGCACAGCTGGGCCAGGACGGATCCATGCCTCCTCTCCCGTGTACCCCACGGAGTGAGGATAAATTCCCATTGACCCTCAGGAAGAGACATGACCCCCAGAGGACTAGACTGTCCACAGATCGGGGACTGAGTGTGCCTAATTCCCTCAGAAAGAGCGATGTCTTCACCAGGGCTGCCAGATTGGCCTGTGTCCCCACCAACATCCAGCCTCAGGGGACCATCCAGACAGAAACCCCCTTCCAGGGGCAGGGGCCCCTGTGTTTATAGACCCCGCCTTCAGGAACGGGGGCAGGCAGGGTGGATGTGCCCCAGTGCCCAGCACTCGCTGACCATCCCCCACCCCCCTTCCCCCTCCTGCTCCCTGTGGCCTCACCCCCTCACTTGGAAACCCTCCTCTCTAGGCTCCAAGCACCCACACTTCCCACCTCATCCCCATCTCTCTCCAGTTCAGTTTGCCCTTTTCCATGCAGGCTGAAGAGGAGAGCAGACGCCTCATGTCGGTGTTTTCAGCTGTGTAGATGGGCTTCCCTTGTCTTCCTGGCTGCAGTCTAGCAGGACACTGGGTGGTTTCCAGGGGTGCGGGACTCAGCCTCACCCAGCAGGGAGCACCTCTGACACCCGTGCCCCACACCCCTCATCCAGCCTCAGGGGTGACCCAGGATGCTCCCTGGGCTTCCCCGACCCTTGGTCAGTGTCCTCAGTCATGTGCTGACAGGTGAGGGTTCCCTCCAAATGCTCCTAAACGTTTCACCCCAACACCCTTCCTGTAGTCAACCCCTTGTCCTGTCGGGATGCTCCATCCTCACCAGGTCTCGACTGCATGGCAAGGGCAGATGTCAGGCCTGCTGAATGCACTGCTATGCATCCTGCTGTGTACACAGGTATGACCCTGCCCCAGGACTGGGAAATGCAGCCCTACAGGGGATGTGGGGAGACATGACTGACCACAGGGTGGACGTCAGCTCTCGGCTCATGGGCAAGGGCAGCCGGCTTATCACTCCTTCTCACCCTTTCTTACTCAGCCTGACCGTGACCTGGCTTTATTCCCGCTCTGTTGTCCCTCCGTTGGCTCGCTCTGTGAGCAGAGCAGGACGGTGTGGTCAGTGGGCACAGACTGAAGCACGCAGACACTAGCTGACCCACGTGCACCCCTGCTGACCACTCGGAACAGGCGCTGCACTGGGGCCTGTGTGCTGTGGGCTCACCTGCACACAGAGAGGCCAGGCCTCTGCTTCTGCCTCTGGAGTCACCCTGAGTCTGATGGGAGTGCCTCTGCTCCCTGGGCCTCTCTTCCAGGCTGGTCTGTCCTGATGGCATCATGCATGGTGGGGCTTCCTGAGTCTCCCGTCGGGGCTGGAGGCTGAGGTTGGGCATATTGTGGCCCCATGTTGATGTGACAGACTCCAATAAACCCTGTACCTCAGGACTCAGGTGGTTTTCCTGGGCTGCTACAGCCGAGGAGGCTGGATCCTGCTCCACATCTCTGTCCTCGCTGAGTTTAACTGCATTCTTCATCATAACTAACCCTGAGTATAACAGGTTTAGGGACTTCTGGGAGCCTCCAAGAAAAGCATCTGGGAGGGGGTCACTGGATCCCTGACTCTGCAGTCAGGGTCAGAAGTGGTGTGGGGTGGCCTTGGGACCCTGGAATCTAAGGGCCCTCTACCGGGGAGGGGTACGAGACCCCAGATGGTAGTTAGCTGAGTCCAAGGCCCTCCCAGGTATGAGGCATCCTAGCCCCATGCATCACAAAGAGGCCAGCTCCCTCATCCCCTCAGCCCCCAGGCCTGGTCCCTGCTTCTGAGAAATAACCTAGGGTGGGTCCTGGTGCCAGAGGTGCCCCTGAGTTTGTGGCTCCTGAGTTTCCAGGGAGGGTAGAGGAGTGAGGGCAGACTTGTCCACAGAAAGGGAGCTTCTGCAGAACAGAGCCTGGGGCTGCCACACCCCCACCTCCACCACAGCCCCAGGTGCACTGGGGCTTGACCGTGAGAGAGAGAGGCTCCTTCCCCCAACAAGACACGCAGGACACATGGGGCCCTGGTCGCTGGACCCCGACTCAGTTTTAAAACCTCCTGTGCAGACCTGTTAGGTGAGAGACACCATTTGAAGACTATTAAGTGAGTGGGTGGGCTGGGAGTGAACGCCCAGGGCTGTGAAGCTGGGGTGGGGCAAGTTGGAAAGTCACCCAAGGCCAGGCTTTGCCTGCGGCAACCCCCCAGGTGAGCCCAGGTGGAGGTGACCCCTTGAGTCAGAACCCTGACGGCCCAGACACCACATTCTGGGCCTTTGGGGCACAGGTGCCCAAGCAGCCCCGTTCTTGTCTACACCTGCTGCAGTCAGGGCCAGCAGCTGTCTTCATCTTCTTACTAGTGTTTTATTTGTATTTTTGGAGAAGATTTAGTTTCACAAGAAACACTGATTTTTTTTTTCCATACAAAAAGGTTTACAAATAAATAATCTATTGTCTTGGAAGAATAGAACAAGTCTCTTCGGCTAGCAAGGGGCCATTCAGATTGGAGGGACTACTGAAGCAACTTATGTGCAGGAAGTTCCGATCGATCCAGTTTTAGGAATAAGGTGAATGTCTTCTTATCTAGTTGTATAAGGCTTCTAATGTGCCGTCTCAGCTCGAGACGCGTAACACTCAGAACCGAGCCTCCATGGACCTATCTGATGTGGACACAGGGCTGGCTCACTCTCCAGGAGGCTGTGTCTGTTCACAGAAGCCACCAAGCTGCGCCCCAGGCTCCCCAGTCCTGTCGTGACTCTTAAGGACACAGACCTCTGCTCTGTCTACTCCTACTCCTGCTGGGCTAACTTCTGTCTGTCCTCCACTCTGCTGACAGGTTCTTTAACTCTAGGTTTTTCTTGCTGCTGGGCCGACTTCTGCTTGGTCTTCTCCACTCTGCTGACAGGCTATTTAACTCTGGGTTTTTCTTTACATGCAGGTGGATCCATGGCTTGGCTTCTGTAGACTTCGTAATCAGCGCTGACCTGGATGGGGCAGAAGAAGGTTGATCCCTGGGCCTGGAGTCTAAGCCCGCCGCTGCCCTGTCTTCTTCATGGCCAAGTTCTCACTCCTCCCAGCAGGCTTCTTGGGGGCCAATGGATGGGGTGTCCATGGCAGGAGCAGGTGTCCATGACTGGATGGGTGTGTCCACACTAGGACTGGAGGGTCTCTGGGGGGCTGGAAACCAGGGGGCAGGCAGGAGGGTTCCCAGCATTCCGGCGGGTCCACACGTCATGGTTGTAGGCCCGCACACAGTGCATCAGGCTGTCGATGTGGTAGAAGGTGCAGTGGTCCAGGGACCAGTCCAGCCCACACAGGTGCCTGACCACTGAGTGGTCAGTGTAGAGTATGCACAGGGAGCCCTGTGCATGGGATCACCAGAAGGTCAGCCAGCAGGGCCGCCCCCCCCATGCAACCTCACTAAGTTACAGTAAGAAACAAAAGACGCCTCATGCAGGAAGACGGAAAGTCACCAGCCTGAGTGCTGTCCTGAGGAAGGCAGGCTGGCGTCTGGGAACTGGGTGCTGTAGTGGGGTGAATGGGGGGCTCCCAAATGCTGTGTCCATGTCATGACCTCAGAATCTGAAAATGGAACTTTATTTGGAAGTGGGTCTTTGCAGGTACAATTGGTTATGGATCTGGAAAGGAGGTCATACTCGATTGGGGTGGCCCTAAATCCAGTGTCCTTCTGAGAGACAAAGAGGAGACACCAGGTGAAGATGGAGCTAGAGATGGGATAAAGGGGGCCACAAGCCCAGGAATGCCTAGAGCCCAAAAAACTGGAAGAGGCAGGAAGGACCTTGTGCTGGAGCCTCTGGAGGGAGCGCAGCACTGGGACACCCTGACCGCAGACGGCTGGTCTCCAGCTTGAGAGAGGAAAGGCTTCTGCTGTTCGGAGCCTCCGTGTGTGGTCGTTTGCCACCACTCCCCAGGAAGCTCGTGCAGCTGGTGGGAAGCTCCCTGCCCTGATCTAAAGCCTCCCTCCCATTGGGGGCAGCCCCCAGCACCTGTGCCGTTTGCACCAACCATGAGGTTCTTGCTGAGCCCTGGCTCCCCTTCTGGGCACTGGCATTTTGGGAGGGGGGCAGACACCATCATGTGACCAGCCCCCAGCCGGGTGCCAAGTCGCCAGTGAGCTTCCCTGGGGAGACGGGGTGGGGGTGACTGTCAGGGCTCTGCCCTCCATCACTGGGGGAAGAGACACCCCAGACACCCTCGAGTGGGGAGAAGCACGATGGGTGAGTGACCAGCTCGGGGCCCCTCCCACCGGTGCTCCCCACTGCGCCCTGAGGCCCCTGTCAGCTGTGAGCACCCCAGCCGGTGCTGAGCCCTGGAGCCTCCCAGGAGGTCCCGAGATGAGGTGGCCCTGCAGACCCCACCCCTTCCTCCATGTCTAGTAGGTGGGACACCCCTTTTTGTCATTCCAAGAGTGCAGAAGACCCTGCACCTTCTTCCATGTTATTAGGTGGGACACCCCTTCTCCTTGTCACTCTAGGAACAGTTCTGGAGCCGATGTGTGAGTGGTTCTGGGGTTTGCAGGCCGAGCCCTTGATACTGTGCTCCCCTTCACCACATGAGCATTAAAGCAAGCTGTCTGCCCTGCTGCCTGAATGCCCTCACCCCACTCAGTATTCTCAGGGAAGGATTAGGGGCTTCTGTAGCAGCATCTGAACCCTCCTTTAATAGTGGTGTCCTTGTTCACAACCCTTTAACCCCACCCTTTAGCAAGACATAACAAAAGTCTTTAAAGGCTTCAGAGAGAAGAATCGTAGCTACAAGCAAAACTAGATGGAACCAACTGGGGCCATGCTGGCAGTGAATCTGACTCCCAACAGACATTGTATGTTGATTTTACTGTATTATTGATGTAGGAGATAGATGGGCTCCAGATTAGACAAAACTGGCCTCCTGTTTGTATTTCATGGGACACAAATAAGTGGACTTCATGGTGGATACTTACAACTGTTAGCATTTCTGAAGGAAGAGTTAGGTGGGCTTCAGTCTAGGTGTTTACAATCAGCCTCCTGTTTGCCTTCCGAAATGGAAGTAACAACAGAGGGTAAATAGCCAGGATTTGTCTCTTGCAAACACCTTAATGTTATAGTCATGGCAAGGACAAAGAGGGGGCAAAATCCTGTATGGGTAAAGAGTTAAGGGATCTCTGCCCCCAACTCTTTTGGGACAAGGGAGACGCTACACATGCACAGAAAGTCTTCTTGTGGGTCAAAACTCAAGAGAGAATGCCAGGAGCAATGAGTCTTGCTTCTCCCAGAAGACTTCAAGATCCATCCTGGCTGAAGGGTGAGTGTGCACCCAGGGGACGGTCCCAGGGTAGGTCAGGTGTGGGAAAAGAAACCAGATAATTAGCCTGAAGGAAAACAAAGACCCCAAAAAACTGCCTCATGACTTAACCGTCTCTTTACTCTGCTGCTCCTCGCTAGTGGGGGTCGCCCATACCCTTTCTCTGCTGTGCTTCTATCTTAACAAGCCATTTCTCCATGTGCTTTCCCAGTTGTTATTCTATGTCTCTAAAAAATTTATACCTGAATTTACAGTTACTGTCTTTGTGATAAATACACTTTTCATTGTGGGCAAAGATCCAGGCAAAAGATAGTTTCTGGCTTTTAGCCCTTGCTGATCTGGTGGCTAGAATTCATGGTTCTCATCCGGGCTTCCCAGGTTCAATTCCTGGGCAGGGACTGAAGATCTCACTTTATGTCACCACTGGCTGCTAACTTGATTATTAAGTGACACACCTACCGATAGTAATAACCCAACATGAAGAACCAAAAAAAGGTAAAAATGAGGCGGCCCCCTACTAATTTGGAAAAGCCCTGCCCTTCCCCTAAACGTACCTGCCTCCCCAGCATTGGCTTCACTCCTCCTCCCTTTGTCTTTACTGTTTAAAATCAAACCACTCTCTCCAAGTGGGCGAGAGGTTGAGCTGTGAACTTAGTTCCTGCTTCTCTGTTCTTTGGTGTCTGAGTAAAGCCTGTGCTGTGTTGCTCTTGGTTTTGATTTCATAATCACCTACTTGAGCCCAAATGGAAAAAGGAAACCTTCCCTGTTGAGGCAGAGAGCCTTGGCCAGGCTAGGGCCTGAGCAGGGTCCATAGACTTAACTTGGTGACAATCTGTGAGGGGACGGTGGTCTCTGCCTGTGGGGTGGGTGGAGGGCGCATCTACAGCCACAGTACTGGCTCCGTGGATGAGTGTCAGGAGGAAGAGATGATGTGAGTCAGGGTCTTGTGAGGGAAAGAGTCAGGCCCTAGTGAGGACCACATCCAGGCTGCCTTGATGACAGAGTCAGGGCCCAGTGAGGGCCAGAGCCAGGCCCGAGAAAGGATGAGATGCAGGCCCCAATGAGGATGAGTGTCAGTGCATAGTGAGGACCTGAGTAAGGCTGTAGTGAGGACCAGGATCGGCCCAGTGAGGAGCACTCTCAGGCAACTGTGAGGATGGGAGTCAGGCCCCAGTGAGCGAAGAGTCAGGCCGTAGAGGACAGTCAGGCCATGGTGAGGAGGAGAGTCATGCCGTGGTGAGGTCAAGACTCAGGCCAAAGTAAGGATGAGAGTCAGGCCCTAGAGAGGGCGAGAATCGGGACAAAGTGAGGGCAAGAGTCAGGCTGTAGTGAGGATCGGAGTCTGGGTCCAGTGAAGCTGTTGTGAGGCAAGGGTTCAGACTGTAGAGAGGACCCGATTCAGACAGGAGTGACGATAGAGTCAGGAATTGGTGAGGAGCAAATCGAGGCTGTATTGAGGACTAGTGTCAGGGCCCAGTGAGGACTAGGGTCAGAATAATGAGAAACAGTGTCAGGGTATAGTGAGAATGTCAGGTAATGCAGAAGAAAATAGTGAGGATGTAGTGAGCACCAGAATGAGGCCGTAGTGTGGACCAGAGTCAGACCCTAGGGAGGACCCGAGTTAGGTCAGAGTGAGGAACCATTGAGGAAAGGACCCAGTGAGGAAAGGTGTCAGGCACCTCCGAGGACAAGAGTCAGGCCCTAATGAGGCAAAGAGTCAGGCCATAGTGAGGGAAAGAGACAGGTCATAGAGGACAGAGTCAGTGAAGAGGAGAGTCAAGCCCTGTTGAGGACAAGAGTCTGGCCAAAGTGAGGACAAGACTTAGGCCATAGTGAGACCAGGGTTAAGCTGTAATGAGGTCCAGAATCAGTGCACGGTGAGGACCAGACAGAGTGGACTGAGGACCAGAGTCAGCATCTAGTGAAGATGGGTGTCAGGGTGTAGAGAGGATGAGATACAGGCCATAGTAGGACAAAAGCCAGGCCCTAGTGTGGACCATAGTCTGGCCGTAGTGAGGACCAGCGTCAGTGCCCGGTGAGATCCAAACTTAGGGCACAGTGAACGCCAGAGTCAGGTCCCAGTGAGGCAAAGAGGCCATAATGAGGCAAGTTCCATCAGTTGGGAAGCAAACAGACAGAAGAGAGGACCAGACTCAGGCCCTCATGAGGATAGGCGTCAGGCCCTGGTGAGGACCAGAGTCAAGCCGCAGTGATGGGAATCATGGCCCAGTGAGAACAAGACTGAGGGCCCAGTGAGGACCAGAGTCAGGCACATGAGGCAAAGCATCAGGTCATAGTAAGGCAAAGAGTCAGGCCGTAGATAGGCTGACTCAGGCTGCAGAGAGGACCAGACTCAGGCTGTAGAAATGTCAGGGCTGGGTAGGAACCAGACTGAGGACACCGTGAGGACCAGAAGCAGAGATTGAGAAACAGTGTCAGGGAATACGAGAATGAATGTCAGGTAATAGGAAAAATGTGAGGGTGTAGTGGGGACCAGCGTGGGCCATAGAGTGGGCCAGAGTCAGGCTGTAATGAGGACCAGGGTCAGGCTGTAGTAAGGACCAGAATCAGGGCCCAGTGAGGAATGGTGTCAGGCTCCTGAGAGGACAGGAGTCAGGCTGTAGAAAGGACCAGTGTCAAGTCATAGATAGGACAAGCATCCGGGCCCAGGGAGAACCAGAATCAGCGTGTAGTGAGGACCACAGAAAGATGAGAAATGGCGCCAGGACATAGTGATAATCAATATCAGATAACACAGAGGGAAAAAGTGAGGATGTAGTGAGGACCAGAGTGAGGCCATAGTGAGGACCAGGGTCAGGCTGTAGTGAGTTCCAAAGGTAGGTCGTAGTGAGGACCAGAGTCGGGGTTTAGTGAGGAAAAGTGTCAGGTACCGGTGAGGACAAGAGTCAGGCCATAGTGAGGGAAAGAGACAGGTCATAGAGGACAGAGTCAGTCCATAGTGAAGAGGAGAGTCATACCATGGTGGGGCTGAGAGTCAGGCCCTATTGAGGAAGAGAGTCAGACCAAAGTGAGATCAAGACTCAGGCCCTAGCGAGGACCAGAGTTAAGCTGTAGTGAGGTCCAGAATCAGGGCACAGTGAGGACCAGACTCAGGGCAGACTGAAGACCAGAGTCAGCATCCAGTGAAGGTGGGTTTCGGGACTTAAAGAGGACGAGAGTCAGGATCTAATGAGAATGAAAGTCAGGCCCTAGGTAGGATGAGGTTTAGGCCAAAGTGAGGACCATACAGGCCATAGTGTGGGCCAGATGCTGCTGTAGTGAGATCCACATCAGTGCCCTGTGAGGACCAGACTTGGCACAGTGGAGGTCAGAATCCGGCCCCAGTGAGGCAGAGAGTTAGGCCATAATGAGGCAAATGCTGTCAGTTGGGAAGCAGTCAGGCTGAAGAGAGGACTAGATTCAGGCCCTAGTGAGGATGAGAGGCATGCCATAGTGAGGACAGAGTCAGTCAGTGATGAGGCTCAGAATCAAGGCCCAGTGAGGACCAGAGTCGGGCCCAGTGAGGCAGTGAGTCAGGCCATAGAGAGGACCAGATTCAAGCCATAGAGAGAACCAGACTCGGGACTTAGTGAGGACAAGAGTGAGTGCATAGTTAGAATCGAGTCAGGTTTTAGTGAGGACCGTACTCAGGCCATAGAGAAGCCTTGTCAGGGCATAGTGAGAAGCAGTGTCATGCGATAGATAGGAATAGAGTGAGGATATAATGAAGACCAGAAGGAGGCTGTAGTGAGGAGCACAGTGAGGACATAGGGCCGGAGTGAGACCATGGTGATGACAAGAGTGAGGACATTATGAGGCCCAGTGTGAGGCTGCAGTGAGGATGAGAGTCAGGCCCTAGTACGCAGGAGATCAGAATCCAGTGAGGATAGGAGTCAGGCCCAGTGAGGAAAGAGACAGCCCACAGAGAGGACCAGAGTCAGGCCACGGAGTGGACCAGAATCAAGCCATAGAGAGGGCCATTGACAGGGCAGAATCAGTGCACAGTGAGGAGCAGAGTCAGATCCGAGTGAGCATGAAAGTCAGGCCCTAGTGAGGATGGGAGTCATGCTGAAGTGGAGACCAGAGTCAGGCCATAGTGAGGACCAGAATCACGGCCCAGTGAGAAACAGTGTCAGGATCCAGTGAGGCAAGGAGTCAGGCCATGGTGAGGCAAAACATTAGTCCATATAGGAAAGAGTCAAGCCATAGTGAGGAGGAGAGTCAGGCCATGGTGAGGTCGGGAGTCAGGTCCTAGTTAGGACAAGAGTCAGGCCCTAGTGAGGAGGAGAGTCAGGCCATGGTGAGGAGGAGAGTCAGGTCCTAGTTAGTGAAGGCCCTGTGAAGCCACAGTGTGGACCAAAGTTAAAACCCCATGATGACCAGATTCAGGGTCTAGTGAGGAAGAGTGTCCGGCCCTACTGAGGACAGGAGTCCTGCCATAGTGAGGATCAGAGCCAGGCTGTAGTGAGGACCAGATTCAGGGCCCAGTGTGGGACAGTGTCAAGCTCCAGTAAGACAAGAGTCAGGCCCCAGTGAGGCAAACAGTCAGGCTGTAAGTAGGCAAAGTTCAGGCCATGGAGGACAGTCAGGACATAATGAGGACAAGAGTCTGACCATGGTGAGAATGAAAGTCAGGCCAGAGAGGACTCGTGTCAGGCTGTAGTGAGGACCAGACTCAGGGCACTGTGAGGACCAGAGTCAGTGTCTAGTGAGGACAAGTGTTAGACCCTAGTGAGGACGAGAGTCAGGACCTGGTGAGGCAAGAGTCAGGGCCTATTCAGGACCAGAGCCAGACTGTAGAGAGGACCAGACTCAGGGTCCATTGAGAACCACACGGCCTATTGGGTACCAGAATCAGGCTCCAGTGAGGAGGACAGTCAGGCCATGGTGAGGACCAGACTCGGGGCACTGTGAGGACCAGAGTCAGCATCTAGTGAGGACCAGTGTCAGGACGTAGGACAAGTGTTATACCCTAGTGAGGATGAGAATCAGGGCCTAGTGATGCAAGAGTCGGGCCATTGTGAGGACCAGAGTCAGGGCTTATTCAGGACTGGACTCAGGACCAAGTAAGACCAGAGTCGGACTGTAGGGAGGATCAGACTCAGGGCCCATTGAGAACCACAGTCAGGGCCTATTGGGTACCAGAGTCAGGCCCCAGTGAGCAAAGAGTCTGGTCGTAGAGAGGCAAAAGAGTCAAGTTGTAGAGAGGACAAGTAATGTCATAGTGAAGACCAGAGATGGACTGCAGTGAGAACCAGAGTGAGGGCCCAGTGAGGACCACAGTCAGGCCACGGTGAGGACCAGACTCGGCACTGTGAGGACCAGAGTCAGGCCCCAGTGAGGATGACAGTCAGGTCCTAGTGAGGACCAGAGTCAGGCCACGGTGAGGACCAGACTTGGCACTGTGAGGACCAGAGTCAGGCCCCAGTGAGGATGACAGTCAGGTCCTAGTGAGGACCAGAGTCAGGGCCAGGGGGACAGAGTCAGGTAGTAGAGAGGACAGAGTAATGAAGAGAAGACCAGAGTCAGGCGATAGTGAGAAAGACAGTCAGGCCACAGAGAGGACCATAGTCACAGCATAGTGAGAAGGAAGGTCAGATAATAGAAGAAGTGTGAGGATGCTGTGAGGACCAGAGTGAGGCCATAGTGAGGATCAAAGTCATGCTGTAATGAGAAGCAGAGTGAGGCCATACTGAGGATGAGAGTCAGGCCCGAGTAGCACGCGAGTCAGTCCCTTGTGAAGAGGAGATTGGTGCCATAATGTGGAAGAGCCAGACATAGTGAGGACCAAAATCAGGGCCAGTGAGGAATCATCCAATGAAGACAGGAGTCAGGTCCCAGTGAGTCAGGCTGAAGAGATGACCAGAGTCAGGGCCTAGTGAGGACCAGAATCAGGGCCCGGTAGGACCAGAGTCAGGCTGTGTGGAGGACTAGAGTCAGGCCCAGTGAGGGCCAGAGTCAGGGCATTTTGATGACTGGAGCCAGGCCCCAGAGAATAAAAGAATCACGCTGTGGTGAGGACTGGACAGGCTGTAGAGAGGACAAGAGCCAGGACCACAGAAAGGACCAATGTCGGGTCATGGTGAGGCAGAGTCAGGGAGCAGAGCACACCAGATTCGGGCCACAGTGAGAACCAGTCAGGCTGTATGGAGGACGCATGTCAGGCCATGGAGAGGACCAGGTCAGCACTCAGTGAGGGCAGCCTCAGGGAACCCTGAGGACTAGGGTCGGTGCATAGTGAGGACCAGAGTCAGGGCATATCGAGAAGCATTGTCAGGGCCTCGTGAGAAGAAATGTCAGGTAATAGGAAAAGTGTGAGGATGTAGTGAGAAGCAGAGTGAGGCTGCAGTGAGGACCAGAGTGAGGTTGTAGTCAGGACAAGAGGGAGGCTGAAGTGAGGACAAGGGTGATGACGCAGTGGAAGAGCACAGTGAGGCTGTAGTGAGGACCAGAATCGGCCAAGTGAGGAATCGTGTCAGGCTCGAGTGAGTACAAGAGTCAGGCCCCAGTGAGGCAAAGAGTCAGGCCATAGACAGCACCAGAGTCGGGACCTAGTGAGGATGAGAGCCGGGCCTGAGTGAGGTCAGGGTCATGCCATAGCGAGAACCAGATCCAGATTCAGGCCGTAGTGAGGACCTGAGTTAAGGCCCATTCAAGATCAGACTCAGCGCCCAGTAGACCAGAGTCAGGCTGTGTGGAAGACCGAGTCAGGACCCAGTAAGCACCACAGTCAGTGCCTGTTGAGGACCAGAATCAGGCCCCACTGAGGCAAAGAGGCAATTGAGAGGACAGTGTCAAGCCTTAGAGAGGACCAGAGTCAGGCCCAGTGAGGCAAAGCGCCAGCTTTTGAGGCAAAGAGGCAGGCCGTAGAGAGGACCAGAGTCAGGCAGTAGGGAGGACAAGAGGCAGGCTGTAGAGTGGACCAGAGTCAATCAGTAAGGAGGACCAGTAGCAGGGCCCAGGGAGGGACAAAGTCAGGGCCGTGAAGACCAGAGTCAAGCCCTAGTGAGTATGAGAGTCAGGCCCTGGTGAGGGTTTGAGTCATGCCATAGTTAGGACTAGAGTCAGGCCATAGGGAGGACCAGACTCAGGGCCCAGTGAGAAACAGTGTAAGGCTCCAGTGAGGACAAGAAACAGGTCCCAGTGAGGCAGAGTCAGGCTGTGTTGAGGCAAAGATTCAAGATAGAGGAAAAAGTCAGGTCATAGTGAGGACGAGAGTCATGTCAGGGTGAGGACGAGAGTCAGGCTAAAGTGAAGACGAGAGTCAGGCTTTAGTGAGAACCAGAATCAGGCTGTATCAGGGACCACAGTCAGTTTGTAGTGAGAGCCAGATTTAGTGCCCAGTGAGTCCAAAGTCAGGCCCCTGTGAAAGGAGAGTCAGGCCTTAGTGAGGACCAGAGGCAGGCTGTAGTGAAGACCCAGTGAGGACCAGAGTCAGGCCGTAGGGAGGACCAGACTCAGGGCCCAGTGAGATGAAGTGTAAGGCCATAGTAAGGCAAAGAGTAGGCCCCAAAGAGGACCAGATTCAGACCTTATAGATGACTAGCCTCAGGCCATACTGAGGACCGGCATCCAGCCTTAATGAAGACCAGTGTCAGGCCATGGAGAGGATCAGATTCAGGCTGTAGAGAGAACCAGAATCAAGCCTCGATAAGGACCAAACTCAGGGCACAGTGAGGACCAGAATCCGGGCATAGTGATAAGATGTGTCAGGTAACAGGAAAAGAGTGAGGCTATATTGATGACCAGGTGAGGCTGTAGTGGGGACCAGAGTGAGGACACAGTGTTGACCAGAGTGAGGCTATAATGAGGACCAAAGCCAAGCTGTAGAGAGGATATATGTCAGGGCTCAGTACAAACCAGACTCAGTGCCAGAGAGGACCAGAGTCAGCGTGTAGTGAGAACCAGAGACAGGGCATGTTGAGGAGCCGTGTCAGGGCATAGTGAGAAGAAATGCCAGGTAATAGAGAAAGAAGAGTGAGGATGAAGTGAGGACCAGAATGACGCCACAGTGAGGACCAGAGTGAAGCCATAATGAGGACCAGAGAGAGGCTGTTGTGAAGACCAGAGAGAGGCCACAGTGAGGACAAGGGTGTCAGTGTAGTGAAGATCAGAGTGAGGCCATGGTTAGGATGAGAGTCATGCCATAGTGTGGACTGATTCAGGCCATAGTGGGGACCAGAGTCAGGGCTCAGTGAGGAATCGTATCTGGCACCGGTGAGGACAAGAGTCAGGCCGCAGTGAAGCAAAGAGTCAGGCAGTTGGGATTCAGAGAGTCGGGCCATAGAGAGGATCAGAGTCAGACCCTAGTGAGGACAAGAATCAGGCTTTAGTGAGGACCATAGTCAGGGCTTATTGAGGACAGAGTTAGGCCCCAGTGGGGCAGAGTCAGGCAGTTGAGAGGACAGAGTCAAGGCACAGAGAGGACAAGAGTCAGGTCACAGTGAGGACCAGACAGGCTGTAGAGAGGACCAGACTCAGGCCCTTGTGAAGATGAAAGTCAGGCCCTAGTGATGACCAGAGTCAGGTCATAGTGAGGTGAAAATCAGGTCATAATTAAGACCAGATTCAGCTGTAGAGAGCAGCAGAGTCAGGCCATAGAGGAAGAGAGTCATGCCACAGAGAGGACCAGTGTCCTGACCAGTGAGGACCAGACTCAAGGCCCATGAGGACCAGAGTCAGGGTCTAGTCATAAGCAGTGTCAGGTAATAGGAAAAGAGTGAGGATGTAGTGAGGACGAGAGTGAAGCTGTAGTGAGGACCAGAGTGATGTGGTAATGAGGATCAGAGTTTGGCCATAGTGAGGAGCAGAGCAAGGCCCTAAGATGGACGAGAATCAGGCCCTAGTGAGGACCAGAGTCAGGTCCCAGTGAGACAAATAGCCAGGCCTCAGTGTGGCAAAGAGTCAGGCCATAGTGATGCAAAGGGTCAGGTTTCAGTGAGGATAGCATCGGGCCATAGATAGGACATGGTCAGGACGTAGAGAGGACCAGAGTTGGGCTGTAGGAAGTACCATGGTTAGGCCAGAGTGAAGAACTAGGGTCAGGCCACAGTGAGGACCAGAGTCAGGATCCAGTGAGGACCAGGTTCAGGCCCCAGTGAGGGCCTGACTGGGCCTGACAGCAGAGTCAGGCTGTGATGAAGCAGAGATTCAGGCCGAGTGAGGCAGGAGTCAGGCCGTAGTGAGGGCTAGAGTCAGGCTGAAGTGAGTACCCGAGTGAGGACCAAGGTGAGGATCAGAGTCAGGAAGTAGTGAGGACCGGAATAGGGCCAGGTGAGGAATCATGTCAGTCCCCAGTGAGTCAGAAAGTCAGGCCGCAGTGAGGCCAAGAGTCAGGCAGTTGGGAAGCAGAGTCAGGAGGTAGAGATGACCAGAGTCAGGGCCTGGTGAGCACCAGATTCAGGCCCCATTCAGGACCAGACTCAGGGACCAGTAGGACTAGAGTTAGGCTGTCGGTAGTACCAGGGTCGTGGCCCAGTGAGGACAACAGTGAGGGCATGTGATGACCAAAGTCAGGCCCCAGTGAGGCAGAGTCAGGCAGTAGAGAGGGAAAGTGTCAAGCCATAGAGAGGGCAGAGTCAGGCTGTAGTGAGGAGCAGACAGGCTGTAGAGAGAACAAGAGTCAGGGCCCAGTGAGGACCAGAGTCGGGCCGTAGAGAGGGCCAGAGTCAGGACATAATGAGTATCAAAGTCAGACCGTAAAGAGGAGCAGAGTAGGCCATGAGAAGACCAGATTCAGGCTGTAAAGGGGACCTGTGAGGGCCAAACTGAGGGCCCAGTGAAGGCCCGAATCAGGGCCTAGTGATAAGCAGTGTCAGGGCATACTGAGAAGCAATGTGATGCAGATTCAGGCCAGGTGAGTCAGAGAGTCAGTCTGTGGTGAGGCAGAGAGTCAAGCCATAGGAAATTCCAGACTTAGGCTTCTGTGAGGACCAGAGTGAGGCTAAGTTAGAATCAGAGTGATGCCCTAGTGAGGACCAGAGTGAGGCTAAGGTGAGGACAAGGACAAAGACATAGTGAGGACCAGAGAGAGGCTGACGTGAGGACAAGAGTCAGGCCCTAGTGAGCACTGGAGTCAGGCCCTGGTGAGGACAAGAATCATGCCTTAGTGAGGACCAGATTCAGGGCGCAGTGAGGACCACTGTCAGATTCCAGTGCAGACAAGAGTCAGGCTGTGGTGAGGCAAAGAGTCAGTTGGGACGCAAAGAGTCAGACTGTAGAGAGGGCCAGAGTCAGGCCCTCATGAAGAACAGAGTCACACCCTAGTAAGGAGGAGAATCAGGTCATAGTGAAGACCAGAGTCAGCCATAGAGAGAAGAGGAGTCAGGCTGTAGAGAGAAAGAGTCATGCCATAGAGAGGACCAGTGTCTGGGCCGAGTGAGGACGAGAGTCAGCGCCTAGCGATAGATAGTGCCAGGTAACAGGGAAACAGAATGCAGACAGTGGGGGCCAGAATGAGGCCTCAGTGAGGAGCGTGGTGAGACCAGTGTGTGTGAGAGTCAGGGCTTAGCGAGGACGAGAATCTGAGACCAGTTAGCCACAGTCAGGCCCCTTTGTGACAAAGAGTCAGGCCACAGTGTGGCCAAGTGTCAGACCACAGCGATGTAAAAAGTCACTTTGTAGTGAGGCAAAGTGTCTGACTCTTTGCGACCCCATGGACTGTAGGCTACCAGTCTTCTCCATCCATGGTATTTCCCAGGCAAGTGTACTGGATTGGGTTGCCATTTCCATCTCCAGGGGATCTTCCCAACCCAGGGATCGAACCCAGGTCTCCCTCATTGCAGGCAGATGCTTTACCATCCGAGCCACCAGGGAAGCCCGTATCTCCAATATAGAGTTTGTTAATGCTGTGCTATAAACCTCTCAGACTTGTCACCACCTTTGTTTAGTTCAGTAATATCATGTGGTTTAGCTTCTGTCTTCTGTGTGTAGTAAGCTAATCACTGATTGAAAATACGTATAACTTTGCTTTATGCTATTTTATATTTCACAGCAATATCCCTGTTAACATCTGTCAAAGAATTCGGTATGGAAACTGAAGCATAACATACCATATAATACATGCAGATTTAACATTTTGTTTCATATCCTTTCTGGTGGAAATTATGTGCAAATGTTCAGTTTTATATTACTCTGTATTTCAGTGTTTTAATTTTCTTTTCAATAAAAGAAGTTATTTGATATACTTATACTACACTTTCATACATAGGGAATTTCTTTCAGCCTTTAAAACTATTTTTGCTGTATGATTTTAGAAAATAGAGTATATGGGAAAAGACAACTAAAGCAAATTGTGCTTTTGAACACATGTTCCCATATCTAAAAATTAGAAAACAAACTTTAAATATTGAAAATTAACAATTATCTAGAAAACATTTGAATTATTAAGATTATGTCATTTAAAAAGGGATTGTGATGTTTAAGAGATAAAATGATCTTTAACCTTCATAAGTAAAATAAAAGTATTGAAAAAACTTTATGGTAATGTAAGAATCAGGTAACAACTTTTAGTATTTTATTGGAGTATAGATGCTTTAATATGTTGTGTTAGTTTCTGCTGAATAGCAATGTGAATCAAATATACCTATATATATATCCACCCTTTTTTAGATTTCCTTCCCATTTAGGTCACCACAGAGCATTGAGTACAGTTCCTTGTGCTATACAGCAGGTTCTTATTAATTACTTATTTTATATATTGTTATTGTTGTTTAGTTCTTAAGTCATGTCTGACTCTATTGCACATCCATGGACTGTAGCCTGCCAGGCTCCTCTGTCCATGGGATTTCCAGCAAGAATATGGAGTCGGTTGCTATTTCCTTCTCCAAGGCTTCTTCTCAACCCCAGGGATCAAACTCGTGTCTCATGAGTTGGCAGGTGAATCCTCTACCACTGAGCCACTAGGAAATCCCATTTTATGTATAGTAGTATGTATTAATAAATGTCAATTCCAATCTCTCTATTCACTTTAAAATGAAAAAAGCAGGTAGAACAGAGAAAATAAATTAGACTTTTAAAACAATCATTTAAAATTATTTAATTGGGTACATTGAGTTGTTTCACTCAAGATGTTTACTGATTACTGAGTTGATTTCTTAGTGGATTAGTGTTAAGATTGCAGTTTGCAGCATAGGTCAAAGCTATGGTCTTTTGGGCCATTTCAAACCAGTTTTAGGTCTTTGTGGAGGACAGGAAACTGAAGATGGGGAGATGGTCTGAACTGAATTACCCATCTGGTGTATCACAAAGCATTCCACATTGACTGTTCATTGTATCATTAAGCAGTATATTTGTAATCAATAACATTGCAATTTTGCTTCAAAAATATAAAACAACTGTTTAAATGCTAACTCCCATTTTAAGAAAAAAAAATCTATCCTGTTACATTTAAGCTAAATTCTACTTCAAACTGCTTGATGCCTTTGTTTATTATTCCTGAGTTGTTTCATATCTATTTTCGTTAAGTACTCAATTCCTAGTCTGCAGATCAGAAACTTCTCTTCTATGTATTCCTCTGATACACAATAGATCTTGCTTTTGACACTATATTAAAAATCTCCCTGTAACCATTGAGTGGTAGGCAGAATCTGAGATGGCCCTCCTGTTGATGCACAAGAACTGCACAACCTGGAGAATGGAGAAGACCTATGAATATGAAGTTTATTATTCCCTTGATTAGGTTGTTCTGTGTGGAGGTACATTTTCCTGCAGGCTTTAAGGAAACTGCCATATTGTGACAGGGCCAAGGGGGCTAGGATCTGAGGGTTGTCTCTAGAATCTGAGATCAGTCCCTGGGGACCCCAGTCCTACAGCTGCAAGAGACCAAGTTCTGCCAACAACTTGAATGAGCTTGAATGAGCCCCAAATGGGAATGCAGCCTAGGCCAAAATCTTGGTTACATCCATGTTAGACCCCAGCAGAGATCCCATCTGCATTGGGCCTGGACTTCTGACCTACAGATACTGTGAGACAGTACATGGATGTTGTCTTAAGTCTCTAAGTTTGTGGTAATTTGTTTATAGCAATAGAAAATGAACACAATCTGAGTTCCTTTTCTATACTCTTTTCACTTCTTTTCTGCCATAGATTAACTAGTAGCAAGTGGGCCCTACATGATTAATCTCAAAATGGACAATTAAGATAGTGACTGTAATGGAAACTTGGCTAATCAAAGCTGGTTTACCTTGTGTAAATAGAAGGAAATGGCAGCTTACTCGAGTACTCTTGCCTGGGGAATCCCATGGACAGAGGAGGCTGGTGGGCTGCAGTCCCTGGGGTTTCAAGAATAGCATACAACCTAGCGACTAAACCACCACCGCCAAGGCAGCATTCTGTAAGTGCTGCTGACCTGAGCCACTGCGACATTTATACTTGCGTGTTTTCTGAATTCAGATAGAATGTTCTTAGAAATCCCTTGTTGTTGTTCATACTGTTAATGCTGTTTATGGGGTTCTCAAGGCAAGAATATTGAAGTGGTTTGCCATTCCCTTCGCCGGTGGACATTTTATCAATTACCCACCATGACCCCTCTGTCTTAGGTGGCCCTACATGGCACGGTGCATAGTTTCACTGAATTAGACAAGACTGTGGGCCATGTGATCAATTGTATTAGTTTTCTGTGATTGTGGTTTTCATTCTGAATGCCCTCTAACGGATAAGGATAAGAGGTCTATGGAAGTTTCCTGATGGAGAGACTGACTGGGGGGTAAATTGAATCTTAAATCTCATGGATGGGGCCATGCTCAGTAAATCTTTAATCTAATTTTCTGTTTTTGGGTGGAGCTATGTTCCCTTCCTGTTGTCTGACCTGAGACCAAACAATGGTGGAGGTAATGAAGATAATGGTGACCTCCTCCAAAAGGTCCAGTGCACACACTCCCACACTCAGTGCTTCCAACCCTGCAGCAGGCCACTGCCAACCCATGCCTCCTCTGGGGACTCCTGAACACTCACAGGCAAGTCTGAGTCAGTCTCTTACAGGGTCACTGCTTCCTTCTCCTGGGTCCTGGTACACACCAGGTTTTGTTTGTGACCTCCAAGAGTCTGTTTACTCAGTCCTGTGTAGTAACATTTCATTCAAAGATGGGCACAATAAAGGACAGAAAAGATATGGACCTAAGAGAAGCAGAAGATATTAAGAAGAGGTGGGAGTAATACACAGAAGAACTATACAAAAAAGATCTTTATGACCCAGATAACCATGAGGGTGTGATCACTTACCTAGAGCCAGACATCCTGGAGTCCAAAGTCAGGTGGGCCTTAGGTAACATCACTACGAAAAAGCTAGTGGAGGTGATGGAATTCCAGTTGAGCTATTACAAGTCCTAAAAGATGACACTGTTAAAGCATTCCACTCAATATGCCAGCAAATTTGGAAAACTCAGCAGTGGCCACAGGCCTGGAAATGGTCAGTTTTCATTCCAATCCCAAAGAAAGGCAATGCCAAAGAATGTTCAGCTTACCACACAATTGCACTCATCTCACACACTAGCAAAATAATGCTTAAAATTCTCCAAGCCAAGCTTCAAGAATATGTGAACTGTGAACTTCCAGATGTTCAAGCTGGATTTAGGAAAGGGAGAAGAAGCAGAGATCAAATCGCCAACATCTGTTGGATCATCAAAAAAGAAAGCGAGTTCCAGAAAAACATCTATTTCTGCTTTATTGAGTACGCCAAAGCCTTAGACTGTGTGGATCACACAAACTGTGGAAAATTCTGAAAGAGATGGGAGTAGTAGATCACCTTACCTGCCTCCTGAGAAATCTGTATGCAGGTCAAGAAGCAACAGTTAGAACTAGACATGGAACAACCGACTGGTTCAAAATTGGGAAAGGAGTATGACAAGGCTGTATATTGTCACCCTGTTTATTTAACTTTTTTGCAGAGTACATCATTCAAAATGCCAGGCTGGATGAATCACAAGCCGAAATCAAGATTGCCAGGAGAAATATCAGCAACCTCAGATATGCAGAAAGCAAAGAGAAACTAAAAAGCCTCCTGATGAAAGTGAAAGAGAAAAGGGAAAAAGCTGGCTTAAAACTCAATATTCAAAAAACCAAGATTGTGGTATCTTGTTCTATCACTTCATGGCAAATAGATGGGGAAAAGTGGAAACAGTGATTTCTTGGGCTCTAAAATCACTGTGGACAGTGACTGAAGCCATGAAATTAAGAGGTGCTTGCTCCTTGGAAGAAAAGCTTTGACTATCCTAGACAGTGTATTAAAAGGCAGAGACATCACTTTGCTGACAAAGATCCTATGGTTTTTCCAGTAGTCATGTATGGATATGAGAGATGGACCATAAAGAAGTCTGATGCTTTAAAACTGTCATGCTGGAGAAGAGTCTTGAGAGTCACTTGGAGAGAAAGGAGATCAAACCAGTTAATAATAAAGGAAATCTACCCTGAATATTTATTGGAAGGACTGTTGCTGGAGCTGAAGCTCCATTACTTTGACTACCTTAAGCGAAGAACCAACTCATTTTAATGAGTCTTTTAGACCCTGATGCTGGGAAAGATTGAGGGCAGGAGGAGAAGAGGGTGACAGGATGAGATGGTTCATGGCATCTTTGACTCAGCAGACATGAGTTTGAGCAAATTCCAGGAAACAGTGAAGGACAGGAAAGCCTGGAATGATGCAATCCATGAGGTCACAAAGAGTCGGACATGCCTTAGTGACAGAACAAGAGAATTTCAAAGCCCATGAGAGATATCTTAAAGAAAGAGGGGAAAGGAAAACACTTTACTCATTTGGTCCCTTTAATTTACAGAGAAAAGTTTACAAATGATGGCCATATACCAGGCACTGGGTCTGATGTTGGGCCTGAGATGGGGCAAGTCATGTCTCTTCAATGAGCTGAGTAAGCCAACTATTCAATACTTGGGCCAATATATGTCTAAAAAGCTACTGAGAATGGGTAAGAAAGATGTGTAGCTTGGGAGATGAAACTTGAACTGTACCTGAAAGAATGGACTAGGGAGCAGAAAAAGACAGGTAGATGGGACATCTGCAAAATTAGGAAAAGGTGGAAGAACAAAGCCATGACCATGCTGGGAGCAGAGGCAGGTACAGGGACAGCACTTGTGCACCACGATGGGACTAGTGGACTTCTCTGGAAGCCATAGACAGTAATAAAAGGAACTTAAGCAGAAAACTGAAAGATGGCCACAAAGCTCCTACCAAGACCACCAGAGACTGATCACATGAAGCTGAGTTTATTCAACTTTCTGAGCAAAAGTGAGTATCACCTCCAGGAAATCTTGATAACATCTCAAACATAGAGTGAGGGCAGGGTGCTGAAAGGTTTCAGATGGTTCTGGGGCAGGTTTGGGCAGTGAGGACCCGCCAGAATTTGTAAACCAAGGGAGTTGCTGGCACAGTCTCATTTTTGAAATCCTTGAGTCTTTGTGGAACCCCTGAACTAACGACTTATCTTGGAGTATACAGACCTGAAATAGCTTGTGTTAAGCCAATTTGAGCTTGCGGTAGTTTCTCTTGTCATGTCATAGTTTGAGATAGTTTATCAGTTTTGAGATCCACACTGTTAGTTTTATAAATTGTGGTTTCTGTTTCATTTCTCATTGTTTTGCATTTTAAGAAGATCATCAAGAAGTAGTATGAGGAAGGGATCATATGGGGATAGATTACAGGCAAGGAGACTTTGAGATTGTAGAGTGACACACAACACTTAAAGGACAAGGTGGAGCCATGGAGCAGTGAGCAGGTGATGGGTGAGGAATAATACAGAGGGACTGTGGCACATTGTGGAAACTAAATAATTTTGGGGAGAGGAATAGGGCAGGATGAGAGGGGGAATTTGGGAGTGATACCAGCCTGTCAGCTTCAATGGATGGGGAGGGGAAAAAAGCTTGGAAAAATACAAATAAGTTCAAGGTGGAATTGTTGCCTGTGGACATCTGGGTGCTGCTTGGAGGACACTCACTCATTTTCCAACAATCATTTCTTGAGGACTCTCACATGCCTGGTTCACTTCTAGTTACTGCAATAGATGAGTGCTTTGTCTCCTGCAAAACCCCCAGATCTCTGTCCATGTGTAGCTTATACTTGAATAAGAGGAGATAAAAATAAACAATAAACACAACCAGTGAATTATCTGGTATGTTAGAAGGTGATGAATGTTGTAAGGAAGAGAGTAAGAAAGGTAAAGGAATTTGGGTGTGGTAGGGGAAGACCTGGGTTGTAATTTTAAATGGGTACTAAGGGTGGGCCTCACTGGGAAGGAGACCTTTCTGAGAAAAGACTTGATGGAAGTTAGGAGCACTCCACAAAGTGCTGGCAGCAAAATATAGGATACCCAGTCACAGTTAAATTTCAAATAAGTAGGGAGTAATTCCTTCATGTCAGTTAAGTCCCATGCAATATATGGGACATAGTCAAAAAAATTATTTGTTTTTCTGAAATGAAAATTTAACTGGGTATCTTGTATTTTTATCTGCTAAGTCAGGCAGCATGATTCCAGGCAAAAAGAATATTACATGCAAAGCGTCTAAGAATGGAGTGTGCCAAGGAAAACCAACGGCCTGTGTGGCCAGTTCCATGCGGATGGGGATGGGGTGGGTACGTGGGCTGACAGGGCCACGATGGGGTCATGGCTTTAAAAGGTATAAAATGGGCAGCTGCTGCAGGGCTGAAGGCAGAGGGGTCAGAACTGCCCTGCTTGTTAACAGGATCACTCTGGCTGTTGAGTGAGACTAAACTGTAGCGGAGAGAGAGAGGAAGCAGGGTAACCCCTGGGTGACCTCTGGTAAGGGACTGTGTGTGCAGAAAGGTGGGTGGTCAAGATTCCTTAGCTTTTCTGTACTTCAGAAGAATATTTTAAATTTAAGAAAAAGGAAAGGAAGAGACTAGGTTTGTTGGCGATTTCATGGGCATTTGTCTTGCTGTCTCAAAATAAATAAATAAATACACACAGACTCTCCAGGAGTCTGCAAACACTCTTTATAAAAAGATGCTCACTTTTTATAAAAAGAGCTAGATGGTAAATCTCTTTTAGGCTTTACAGGCCAAGTTGCAAAATTGAAGGTATTAAGTATATATCTACATGACAAGAGAGAAACAAATTTCCATAAGATTTCATAAACAAAAACTAAGCATGATATTTTGCAATACAGGAACACTAATGGAAAGAATGGCAGTATTTGGGGGATGACATTTTGTTTAGTTGGGGTTCAAAGTTACTATTTCCTGTCATCAAAATTGATTGCAAGTGTTAATCTGTTACTGCCAACTTGTAATGAGATTTTACATATTTTACCTTTGAAAACTTTTTTTCACGCAGGTAAATGCTAGCAAATACTGACCCCTAAAGATATGGTATTAATTGAGAGTATTTACCACTTTGGAGACTTTTATAGAATTCTGCTAGATTCTCCTCTTGATATCTGCCTTTTAGCATGTCACTACAATGCAGATTATCACTTCCAATCAAAAGTTAGATGGAAGCCATCGATTTCTCAGGTAAATGGATTTTGCAATAAGGATATTTCCTTTGTACTTTCATTGCAGTCCAAAATAATATTATTACAACTATAGTTTCGGCTCAGAATGTATACTCACACAAATTTGTCTGGGAATAGAGTTTGTACCTCTTTTTCTTTTTTTTTTTTTTTGGTTTTTAAAATTGAAGGATAATTGCTTTACAGAATTTTGTTGGTTTCTGCCAAACATCAACATGAATCAACCATAGGTATACATATGTCTCTTCCCTCTTGAACCTCCCTCCCACATCCCTCCCCATCTCACCCCTCTAGGTTGTTACAGAGCCCCTGTTTAAATTCCCTGAGTCATACAGCAAATTCACATTGGCTATTTATTTTACATATGGTAATGTAAGTTTCTATGTTACTCTCTATATACATCTCACCCTCTCCTTTCTCCTCCCCAAGTCCTGATTGTGTCCATAATTTTTGACAGCACAGGAGGTACATAAAGCCACTTGCCTTTAAATGTTCAGTTCAGTTCAGTCACTCAGTCGTGTCTGACTTGTGACTCCATGAATTGCAGCATGCCAGGCTTCCCTGTCCATCACCAACTCCTGGAGTCTACCCAAACCCATGTTCATTGAGTCGGTGATGCCATCCAGCCATCTCATCCTCTGTCATCCCCTTCTCCTCCTGCCCCCAATCCTTCCCAGCATTAGGGTATTTTCTAATGAGTCAGCTCTTCACATGAGGCGGCCAAAGAATTGGAGTTTCAGCTTCAACATCAGTCCTTCCAATGAACACCCAGGACTGATCTCCTTTAGGACGGACTGGTTGGATCTCCTTGCAGTCCAAGGGACTCTCAAGAGTCTTCTCCAACACCACAGTTCAAAAACATCAATTCTTCGGTACTCAGCTTCCTTCACAGTCCAACTCTCACATCCATACATGACTACTGGAAAAATCATAGCCTTGACTAGATGGACCTTTGGTGTCTAATTTGCTTTGCTACAGTATAAATTTTACACACAAGCTCTATATTTCCTTAGAATTTTAGGTCGATTTCACTAAGAAAGATTATCAAATCTATAACCAAAGCTAATTTTCAAGTTCAACCCATAGTTAATAATAGTGATTATCTTAGAAAAAAATTCAATTCAGCCCTGAGCTAAAAAAAAAAAAAAAGAACATTAACACTTTACAATTGCTAACCTATTGAATTGCTATGCAGTTGAGAAATTTAGAATATTCAGTTTTTATTCTGACAAAAACTCATGAAAGTAATAAAGGTTAAGTCCAAATGAGGGTCACTGCTGACTCTACTGGTTCAATAACACGATAGATTCCAATATTTTTTGCAAAGTCCCTGCTGTTGAATAACAAAATGACTAACCATTCACATTAAAGGGTTTGTATTTTCAGAAGTTTTGCAAATTTGTCCAACTCAGTCTTCTTTTGCTCCACAAATGTTTTTACCATCATCTACTGTAAAGCAGCTTAACAATTTGCATTCAGGTTGTACTGAATTTATGTTTTCTGAACCTCTTTGAAAATGTCTCTGCTCCACACACACTCAGGTGCTTCAGACTCAGTATTGGTTTCTCAAATAAGCAACACCTGTCAAGCAACCCCATTAGGCTTATCAAAGGCCAAAGAATATCACTTGAAAGCATTTGCCCTATTTTAATTAGCTGTTAATGTAGCTCACAATGTCCACAGCTCTTCCAGCAAGTTATAGTTGAATGACCAATAGTCTTAAACTCGTTTATTTTCAGGTACTGCAGTAAATCTTTCTAATTAACTCACCATTAGTAAATGACTCTTCTTGTTTTTCCAACACTTGGAGACTTACTTTAGTTGCAGCCTCATTTTTATTTTTGTGAAGAAATTCTGCTCTGATGAGCTATTTCATTTTAAAATTTCCAGTTTTTTTCTGACTTGTCTTCCTGTGAGTTGGGAGTGCTGTGGTGGGTGCTTGGCCTCACGAGGTCAACACTCTATTCTTTTTAGCCCAGTTGCTGTTGTGTAATAAACAGAATGCTTTTCCATCTAATTGGATAACAAAATAATTGGCACTTCAATGTGCTTTAAAAATAAATCATGAAGTCCACTCTTCTTTCTTTCTTTTAATATGATGGGTATGTCCCAACAATAAAAGCAAATATAATGTCACAGTACATGGCACTGGGACAAAGGTCTAGTTGCAACTGAATTGGTTACATTTTTGAGTGCACCAGGCAGCTTTCCAAAGTGGGTAACTGAGACATTCTGTCTCTGTCTCAATTACCCAACTCTGCATATTTTTCAGTTCTAAAATTTTCCTCTAGTTCTTCTTTATCTTCTATTTCTTTGCTGGAGATTTTCCTTTTTTAAAAAATGCATGTTGATCATGTTGACGACTGGTCCTTGAAATATTTTTAGGATGACTCCTTTAATATCCTTGTCATCTTGGCGTTAGCATCTATTGTCTTTTCTAATTCAGGTTGAGATTTTCCTGCTTTTTGGAAAGAGGAGTGATTTTCAACTGAAATCTGGACATCCTGGGTACTATGTTTATGAGGCTGAGTCTTTTTAAACATTTTATTTAGTTACTTAGTAATTGTTGGCTACTCTGGGTTTTCGTTGCTGCTCAGGAGTTTTCCTAGTTGCAGCATGCTTGCTAGGTGTGGAACACAGGTTCTAGAGCCCATGGGCTCAGCAGTTTCAGTTCTCAGGCTCTAGAGCGTGGGCTCAGTCGTTCTGGCACTTGGGCTTAGTGCAGTATCTGAGATCTTCCTGGATTGAACCAGCACTCCCTGCTTGCGAGGAATACTCTTAACCACCAGACCACCAGGGAAGACTGAGACTATCTTTTTACACCTTGCATTTTAATTGACCTCCGGACACCACTCCAGTAGTGCCAGGTGATGAGGCAGGATGTGTGAAGTAAGTCTATGTTCCCACCGACTTCCTGCCAATGTCAAGACCCAAATAAAATTCACGTTCACTGTTATTTCTTTAATTTCTGAAAATTGATCTGTGGATAAGAGAAATAATATAATTTTCAAGACTAATAAGCTAGTTGTACTGGAGTTATTTCAGGCTTTCACAGTGGATTTATCAGAAGTCTTTCCAAACTTTGTGGAAATTTCGGAGAACTAATTGTGCTGCCAGAAACCACAGTGGACCCACTGTACACAGGCGGGGCACACTGACCTTGGGATGAGTCAGAATCATATTTCTGAATCAAAGGACCTTTTCTAAAGCAACAGGAGAGAGAAACAAGAGCTGACATTTTAATTCTTTGAAGAGACATGAAACTTAGGACTTCAATATGGTAGAAATTTGTTAAAAGGACATAAACTTGGACCTAGATGCAAGTATATCCAACTACATAAAACAAACAAAAAACTTGCAATGTAAACCAAAACATAAAAAGCACTTAACAGTGTTACCAGTTCTAATCTTTGTAGGAAGGCATATCTGTCCTTTGAATATTCTTCTCCAGCTGTGTTGTAAGGTGTGTGGATATTTTTAAAATGAGAAAGATACAATAATCTGTACATTTAAAATCCACACACGGTGTGTAGTTTGTGTAAAGAAATGCTCAGGTCTCACAGTGAGAGAGAAGAGATGAGGAGGCCTGATCTGAGGTATACTGGTCCCACTGGTAACAGACAGGCCTGGGTAGCAGACAGTGCATTACACTCCTCCACATCACTGCACTATTTAAAAGTCTTTTATTTTTAAATTAAAATGTTACATGTGCACTTTTTATATTTACACAATAGAAGTGAGTAAAGTTGGGGAGCCCAGCCTGGGATTCTATGATGATCTAGAGGGATGAGATGGGAGAGGAGAGGGAAGTTCAAGAGGGAAGGGATATATATGATGACTGATTTGTATTGTTGTATGGCAGAAACCAATGTAACATTGTATATCAATTATCCTCCAACTAAAGAAAAGTGTGTAAAGTAGTGAAATTTTGCTTCTCATGCACACAATCCATTGTCCCCCTTTTTACCCATGGAATAGTCTAAAATAGGGCTTCCCTGTGACTCATCTGGTAAAGAATCTGCCTGCAATGCAGGAGACCTGGGTTTGATCCCTGGGTTGGGAAGATCCCCTGGAGAAGGGAAAGGCTACCCACTCCAGTATTCTGGCCTGGAGAATTCCATGGGTTGTATAGTCCAGGGGGTTTCAAAGAGTCAGATATGACTGAGTGACTTTCACCCACTTTAGTCTAAAATAAACATTTTAAAATCTTTCAGCAGGATAGCCATTTTTATCAAATAAAAATTTAAGTTGACCGCTCAACATGTAAAAGATAAATTGGGGAGATCTAATGACCCCTCCAGGCTTCACAAGTAGCGCTAGTGGTAAAAGAATCTGCTGCCAATGCAGGAAACATAAGAGATGTGGGTTTGATCCTTGGGGGAAGCTCCCCCAGAGGAAGGCATGGTAACCCACTCCAGTATTCTTGCCTGGAGGATCCCCATGGACAGAGGCACCTGGCAGGCTGCAGTCCATAGGGTCGCAAAGAGTCGGATGCAACTGAAGCAATTCAGCATGGACAGTGACCCCCCCACCCCCTCTGGATAGTGTCAGAAAGGCCTTGGGAAAGATAGTGCTCATTCATCCAATTAGTATGAATCAGTTACAGGCTCTGTGCTATGTGATAGAGATACACAGAGAACATGGTGTACGGTACCTTCTAGCAGAGAGACACATAAACAAACAGCTACATGCATATATTTCAGCTGGTGAAAGCACTCAGGGAAAAATAAACCTGGGTGAATAAGACAGGGTGAGATGGTCTGGGCAGTGGCCGCACAGAGGGAGCTTCTTCAGGGAGGGCCTTTCTTGCAGTGATGTCTGAGCAAAGACTGAGAGGGTTGGGGCAGCAATTCCATGGACATCTGGGGAGAAGTGTCTCAGGTGGACAACACAAGTGCAGAAGTTCTGGTGGGAAACGTCTCTGCATTTAACAGACAGCAAAAGACAGGCCTGATGAAGGCGAATTCTGAGAGGAAGTCTAGGCACGTGGTGGTGGCCACTTGAGGGCTTTGGCCTCTATTCCTACAGAGTTGGGAGCCAGAGGAGAGCTTTGAGTTGAAGAGAAATATAATGCCTCTTATATTCTGAAGTTTCTTTTGGGGTAATGAAAATGTTTTTAATTAGTGGTGATGGCTGCACAATATTATGATTGTATGTATGGTAAGATGGCAAAGTTTTCTATGGACTGAATTAAACTACATGAGTGTGCTTAGTTGCTTGTCCAACTCTTTGTGACCCCATGGACTGTAGCTCGCCAGGCTCCTCTGTCCATAGGGATTCTCCAGGCAAGAATACTGGAGTAGGTTGCCATGCCCTCCTCCAGGGGATGCTCCAACCCAGGGATCAAACCCAGGTCTCCCAAATTGCAGGCAGAGTCTTTACCATCTGAGCCACAAGGGAAGCCCAAGAATACCAGATTGGGTAGCCTATCCCTTCTCCAGGGGAATCTTCCTGACCCAGGGATCAAATCAGGGTCTCCTGCATTGCAGGCGGATTCTTTACCAGCTGAGCTACCAGGGAAGTCCAAATTATGCTATGGTCTCACCTAAATGTATGCTTCGTAGTGGCAACTCCCAGTGGCATGGTACTTAGAAATGGGGCCTTTGGGAGGTTCAGATCATGTAGTGAGGGAGGGACTCAAGGTGGGGTTAGAGCCCTTAGATGGAGAGACCAGAGAGCTTGCTTTCTGCCCGACCTTGTACCGCACGAGGTCACAATGGGAAGGCAGCTGTTGGCAAGCTATCACCAGGAGCCAGTTCTGTCAGCACCTTGATCTGGGATATCCCAACCTCTAGAACGGTGAGAAGTACATGTCTGTTGTTTCGTTACAGCAGCCTGAGCTAAGACGTTTTGTGTTTGTATATGCTTTACCACAGTTAGCCGTCCCACTACTGGTCCTATATCTTGAGAAAACCAGAATTCTAAGAGACACATGTACCCCAATGTTCATTGCAGCACTGTTTACAATAGACAGGATATGAAAGCAACCTAGATGTCCATTGACAGATGAATGGGTAAAGAAGTTACGGCACATATATCCAATGGAATATTAGTGATGAAAAGGAAGAGATTTGAGTCAGTTAAGGTGAGGTGGATAAACCTGGAGCCTGTTATACAGAGTGAAGTAAGTCACTCTGAAAGAAAAAAACAAATCTTGTACATTAATGCATATATATGGAATCTAGAACAATGGTACTGATGAACCTATTTGCAGGAAAGCAACGGAGACGTAGACGTAGAGAACAGACTTGTGGACACAGTGGGGGAAGGAGAGGCTGGGATGAACTGAGAGAGCAGCACTGATATATATACGCTATCATGTGTTAGATAGCTAGCGAGCGGGAAGTTGCCATATAACATAGGAGCCTGCCCTGGCTCTCTGTGATGACCCGGAGGGCTGGGACAGATGGAGGAAATACATGTAGAGTTATGACCGACTCACACTGTTGTACAGCAGAAGCCAACACAACGCTGCAAAGCAATTTTCCTCCAGACAAAAAGATGAATTAATAAAAAAAGCTCAACTGTATTCCTGAATACAAGCAACAAAAAGTTAAATAACAAAAACATACCATTTACAATGAGATAAAAGTATAAAGATCACCTAGGATTAATCTAAAACTATGACAGATCGACAGGTGGCAGGGGCTCCTGTGTTCAGTGGTGTTCAGACACCGCACACACACCATGCAGGCTGCTTCTCCTCACGTGTACAGTTCACGTTGTCCAAAAATCTATCTTAAACTCTGTCTTTCTTGCCTCAAGTTTTACGTGCAGGATAATAATGGACTGGGTTGAAAAAAACCTAATCATCATTTCATTTTCTTTCTTATTTAAAAAAATACATTTATCCATTTATTTGGCTACATCGGATCTTAGTTATGGCATGCAGGCTTAGTTGTCCTGAGGCTTGTGGAATCCTAGTTTCCTGACCAGGGACTGAACCTGCATCACCTGCACTGCGAGGTACTTTCTCCACCTCTGGACCATCAGGGAAGTCCCTTAATAGTCATTTCTGACCAATGACAACATGAGTGATTTATATCATCTCTGTCGTGTTTTTCTGGGAAAAGCATTGAGGTTCCTGTCCTCTGACCTGCATCAAATGTCTCCACCCACACCCTCTCCTCTCCCTGCCCTTCCATTCTTGTGTCTGCTGTCAGTCCCTGAGGTCCTCTTCCCTCCAGCAGTTAGGGCCTTCCCTCTTTCGGTAACCAGTTCAGTCTGTGCTTTCTCTCCTCTACAACCTTCCCTCACTGCAGGAGGGGGCAGTGTCTCTCCATCCACCCTCCTCCACTGTGTCCCATGGGAGCCCTCAGCCCAGTTCAGATGGGCACACAGGAAGGATTAGGAGCAGTAGTTCAGCTCTGACTGCTGGTCACTGCTGTGAAGCACTGTGCCAGTCCTCAACACTTGAAATCTCATTTTTCTCACCTGCAAAATTGAGAAATTATGTGTCATAATTTTGCATAATGTCATAATGTTGCAGGAAAGAAAGTGGGGCACAAGAAGATGGTCATGTGTTGTGTCTCAGGCAAGTCTCTGGGACAGCCACTGAGTGTGGGTTCTTGGCTTTGCACAGAGAAGAACTCACAAGCCAGCCATAGTAAAGTGAAAGAAGATTTATTCAGTAAGAAACACATTCCACAGACAGAGTGGGCACCATCTCAGAAGGCAATAGGTGCCAGTGTACAGCATTGTCAGCTTTTATAGGGTGGGTAATTTCATGGGCTAACGAGTGGGAGAATTATTTCAAGTATTTTGAGGAAGAGACGGACTCCCAGGAACTGGGCCACCACCCATTTTTTTGGCCTTTTGTGGTTGGTTTCAGAACTTTTATGGCCCGTGCTGCTGCTGCTGCTAAGTCATTTCAGTCGTGTCCGACTCTGTGCGACCCCATAGACGGCAGCCCACCAGGCTCCCCCATCCCTGGGATTCTCCAGACAAGAACACTGGAGTGGGTTGCCATTTCCTTCTCCAATGCATGAAGGTGAAAAGTGAAAGTGAAGTCACTCAGTCGTGTCTGACTCCTAGATACTCCATGGACTGCAGCCCACCAGGCTCCTCCGTCCATGGGATTTTCCAGGCAAGAGTAATGCAGTGGGGTGCCATTGCCTTCTCTGTTATGGCCCATGAGGGTATGTCATTTAGCTGATGTGTCACAATGAGCTGAGGCTCAAGGTCATATGGGAGTCAATCGTCCACCATCTTGGGCCTAGTTGGTTCTAACTAGTTTATGTCATGACCTCAATAACTGTCATTTGTCTAAAGAGTGTGTCCTGCCCTCTTCCTATCTCATTAAGCATGTGATGACCATAGAACAGAACAATCTGTAACTAGTGAGTACCTGTGTGTGTGTGTTAGTTGCTCAGTCATGTCTGACTCTTTGCGACCCTGTGGACTGTAGCCCGTGAGGCTCCTCTGTCTATGGAAATCTTCACGCAAAAATGCTGGAGTGGGTAAGTCCTTCATTTATCCAGGGGATCTTCCTGACCTAGGGATCAAATCCTGGTCTCCGCATTACAGGTAGATTCTTTACCATCTGAATCACCAATACCTACATTAAACACTCAATAATTCTAAAGTAACTTGAATCAAACACAGGTTTTAGATCAGATGAACTTGAGTTCAAGGCCAAACATGGCTGTTAGTCATTTATCCCCAAGATGGTTTCTTAATTTTTAAAATCTCGTTTTCCTCACTGAAAAGTTGAATGTTGTGTGGTGCCATGCACCAAGCACTGTGCTAAAAGGCAGGGGAGCATTCCTATTCTAGGAAGCACACAGCCAAGTAGGACTTGGATACATCACAGACTTGGCTGCAGGCTGGACCCACCGTGTTGTTGTCGTTCAGCCACTGAGTCGTGTCCAACTCTTTGTGACCCCATGGACAGCAGCACGCCAAGTTTCCCTGTCCTTCGCTGTCTCCTGGACTTTTGAGTTCAGTGATTCCATTCAACTGTCTCGTCCTCTGTTATTCCCTTCTCCTCCTGCCCTCAATTTTCCCAGCACCAGGGTATTTTCGAGTCAGCTCTTTGCATCAGGTGGCCAAAGTATTGTAGCTTCAACTTTAAAATCAGTACTTCCAATGAACATTCAAGGTTGATTTCCTTTAGGATTGACTGGTTTGATCTCCTTGCAGTCCAAGGGACTTTTAAGAGTCTTCACTAGCACCATATTATGAAAGTATCAATTCTTTGGCCCTCAGCCCTCTTTACGGCCCCACTCTCACATCCACACATGACTGCTGGAAAAGCCATAGCTTTGTCAGCAAAGTGACGTCTCTGCTTTTAAATATACTGTCTAGGTTTGTCATAGCTTTTCTTCCAAGGAGCAAACATCTTTTAACTTCGTGGCTGTAGTCACAGTCCACAGTGATTTTGGAACCCAAGATAATAATAAAATCTGCCACCATTTCCATTTTTTCCCCTTGTATTTGCCATGAAGTGATAGGACTGGATGCCATGATCTTAGTTTTTTGAATGTTGAGTTTTAAGCCAGCTTTTTTACTTTCCTCTTTCACCTTCATCAAGAGGCTCTTTAGTTTCTCCTAGATTTCTGCCTTTAGGGTGGTATCATCTGCATATCTGATCCTGTTGATATTTCTCCTGGCAATCTTGTTTCCAGCTTATGATGTGACAAATAGATTTAAAGGATTATTTCTGATAGACAGAATGCCTGAAGAATTATGGACAGAGGTTCATAACATTGTATAGCAGGCAGTGACCAAAACCATCCCAAAGAAAAAGAAACTCCAGAAGGCAAAATGGTTGTCTGAGGAGGCCTTACAAATAGCTGAGAAAAGAACTGAAAGGCAAAGGAGAAAGGGAAAGATAATGCAGAGTTCCAGAGTATAGAGAGGAGAGATAAGAAAGCCTTCTTCAGTGAACAATGCAAATAAATAGAACCCACCTGGGCAGGTGCATTCCAACCCCAAAGAAAGGCAATGCCAAAGAATGCTTGAACTACCACACAATTGCACTCATCTCACATACTAGCAAATAATGCTCAAAATTCTCCAAGGAGGGCTTCAACAGTACATGAACCATGAACTTCCAGATGTTCAAGCTGGATTTAGAAAAGACAGAGGAACCAGAGATCAAATTACCAGCATCTGTTGGATCATCAAAAAAGCAAGAGAGTTCCAGAAAAACATCTACTTCTATTTTATTGAGTATACCAAAGCCTTTGACTGTGTGGATCACAACAAACTGTGGAAAATTTTTCAAGAGATGGGAATCCCATACCACCTGACCTGCCTCCTGAGAAATCTGTATGCAGGTCAAGAAGCCACAGTTAGAACTGGACATGGAATAACAAACTGATTCCAAATTCAGAAAGGAGTACATTTTGTCACTCTGCTTGTTTAACTTATATGCAGGGTACATCATGAAAAATGCTGGACTGGATGAAGCACAAGCTGGAATCAAGATTGCCGGGAGAAATATCAGTCACCTCAGATGTGCAGATGACACCACCCATAAGGCAGAAAGCAAAGAACTAAAGAGCCTCTTGATGGAAAGAGGAGAGTAAATAAGTTGGCTTAAAACTCAACATTCAGAAAACTAAGATCATGCATGGCATTTGGTCCCATCATTTCATGGCAAATAGATGGGGAAATAATGGAAACAGTGAGAGACTTTATTTTATTGGGCTCCAAAATCACTGCAGATGGTGACTGCAGCCATGAAATTAAAAAATACTTGTTCCTTGGAAGAAAAGTTATGACCAACCTAGACAGCATATTAAAAAGCAGAGACATTACTTTGCAAACAAAGGTCTGTCTCGTCAAGGCTATGGTTTTCCCAGTAGTTATGTACGGATGTGAGAGCTGGACTATAAGGAAAGCTGAGCGCCAAAGAATTGATGCTTTTGAGCTGTGGTGTTGGGGAAGACTCTTGAGAGTCTCTTGGACTGCAAAGAGATCCAAGTTCATCCTAAAGGAAATCAGTCCTGAATATTCATTGGAAGGTCTGATGCTGAAGCTGAAACTCCAATACTTTGGCCACCTGATGTGAAGAACTGACACATTTTAAAAGACCCTGATGCTGTAAAAGATTGAAGGTGGGAGGAAAAGGGGAGGACAGAGGTTGAGATGGTTGAATGGCATCACCGACTTAATGCACAGGAATTTGAGTAAACTCCAGGAGTTGGTGATGGACAGGGAAGCCTGGCATGCTGAAGTCCAGGGGGTTGCAAAGAGTTGGACAGGACTGAGTGACTGAACTGAACTGCACTGGGCAGGTTTAAAAAATCCTGATGCCCTGAGGGTTCAGAGCAAAGGGCCTGAGGTATGGTCTAAGCGCATTTTAAGAGTTTCCAGGAAACCCCTAGTAGTACACTGGAAAGTGACTCCCAGAGAATTCCTTCACACCTAATTGGCATAGAACATTTTCCTCAGTGATTGTTTGATGTTACTGAAGACAGAGAGGTGAGGTGGTCTCCAGTCTTCAGACAGGCTTTTCCAATTCCCACACACTTTATATCAGCTCAAAAGAAGTCAAAAGTCTGATGCGGGTGCTGGCTCCAGTCTTATCTGTTTACAACTGATAACAAGAAAGTGGACCTTCCCCAATTTAGGGGAGTTAGTAGGGGGGTGGTGGGATCTGCCTGCTAACCACTGGGCCCCCAGCTGTTTCCAGACAACCCTTTCCAGCAGGGCCTTATTAACTAAGCAAACCTGGGCTCCTCCGACTGAAATGCAAAAGTCTTTTAAGACCTTTAAGTAAATGAGAGCAAGTGTCAGAGTGTCTTATCACCCCTAGGCTTTCAGCCCTTCCCTCCTCAGAGCTGATTTCAGCTCTGAAGCAAACAGCCAGAAAGAGGCATCGGTCCTATTTCTAGCCTCAACTCGATCTTGCTGGTAAGACATTTCCCTTCCTTTTTCCAAAGTTTCCATTTGTAAGACACACATTTTCAAACCCTTATTTGACGTAGGAGATGTCATGATGTCTGCAATTTGCCTTAAAAAACTCCAAGAAAAAAAATGTGGGGAAAACCAGTGAGGAAAGATTGGCAATGGTTGACTGCTGAACCTAATATTATTGACTCAATATCTCAGCTTTTGTGTATATTCGAGAAAACAAAATTTAGTAAAAGAAACGGTAGCTTTTAGAAAATACTTATAAAACTTTAATATTATCAGAAAGTTTGGGATTCAATATCATCTTATAAACCGAACAGTTTTAAAACCTTCTGTTTAAAGAAATATTCTTTAGCTTATCCATGGTTTTTAGTGGACAATCCATGATGTTCATAAAGAAGTTACTATTGACTTAAAGTCATAAATGTAATTACTTTTGTATATAACTAAATTATGCAATTAACAAGAAATAACCATTACATCTAAAAGTATATTTGTCTTGACTCTCATTACAGATGTTTCATGAAGGCATGAGACAACCTCCTCTGTATGTTTTGCCTGCTCAGATCTGTGGGTTCCAGTCCTGGCAGCTCATGGACGCAGCTTTTGGGAGGCCTCATGGCAGCCAAGCTCACCAATGTCCTACTAGTTTATTTAACAGCATCTTTAATTAACTTCCCATTTAAAGGTTTAACATGTTAAATCAGTATCAAAGAATATTTCATCTTTGGAGGATACATATCATTTTCAGAAAACAGTAAAATCATAGGACAATTTGTATCAGAGTTGCAAGGCATCCTCTGTACTGTGAGGCAAGGGTCCCAGTCCCTATTTCGGCAATTAGAAAAAGTGAAAATTAGCAAGTCCCAGAAGAAGCCCCTAAACCACTCCCCTCTTGATTCACAGAAGGCTCCTCATCAGACACTAGTGAAATGTGAGGGAGGGGGCAGGGCACAACCTTGGAAAGAATGAGTACCCAACATAAACCAGAGTTCAATGGGTCCAAGTCTAGTCAACTTGGATTAGACCTTGATCCTCAGTATAGGCTCAGTGTAACCCATCAGCAAGGTAAATAACACACTCAGAGATGCTATGACAGTTGAAGGCCCACCATCAAAGATCAAAATGTGGGTGGTAACCCAAATGCCTGGAATTCTCCACCCTTTCCCCAGAATAGTTGGAATAATCCTCCCATTCATTAGCCTATGAAATTACCCAGCCTCTCTCCTTCTGAGACAGCTCACACTCTGCCTGCGGTGTGTGTTTCTTTTTAAATAAATCCACTTCTTACCTATCATTTCATCTCTCACTGAATTCTCTCTGTGATGAGACATTAAGAACTTCTTGAACCTCCAGGGAGGGGACAGATGTCCACCTATGGCTGATTCATGTTGATGTTTGACGGAAAACAACAAAATTCTGTAAAGCAATTATCCATCAATTAAAAAAAAAAAAAAAACCCTGAGTGTCATTAGGTCTTGAAACCAGGTCTGTGAACTCAGTTGGAAGGCTGTGGGTTTTGGCTGGTTTGAGTTCCCGCACATGAGTTCAAGTCCCAGTGAGGTGAACAGTTTTACTAGCAGGTGGCACTTACCCTGTGCTCTGTGGTCTTGAGACACCCAGTATGAGGCTTGCCTTATTGTGGGCCGTGTCACCTAGCACACTGCAGCCTTCTTATAATGTCTGTGCATCTCACGTTTTCCAAATATCTAAGTGCCAAAGGTTTGGGACTTAAAGCCTCAGTTGCCTCAGCAAAATATGGAGGGTAAAAATAGTGCCTCCCCTGAGGGGCGCTGTATTAAGTGGGTAATGATTATGATATAGTAATCATTATGCTAGGCACAGAGAAAAGGCCTAGTTTGTAGAAACTACTGCTGCATCCTCAGAAAGGAGGTGTTGAAATGTCTCTCTTTTATATTCATGCTCCCCATCTGAGGCTTGGAATCAAGCCAGCTGGTTCTTTTTCACGCAACAGCTCTCTTCTCTAGCTGGGCCCCCCACCGTCTCCTCAGCGCAAGGAGTGTGCAATATAAAATCTCTATTTCCACATGAAAACTTTTTTGTTCATGTTGAGGTTTTATTGATAATTTTTTGATTTCCTTTTTCTTTTTTTCAGGAAGGGAAAACGCTATTGCCTTCTCCTCACCAGTGTTTTACGTTAGGGGTTGACTCCTCTTGCTGCCATCAGCACTGCAAACACTGTAGGGGGAGAGAACCAGCCTGTCTACACAGGCCCCGCCCCCAGCCCTAGGGGGCTATCACTGAAGGGATGGTCCTCGAGGCTCTGTGCTGGACCCTGCCTGCCACAGCACAGAGAAAGCAATTGCACAGCAGAACCTAGAGGAGACCTCGTTGCTGTTTCTCACAGCGATTTAGCGGCCAAGGTAGACAGCAGGAAACACTTGTGTCTTCTGTACTGCTCCATCTTGCGTCCTGAGGCCCGTTCTTCCAGTAACTGCAGTAAAGGCATCTTCAAATACAAAAACTGTTCAGACTCAGTCCTGTGGAATTGGTCTTCAATGTATCCATGAGAGGAGAATTGTTTATACCAGAAGTGTCCGTGGGAAAATGACCTGGAGCCATTCTGTTAGGTAAGAACAAAACTCATCACCAAGAGGGGTGTTTAAGAGCCTGGAATAAATTGCAATGCATGCTTAGTGTTGCTTCTCTTAAAGGGATGGGTACATGGTTGGTCTAAAATCTTTCTAAGGAATGACAACATTAATCAAAATCTACTAGTAACAAAGTGATTGCATAATTATCAATTGTACATTAAATATATATTTATACATATATTTGTATATGAATGCATTACATTTTAGACATATGTAAACTTCTGATTAAATTTCTTTAAATATTCTAGGCTTCTGTTTGTGATCAGTTTGATATTACAGACCATGCGCATGGGAAACAGTAAGAAGCATTTTGTTTATATTCTCTTAGTTTTAATTGGATATTTGTCAGTCATTATCAGTCTCATATTTTCAATTAATTTTTAAGGCTATCAAACAGGGAAATATAAAAGTAGCAGAGAAGAAAGCAGCAGTGGTAAAGCTCAGAAGTTCCAGCAGAAAACACTCAACTGGACCTTGAATAATGTAAGGGAGGAGAATGACAGCTCGGAAGGCTGGAAGCCTCGGGGTCCGTTCCCCTACTCCTTGACTTTCCAAGAGCTAAGTGGCGGTGCTGCAGACAAAGGTCATCTCGGTCAGTGAACTCTGAGTTTGTGTCTCCGTGGGTCTGTGTCTGTGTGTCTGTGTGTGCTCCTAGAGGGGATCTTCCAGACTTTCTCCTTTGTCTCCTTCCTTGGCAGGCAGATTCTTTACCACTAGGAAGCCAGAACCCTGAGTTTAGAACTGGAAAACAAAATTGGGATAATTTAACAATAAAATGAGAAACCCAATGAATAACATCTTACCATCGTTAAATACACACGATATAAGGATAAAGACACTATAAAGTATATATATATATATACACACACACAAAGTGTTTATATATATATATATAAAGACACTATAAAATATATACTTTTACACTATAAAGTAAAAGTATAAAGACAGAGGATGAGATGGTTGGATGGCATCACCTACTTGATGGACATGAGTTTGATCAAGCTTCGTGAGTTGGTGATGGACAGGGAAGCCTGGCGTGCTGCAGTCCATGGGGTCGCAAAGAGTCGGACACGACTGAACGACTGAACTGATTGATTGAAAAAGTGAAAAATATTTCCTAGCGAGGTGTTCTTTGACTCTGAAAAAAGTTTTAATATTTTATTGGTAAAACGTGGCTTTGAACTGGCTATTTTTCTGCAGGTCCAGAGCTACCCCAATCCCAGATAATAGCGGACCTTTGCTAGGCTTGTCGCAGTCTCTCAGGCTCCAGTGGTAGAAATATATATATATATATATATTTTTAATTGTTTCAGTGTCTTTGCACCCGTGGGTGGTCCCTGCCGCTCTCCGGAGAGGCCACTGTCTTGGGAAGTCACAGCCTAATTTTAACATATGAAAGGAAGGAAGAGAGAAAACGCTCCTTGCGGCGGGCAGGGTTTCCCGCCGGTCTTAGGGAGCCTTCCTGACCCGCCCGCACCCCTGGTAGTTTGTTTTTAATCCTTAAACTAACAAGCGGGGTTTACATGAGCAAACAATATTAGCAGGAAGCCAATTTTATTGCCTCCCCGAGGAGATCTCTCTGGGCCCTTCTCGGGTTTATGAGACACAGAGGGTCCCGCGCGGAGCTGACCCCAGGCGACCCCCCCACAGGTGCACCTCCGCGGCCGAGCTGCTGCCAGAACGGCGGCACCTGCGTGCTGAGCAGCTTCTGCGTGTGCCCTGCCCACTTCACCGGCCGCTACTGTGAGCACGACCAGAGGCGCAGGTAGGCGCGGGGTGGTGCCGGCTGGGGGCACAACGGGGCCTGCGGGGAGAGGAGGCTGGGAGCCGGGCGGGGGCGGCGGGGGCGGCGGGACCTCGCCGGCCGGGCGCGGGGTGCGTGCGCCGCCTGCGCTGACGCCAGGCCTGGGCTTCCTTAGCAAGTGCGGCGCCCTGGTGCATGGAGCCTGGACCTTCCGCGGCTGCCACCTCTGTAGGTGCGTCTTTGCGGCCCTGCACTGCCTCCCTCTGCAGACACCCGGCCGCTGTGGTAAGAACCCCCCACCCCCATCCCCGCCCGCGTCCTGTGCTCACAACCCACACTCGGGCAGCTGCTCCTTTGTACGTACCGACCCACAGAGATCTACCTGTGCCAGACGGCGCAGGAATGAGCCATCTGCGTCCGTTCATCACTTGGGAAAGTCACAGTTGTGGTGAATCATATAGTGTATTATCATTATAGTCATTGAAAAATGTATTCCTAGGTTTCCCATATCCTACTTGTGGAATTTAAACGTGATTTCCAAACAGTGTCCTTAAATGTTCTTTACAGAGAGCAGAACTTTGGAAGCACACAGCTGTTAATTAGAGCTGCACCTGGCAGACAGGGTCAGTTCAGTCGCTCAGTCGTGTCCGACTCTTGGCAGCCCCATGAACTGCAGCATGCCAGGCCTCCCTGTCCATCGCCAACTCCCAGAGTTTACTCAGACTCATGTTCATTGAGTCAGTGATGCCATCCAACCATTTCATCCTCTGTTGTCCCCTTCTCCTCCTGCCTTCAACTTTTCCTAGCATCAGGGTCTTTTCAAATGAGTCAGCTCTTCGCATCAGGTGGCCAAAGTATTGGAGTTTCAGCTTCAGCATCAGTCCTTCCAATGAACATTCAGGACTGATTTCCTTTAAGATGGACTGGTTGGATCTCCTTGCAGTCCAATGGACTCTCAAGAGTCTTCTCCAACACCACAGTTCAAAAGCATCAATTCTTTGGTGCTCAGGTTTCTTTATAGTCCAGCTCTCACATCCATATATCACTACTGGAAAAACCATAGCTTTGACAGGGTACCCAAACTAAATCTCTAGGGACTTCTCTACACTGGACCAATGCTCACCTTCTCAACTGTGAAATGTAGAGGGTGCCTTGGAGCAGGACAGGAGCAGGCCTGAATGGCCAGGTGCTGCCCTTCAAGGCCAACCTGGCAATGCTCCAGGAAGCAAGGTGCCTGGTAACCACAGCTCAGGCCTGCCACATAAATAAAAGTCAGTGGGGTGTGAACAACATGGAGGGTGAATGCTTATTTGTGATCCCTCTGAGCAGTTCTCAACTCAATGAAAATGTTTTACTTGTAAAACTAAGGAACGTGAGTCTTCTGAGGTCAGAAAATAGATGAAATGCTTGGCTGCAGAGTTGTCATCTCAGGCAGGGACCAGAGACACAGGTAAAGCAGACACAGCATTTCCATGGCCTTCTTCGCTTTACAGTAAGCTCTGGCTGGGATAGCAGTAAGGGAATTGGTAAATGCAGGCAGTGCTCTTTGGTCCTCTTTGTTAGCCCTGGGTGGGCTCCGCATGCAGGCCCTAGGCCTCCTTTTCCTTCCTGCGCTATAGTTGACTCTGGGCCAATCCCACAGTGTAAGGGCATGCTTAATGGTGGTACAGCCCTGCACCCCCACTTCACATCCCCTTGTCTACTGTTAGATTGCTGTAGAGAGGCAGCACTCTTGGGGATGGAGCCCTGCAAACCAGCCTCTTGTTGGGGTTCCCTGGGTGGGGTGCCTGGTGGAGGAACACACATAATGAATGCTCAGCTTCAGACACATCTTCCCCCCTTCCTTCCTTCTCTGCAACCTGGGATAGGATCGACATTCTAGTTACATTCTTAGTGAAGGTGCCACCCTTCAGCCCCACTTCTGCTCCCCTTCCTCAGCCAGCTCTGCATGGTGCCAGCAGTGTGTGTGTGTGTGTGTGTAGGGGGAAGGGGTGGGTGGGTGGAGGTAATTATAGTGCCATATACTTTCCCTTCCTCCCTCTCCTATTGGCTCTTCATTTGCTGGGCCGGTGCCACTGATTCAGTAGCTGGTCTTTGAATGACCCAGAGAAAGGAGGACATAGATTATGGCATAAGCATCAGAATTGCGGTCGGTGCCTGCGTAGTCCTACAGGTGAGGTCATGTCCCACTTGTGGTTGGTTTTCCTTGCAGTGATGTGGGGAAAGGCCTAGCGGTGATCATTAATGTCTTCTAAGCGAGGGCTTCCCTTTTGGCTCAGCTGGTAAAGAATCTGCCTGCAATGCGGGAGACCTGGGTTTGATCCCTGGGTTGGAAAGTTCCATTGGAGAAGGGAAGGGCTACCCACTCCAGTATTCTGACCTAGAGAATTCCATGGACTCTATAGCCCATGGGGTTGCAAAGGGTGGGACACGACTGAGCAACTTTCACTTTCACTTTCAAGCAAGGCCAGCTTGGGTTCTAAGCAGCAGAGCAGGAGCTAGGTTCCAGGATGTCTGCTCACATCCTGGAAAACATTCAAGGCTGGGACTGCTGTCTGCCAAGGACAATGACAGTGACTCTGAAAATGTGGCTTGTGCTCATCAAAGGTGAACCAAATGGTGAGGTCGTCTCTCTGAGTAGTTTGTCAGGTGCACTGTGTGACCCACTGATTGTGCATCAGGGCAGATGACAGTGGTGGCGGCTGTGCTGACGGTGGTTATGACATGAGGACGACGATGATGATAGCAGCAGCGCTGGTAGAGGATTATGATGTTGTGAGGATGACAGTCATCAGGATAAGCATCTTTATTAGCTCTCAGTTTATTTCAGGGACTTTACATACTTAATCCGGTCAAGTCTTAACAAGCCTTTTCTTAAGAGATAAATTATCGTATTTTAAATAACGTTTAAATTATTTTAAAATATAAATCAACATGCAATAGCATACTGGTATAAACATTGACATAATGATAATTAATATACAATTAGAATAAAATTGCTACCATTCAGAGTACATAAGCACATCCCTGAACTATGTCAGACACTTTTTTTAAAAAATGAGATAGTTCAGTTCAGTTCAGTCACTCAGTCATGTCTGACTCTTTTTGACCCCATGGACTGCAACATGCCAGGCTTCTCTGTCCATCGCCAGCTCCAGAGCATGCTCAAACTCATGTCCATGGAGACAGTGATGCCATCCAACCATCTTATCCTCTGTCATCCCCTTGTCCTCCTGCCTTCAATCTTTCCCAGCATCAGGGTCTTTTCCAATGAGTCAGTTCTTCACATGAGGTGCCAAAGTATTGGAGCTTCAGCTTCAGCATCAGTCCTTCTAATGAGTATTCAGGACTGATTTCTTTTAGGATTGACAGGTTTGATTTCCTTGCATTCCAAGGGACTCTCAAGAGTCTTCTCCAACACCACGGTTCAAAACCATCAATTCTTCAGTGCTCAGCTTTCTTTATGGTCCAACTCTTGACATCCATACATGACTACTGGAAAGACCATAGCTTTGACTAGATGGGCCTTTGTTTGCAAAGTAATGTCTCTGCTTTTTAATATGCTGTCTAGGTTGGTCATAACCTTTCTTCCAAACAGCAAGCATCTTTTAATTTTATGGCTGCAGTCACCATCTGCAGTGACTTTTATGATTGCCATGTAGCATTATATTAGTTTCAGGTATACACAATGATTTGGTATTATATACAAATATATACAATTGACAAATGATAACCACAGCAAACCTAGTTACCATCCATCACCATACATACAATAATGACTTTCTTTTTCTTGTGATGAGAAATTTTAAGATCTGCTCTCTTTGTTGTTGTTCAGTCACTCAGTCATGTCTGACTCTTTTCAACCCCATGGACTGCAGCATGGCTCCCCCATCCTTCACCATCTCCCAGAGCTTGCTCAAACTCATCTCCATTGAGTCAGTGATGCCATCCATCCATCTCATCCTCTGTCATCCCCTTCTCCTCCTGCCCTCAGTATTTCCCGGCATCAGGTTCTTTTCCAATGAGTTGGCTCTTCACATCAGATGGCAGCTTTAGCATCAATCTACTCTTAGTAATTTTCAAGTATGCCATGCAGTATTATTAACTATAGTCACTATCTTGTACGTTACATCCGTTTCTTTTCTTTCTTTTTTTATTTTTAGATGCTACAAAAAAGTGAAATCAGATGGTATTTGTTGTTTTTGTCTCACTTATTTTGCTTTCCATAATGCCTTCAAGGTACATCTATGTTGTTGCAAATGGCAAGATTTCCTTCCAGACTTTTTCTATAATTTTCAGTATAAAATAAATATTCTTTGGAGTGATATCTTTTACACTAAAATTTTATTGTAGCTGTAATTAGAACTCTTATTGGTAAAGCTACATTTTTTATTGAATTTTCTCTGAGCCACTGAGTGTGTTTGCGCTAGATATGTCTTTTTTTTTAATTGAATGAATGATTCTTTAAATTCTATAGTGTTTTTTTAAATGTTTTGAAGTCTCATACACATGATTTCACATAATAGTCCTTCTATTTTCTGAATGTTTATATTGCCCCTTCCCTCATCCTTCTCTTCTCTGGCAGGCACTCGTTTGTTTTCTGTATCAGTGAGTCTGCATCTTTTTTGTCTTACTCAATAGTTTGTTATGTTTTTTAGATTCCGTGTATAAATGATACCATTCAGTATTTGTATTTCTCTGTCTGCCATTTTACTAAGGATAATACTCTCCAAGTCCATTTATGTTGCTGAAATGGCAAAAGTTCGTCTCATGGATGAGTGGTATTCTCTTGTGTGTGGTGTGTGGTGTGTGTGTGTCACATCTTCTTTATCTATTCGTCTGTTGATAGACACTTAGGTTGCTTCCACACTTTGACAATTTTGAATAATGCTGCTGTGAACATTGGAGTGCATGAATCTTTTTGAATTAGTATTTTGGGTTTTTCTGGATGTATACCCAGGAGTGGAATTGCCAGGTCATATTGTAATTCTAATTTTAGTTTTTTGAAAAAAAAATCTCTATACTGTTTTTGACAGTGGCTATACCAATTTACATTCTCATCAACAGTGTAGAAGGGTTCCCTTTTATCCAGATTCTCAACAGCATTTGTTATCTTTTTGATGATGCCCCTTCTGATAGGTAAGAGATAACATCTCAATCTCATCGTGGTTTGGATTTGCATTTCCCTGATGATAAGCCATGTTGAGCATCTTTTCATGTGCCTGTTGGCCATCTACATTTACTCTTTGGAAAAAAGTCTGTTCAGTTCTTCTGTCCATTCCTTAAATCTGGTTTATTGTGAGTTTTTTTATACTGAGTTGTATGAGCTGTTTATATATATTGGATATTAATATATATCCAATTGGATATATATTAATTATATATTGGGTATTAATATCCAATGTCATATCATTTGCAAATATTTTATCCCATTCAGTAGGTTGCCTTTTTGTTTTGTCGATGGTTTCCTTCATTGTGCAAAAGTTTTTATATTTGGATCCTATTTGTTTATTTGTGCTTTTACTTGCTTTGCTTTAGGAGACAAATTAAAAAAACACTGTTGCAATTTATGTAAAAGAGTGTTCTGCATATGTTTCCTCTGGGAGTTTTATTGTATCCATTCTTCTGCGTAAGTCTTTAACCCATTTTGAGTTTATTTTTGTGTATGGTATGATGTTAGGGAGTTTTCTAATTTCATTCTTTTACACGTAGTTGTCCAATTTTCCCAGCACTGCTCATTGAAGAGACTGTCTTTTCTCCATTATATAATCTTGTCTCCTTTGTTATAGATTAATTGATCATTTATTAATGGGTTTACTTGGGCCTGTTTAAGAATATTTTAGACGGTATTATTTAGAATATTGAAAATTTGACCACATTGTAAATCCAATAGTAAAATAATAGGTAAGTAAATGTTTTAATTCCTTTAATGGAATGTTATGATGACTTTGAAGAGTATTTAGAAGATAGAATGGAAAACTGTATTTCCAATATAATTCTAATGTGAAAGGGCACATATTGATAGGGGAATCCCAAATACTGGGTTGGCCAAAAAGTTCCTTCGGGTTTTTTAATAATATCTTATGGAAAAATCCAAGCACTTTTAGCCAGTCTGGAAGATACAAGTGTGCTACAGAACCAGGGTTCTTTGGCTCCTCTAGGCACCCAAAGGCTTCTTCGCTTGACGCTCGATGGGTCCTCCTACAACAGGCTTTCTTAATCCCAATATAATATCTTTTCAAGGACATATTTTTCATTCTGTTTCAGAGGAACACTGTTTATTCTCCAGTTTCATCATGTAAAATGAGGTTAATCTTCTCTACACTTTCACACAGATATTGAAGAATAAAATTTATGCAAAACAGTCTTATTTGTTGATGTGAGCTGTTTTATAATTTTTCTCTTCCATGACCTAAAATAATGCTCTGTGTATAATAATTCCAAATAAATATTAAGTGGCTGACTGTTGACATTTTAGTTCCAAAAATAGTGCCGAAGAAGAGACACCGTAAAGGCCATTGCCTACTATTATATTACATTAAAACAATCTATTTTCAGTATCCTATTAATACATACAGTATATTTTAGACAGATAAATATCATTCTACCATTTTCTTCATTTACATTTGTTCAGTTTGTGTTTAAAGAGGAAATTTGGCATATAGTCCTTAAGTCAGCCCATGATCTCATTTTACTGAGAGGGTGATTCTTCCTACATATAAGCCAAAGAATTAAGTATTTCTTTAGCATCAAGAACCAATATGTTCTAAAATTTAGAGTCTAAGTAATGACACAGTGAAGAAGCAGTTTAGAACTTCTTCAGAGAGAGACAGGTCATGGTAATGTCAGACTGGGGTCAGGTCAGGCCTCACCTCATTCTTCAAACCCAGCTTAAAAAGTACAGTTCTGTCGCAGAGCAGACAACCAACTAAACCACAAGCAAGCGAACGTCTGCAGGCGGGAGCCAAACAGCGGACCCGTTGGGAGGGTGGCCCTCCTGGGTCCTGGCCCCAGCTGGTGGTCAGCCGGGGCGTGCTGACTGGGAGAGCACAGACCCTTGCCAAACCCCTCTCGGACATTCTCCCATGAGAGGTGTCATCTCAGTAGGATCGCTTCTCTGGGTGTCATGGCAGGAGAGAAAGCCATTTGGTTTTCCAAGGGTGTTCAGGGTTATCTGTAAACTGGAAAATTCGGGGAATGCTGGCTCTGGACCTCATATTGAAGTATGATTTTATCCTCACCCAAGATGGTCTCCAAACTATTTTTAAATCACCACTTAGTGGTGGTGACATAGTGTCACATGCTGGGCATTCACAAATTTGATTTCACTTCTATCTTCCTTTCCATCTCTGCGATGTTTAAGTCTAAAAACAGAACTTCTGGTAAGAATATAATTAAAATCCCATGTTATAGTATATCATCATTGGTAGCAGAGTCTCCTTTTTGGTAGGAAATAAAATAATGATGGGCTTCCAGATAGTGCTAGTGGTAAAGGACCTGCCTGCCAGTGCAGGAGATACAGGAGATGTGGGTTTGATCCCTGGGTTGGGAAGATCCCATGGAGGAGGCCATGGCACCCCACCCCAGTACTCTAGCCTTGAGAGTCCCATGGACAAAGGAGTCTGGTGAGCTACAGTCCATAGGTTCCCAAAAAGAGAGCTGGACATGACTGAGTGACCTTATCTCAGCAAAAATGATGATAGGCCACAGAACCATTGATTTTGTAGGTTCCAATAAACAGTTGATGTGAATAAAGCTTAGTTTAATTTTTCCTATCAATATATGGTGGAAATTCTAATATTTTCTCTCTTAGCTCAGTGGGTGACCTTGGGCCCCTTAGGAAGGACATTGCCTGGTGCTCACAGCCCCAGTCTGGGAACCCCTGCTTGAGGGACTGATTTGGTCTAACCAGACTCATAAAGCTGACTCTAACAATGGCCTTTGAATTCACATACAAGAAAAGACTGCCACCAGGGCCTGAATCCTCTGTGGTCAGTCTGTTCCCTTTCACCAGGGGAAAAATCAACAGTGAAGCTCAGTATGGGCTGACCTGTAGCTGCTTCTCACACTGAGAGCATTTGTTGTATCATTAGCTTTTCTGGAGCTTCCTCTGAGCCTGCATGCTAAGGCTTCTGTTTTGTGGGGTTCTAGTACCCTGGAACAACCCTCTCCCATGGGGGTGATGTGGGGAATGGTGCCCATGTCTGCAGCAGGCCTGCCCTTAGTCTTGTGCTAAGTGTGGCCTCCTGGCCATGCCCACCATACTCACCTGCAGAAAGGGGCAGGGCAGGTCTCTGCTGCAGTGGCTTGTCTTTATCTCTACTCATTAGCTTTTGACGGTTCTAGCTGACCACAGGTTTTGCATTCAGAAGGCACTTTCTGGTGGAATCCTAGAGTTCAGGGCTTGGCAGGTTTGTCAGGGGGAAGAGCAGGTTGGCCTCTGCCAAGCAGCCCTGGGGAAAAAGTCCCTGTAAGTTGGGCCTTTGTATGCTTCCCTGCCCAGCCGACCCCACGTCCAGCCCCAGATTTGCTTGGGAGACTGCTTAGTGGAGTTGGTACCCCTGCCTATAGCCATACCTGTGGGGCTTGTCAGTTTCACATGATAACCCTTCACTACTGGGGAGTTTAGCAAACACCCTTATCTGGTCTCACTAACCCAGAGATTCCCACTCAACGCCTCTGGGGTGGGTCCTAGCTATAGAGAAAGCCAGACCTACTGAGTTTGGGGCTCAGAGTGAGACCTGCAGTGGACGATCCACTTGCCTCAGTGGGGTGGTGAACACTCCAGCTGGGGCGCAGTCCCCAGTGCTCTGCAGCTGTGCCTCGTTATCACATCCTTTGTGAGAATGTCCACCATTGGTGTAGGAAAGGGTGCTTTCCTCCTCTTTAATAAGTGTCCCTAGTCAAAGAAATAGTGTTAGGACTATCTGGGGAACAGATGACAACAGATGGATGTAAGCTGTTTTATTTTATTTTAAATCAGATCCACTTGCCTGAATTGCTAAATGATGGTATAGTACTTTGAACCACCACCTTGGTTAGCTCATGTGCCAAATGAGAAGGGCTGAAGGACTATTTCTTTGTGAGCCTTAAAAGCAGGAAACAGATTCTCCTTCAGCTCTCCAAGTTACATAAAAATCCCTCTGTTTCCAGCTGCAGTGAAAGGAATGTACAAGCTAAAGGGAAGCACATCTCCCTTGAGCTGTGCTGTGTTCTCTATAGCTGGTGTCCATCCATGCTCTGTGCTGTCCAACAGGTGGCCCAGTCCACAGGGCAAGGCCCAGTAAGGAGGCCCAGGCCGAAAAGGGCCTTTCCTTGAGCAAGTGCAGACATTTCTAGTTCACTCTTAAAGCAGGCCTGCCACAGCATGTCTCATAACTCTCTCGGGATTTTTTTTCCAGACCTGAAAGACTTTCTCACCTCACACTCTGATGGACCGAGAACCCAGCTCACGTGGAGTGTTCTCCTCCTCCTGTCCTGCTTCCTTCTGAAATCCATCCTCAGTGAAGGGGGAGACTGCTGATCAGACCCCACAGTTCACCCAGCAGAACCAGAACTGTCCCTGGCCTCCCAGCATGGCTGAACCAGATGGTGCTGCATGGGAAAGCCAGGGATTATGTGCTCTCTTGCATTGTCTATGTCGTATGTAATAGACTGGTTTCATTTCTTATAAACCAGAACATTAAATAATATTTGTAATGCTTAATAAACTTTTTCATGAAAGAGCCTTTCTTGCTTTCCTAGTTATTTCAAGGTACAGTAAGTCTCCCACATACAAATGAGTTCCATTCTAAAAGCATGTTCATAAATCCAGTTTACTTGTAAGCACAGCAAAGTTAGCCTAGGTACCGAGCAAATACAATCAGCTATGTAGTACTTTACTGCAATAGTCTTGCAATACTATTCACACAAATAATACATAAAAACAAACACAAGAAGTAAAGAAAATATTTTTAATCTTATAATCACTGCTACATCACCACTGCTTTTATGCGTGCTTCTGGACATCTTGGGTTTAAAATATAAATACTGTATTACTGTACTCTATCAATGGAGGAGACCCTGGTTTGATTCCTGGGTCAGGAAGATCTGCTGAAGGGAAAGGCTACCCACTCCAGTATTCCTGGGGTTCCCTTGTGGCTCAACTGGTAAAGAATCTGCCTGCAATGCAGGAGATCTAGGTTCGATCCCTGGGTTGGGATGATGCTCTGGAGAAGGGAAAGGCTACCCACTCCAGTATTGTGGCCTGGAGAATTCTACAGACTGTATAGTCCATGGGGTCACAGAGAATTGGACACGACTGAGTGACTTTCACTTTCACTGTACTCTCTACAGTACTATACAGTGAAGAACACAAAAGCACAACCACTTGTGGAGGAGGCATGTGCTTGACAGTGTATGCCAGATCCTCAAAGTAACATGATTGGACATGTGAACATGTAGTCATGTCTTTGAAACCTGACAAAAGTTTGTATGTAGGGGACTTACTGTATGTGACTAGATGTGCAGGAGTAAACACTAGAGGCTGGGGCCTCTTCAGCCGGAGTCTCTGCTGATTCAGAGTAGACCAAACATGTGGCCCTTCAGGCTCCGTGTTACACACTCCTTGAGCCTCACACATAGATTTTGCAACGCTTGACATTGCTTATTTGTTCACTCAGTCTCCTCACAAGTTCTAAGCCCTAGGGGCAGGGACAGTGCCACACGTGTGTCCCCAGCACCGCTATGCTGTGAATGTGGCAAGGAGCAGACACCAGAAATGTTCCATAGACAGAGAAAGGAGGGCAGGAAGGGGAGGGAGCCATGGCTGGAAAAGGCAGCTAGGCACCCTACCTCCTTTTCTCCAGCTCCCTCTACTAAAGACTCAGTTGTAACATGCTTTCAGGACAATTAGCACTTTTTGAAATTATCACCAGTATCTTCATAAAAAGGAGCTCTTTAAGTGGACCAAGGAGTCTGTTTTCCTGCCTATCACACAGAACTTGGGAGTTAGGTGTTTCTCAGTTGGATCTGTCGAATACATTAGCTCTCTACTGATTAAACACAGCCCTCTTTGGACAGATACCATAACTAAAAATCACAAGAATGAAAACAGGAAGAATATTGCAAATTATTCAGTCAAATCAATAAGAGTAAAATATAAGAGAGAAAAAGAGTCTGGAATAGACAATACAGCCTGAATTAAATTAATTGATCAAAATATTGATATTTTATAAACCTTACAGAATTTCCTTTAAAATATTCAAAGCTGAATGCAATGCAAAGGCCATCACAGAACTTATTGTGCATGTGATATAAAGCTATATATACTGAAGTGCTTTTGTGGACAAAAAAGGGGCTTTCAATCAACACTGAAACCTCCCTGCCCAGAGAGAGTCATCCGGGGCACTACACATACAGCTAAATAGAGAGTTCTCAGTGTGAACATTGAAATGGGATCTTTGCTGAGTTAAATGGGCTTCTATTTTTGGGCTTCCCTGGTGGCTCAGACAGTAAAGAATCTCCCTGCAATTCAAAAGACCTAGGTTTGATCCATTGATCAGGAAGAATTTCTGGAGAAGGGAAAGGCTACCCACTCCAGTATTCTTGCCTGGAGAATTTCATGGACACAGGGGTCAGATAGGCTACAGTCCATGGGGTTGCAGAGTCAGACACAACAAAGCAATTAACACTCTCACTTTCACTATGAATGCTGTGGAAAGTTTTTAAAGAGATGGGAATACCAGACCACCTTACCTGCCTCCAGAGAAACCTGTATGCAGGTCAGGAAGCAACAGTTAAACCGGACATGAAACAATGGGCTGATTCAAAATTGAAAAGGAGTATGTCAAGGCTGTATTTTGTCATCCTGCTTATTTAACTTCTATGCAGAGTACATCATGAGAAATGCCTGGCTAGATGAATCACAAGCTGGAATCAAGATTGCCGGGAAAGATATCAATAACCTCAGATATGCAGATAACACCACCCTAATGTCAGAAAGCCAAGAGGAGCTAAAGAGCGCTTGATGAAGATGACAAAAGAGAGTGAAAAAAGCTCACTTAAAACTCAACATTCAAAAAACTAAGATCGTGGCACCTGGGTCCATCACTTCATGGCAAATAGATGGGGAAAAATTGTAAACAGTGATGGATTTTATACTCTTGGGCTCCAAAATCACTGTGGGCAATGACTACAGCATGAAATTAAAAGACACTTGCTCCTTGAAAGAAAAGCCGAGACAAACCTAGACAGGGTATTAAAAAACAGAGACATCACTTTGCCAACAAAGGTCTGTATAGTCAAAGCTATAGTTTTTCCAATAGTCACCTGCAGATGTGAGAATTGGTCCATAAGGAAGGCTGAGCCCCAGTGCTTTCGAAATGTTGTTGGAGAAGACTCTTAAGAGTCCCTTGGGCAGCAAGGAGATCAAACCAGTCAAACCTAAAGGAAATCAACCCTGAATATTCATTGGAAGGACTGATGCTGAAGCTCCAATACTTTAGCCACTGGATGCAAAGGACTGACTCATTGGAAAAGGTCCTGATGCTGGGAAAGATTGAGGGCAGGAGGCGAAGGGAGTGGCAGAGGATGAAATGGTTGGATGGCATCACCGACTCAGTGGACATGAGTTTCAGTAAATTCTGGGAGATAGTGGAGGACAGGGAAAGCCTGGTGTGCTGCAGTCCATGGGGTCGCAAAGAGTCGGACATGACTTAGTGACTGAACAACAAGAGTGAATAGTACTTTAGAGCTCTACAAAGCAAGCAGGCATGCGTACATGTGCGCAGTGCACGCGCACGCGCGCGTGCACGCACACAAACACACACACACACACACACAGCAAATATCTTCTTAGGCCCACTATAAGTTGGGGTTGGTGGTCCCACCTTTCAGGCTTGAGTAGGAGAGAGAAGTGAAACAATGCCAAAGCCAGTGACTATGGAAGTCTCCCAGGATTCTTCAGAACACAGAGGAGCCAGGCTGGCTGAGAAAGCCCCCACGCGCATGAAACTGCGCACTTTAGAATGTTCAATTTGAAAGCTCACAAAAAGGTGATATTTCCATTGAATTTTTCAGCTTGTTAAATCCTTTTAGTTCATAAGACTATGAAATGCAGTTATTTTAAAAATACATGTTGTAAATTAGTTTCTGGGCATTTTCAAAATTTTCCACCACCGGCTATGGAAATATGAATTTGATGTAATATTCAAATGAGAGTTAGAGAAAAAAGCTGAGTTCAGCCAGTATTGACTGGGACTGTGGTTTGGGAAAAAAATAATTATTAAAGTTTTGAGGCATAAATATTTCTGGGTAACAATGTCTTCTGATAGCAATACTATTTTTACATAGTTTCGAGTACATTCTGAACAGTTCTATCTGTTGTAGCTTAATTTTCTAGAAATAAACAAGTAATGAACTTTGCAAACTTATCTTAAGAATCTGATGAATGTGTTTATATTATGTGTAAAGTGTTTACAAAATGCATATCTTCTACACTTTTATACCAATATGAAGTTTGCTTAAAAAAAAGAAAAAGAAAAAACCAAATAACTCCACTTAAGGAAATTGAACTAAAAGGGCCGTTCGACATCTGAGAGGTTACAATTGTGATAAAAAGGAAAACCAAGACATGTTCATTTTTAGTAAGAATATACAGGATATAAATGCTCATCTACATTTTAAATAGAAAATTAGGAATTAGGATTATGGATTCTCTCAAGAGAATTATTCCTGATTTTAAGCAAGAAAACCAACTTAACCATTTTCTCTATCTATCCATCCACTTATACACCCACTTAACTAACCAATTGAGAAACCTTGATTTACCTAGCTCTGAAAAGAACAGAAATTGTGAAAAGTAAGCTGCCAGCTTTTTCTGTAGTGCATGGAGAATTTCAGCGTAAAAGATATTTTCCCTGTAAATGGTTCCCCAGATGTTCAGAAAGATCATTAAAAAGTCAAAACTTCCCAGGAGACAAATGATGATGCTGGACTCCTGGTTGGAAGCTTCATTCACATAAATGTGTCATGGATCTTACCTATCTCCTGCTGTTGAAGAGAGTAGATAGAGACAGTCTTCCTGGGCCATTATCTTAGAGCTGCCCCCACCACAGGAAAGAGCTTTTTCACACCCTGGTTTTTCTCACTCTGACAGAGGGTGAGGAGTCCTCTCTTTGGAGAGAGCAATAACAAGCTCTCTCCCATTCTGGATTGTTTATAGACACCTACTCTTTCCTTTCTAGCTTTGTTCTCACTCAGTCTACCCTTGCATATCCTAGAAAACTAGAATCTGCTACAATGTTGTGTGTATTCTCACTAAGGACACACAGAGACATTGAAAGAAGGAACAGGAAAAGCCACAAGAATTTATACAAGTCACATGATTTCAATTCCCTGCCTGTTCAGACCTTTCAACCCATCCCTGTGTTACAGTTTACTTTAGAGCCAAAGCAAGAGTCTGGTGGGGAGATGGCCACTTGTACTTCTCGGCCACATCACAGTTACCCCTTTCTAGTGTTGCAGGAAGGGGAACCCCTTCCAGGGCCTGAAGCTGGGCTCTTGTCTCACACTCTGAAATGAATTGTCCAAGGAGACACATGTGCTGACAAAGCAAGAGATTTTATTGGGAAGGGCACCTGGGTGGAGAGCAGGAGGATAAGGGAACCCAGGAGAACTGCTCTGCCACGTGGCTCACAGTCTCGGGTTTTATGGTGATGGGATTAGTTTCCGGGTGGTCTTTGGCCAATCATTTTAATTTAGAGTCTTTCCTGGTGGCACACCCATAGCTCAGCCAAGATGGATGCTAGTGAGAGGAATTCTGGGAAGCGGAGGGACATACGGTGTCTCTTGTAGACCTTTCCCGAACTCATCTGGTTGGTGGTGGCTTATTAGTTCTGTATTCCTTATCAGGATCTCCTGTCGTAAAACAACTCATGCAAATGGTTACCATGGTGCCTGGCCAGGGTGGGCGGTTTCAATCAGTGTGCTTCCCCTAACAGTAGCATGAAAACAACTGACTCTAATCTTGGCTGAGAGCTTTGAAAACCAGCTTCTGAATGTATTTCTAATTTCTGCTATCTTCAAAACCCGCTCTGGCACATGTAGCTTTATATCACACAAGTCATAGGTCCTGTGACAGATCTATTAAATTTAGCTTTGAATAGCTAAAAGTAAGCTTCATAAGCACAGCCTTTTCCATTTTACCTGGACTGTCTGCTCTTGGGAAAGGAAAATGAGGGGCTGTGTTTCTTCTACTTAGAACTGTTGGCTGACTGCTGACCTCCTGACCAGCAACTGGATCCCTGCAGGACCCCAAGTACGTACAGTGGAAACTTGGAGTCACAGAGATGGCTGAATGCCCAGCAGTTGAACACTGCCAAGCTGAGTAAAGGTGGCCGTGCTTGGAAATGTCTGCACACTTCCAGTGGAGTTTGTAGAACGATGAGCAAGTAAATGTTTAATAACTGGCTCCCTAGAAAAAATTACGTACACATCAGTTTATTACAAGTAGAGTGGTTTATTACACATAGAGTATAAAACAAGAGGGAAGTGGGCAGGGCACAATTTTTGAAAGAATGACATAGCTCAAGGACATAAAATAAACTGATTAGAATCAAATGGGTCTAAGATGGTAGACAAGTCAACTGCAAATAAATTGCTTGATCCTCAGTCAGCAAGCTAAATGACACACCCAGAGATGCCATGACAATTCCAAGGCACCATCTAAAGATAAAAAGCGAGGGGTGGCCCAATTCCTGGAAATCTCCACCCTTCCCCTAAAATAGTTGGAATAATCCTCCCAATCATTAGCCTATGAAATTACCCAGTCCATAAAAACTAACCACACCACACTCACTCTCTGCAATGGCCCACACTCTGTGGAATGTGTTTCTGAATAAATTCACTACTTACCTATCACTTTGTCTTTTACTAAATTCTTTCTGTGATGAGACATCAAGACTCTGAGCTTCACTAGGTCCTGAAACCAGGTACTGTGGGTTTCAGCTGGGTTCAAGTACCATCTGAGGTAAATGGTTTCATATACAGCACAGAATTTGCAAGTAGTAATAAACATTTATAATGTTCTATGTTGTAAATTTCAAGGTAGTGGTAAACTTTTGTATATTTTTACCAAAATTTGCAACATATATCCAACCTATAGTTGTGATTCAACCATAATTGGACAAATGGTACCACGTCCTATCAAAGGAAATAATCACTAAACAATCTATAACAGGAATAGAAAAAAGTTTTATCTGAGCCAAACTGAAGACTATAGCCCAGAATACAGCTTCTCAAATAACTCTGAGGTACTGCTCCAGAGAAGCACAGTTTTCCACACAGTTTTATATCTTTTCAAAACTAAGAACATCAAATAAGTCAGGGATAGATTCCTTCAAGGTTTAAAAAAAAAATAGATCAACATGTACACAGCAAGTCAGTGTAGACTTGGCACCTGGGAAAGGAGTCTTTATCATCAAATAAGTGCCATCATTGGCATACAGGAAGCATTTACTCTTTATTTTTAACATGGACAGTCTTCATTTCTGGTCAGTGTCTCCTTTTCTTTAATAATTAAGCAGATGAACAATGTATGTTTGACAGGCCACAAACAGGCTGTTTTAGTTAGCATAACATTCAGTTTAACTCACGTATTAGCTAGAATGACTTCCCTTGATATGTGAAAATTGCTTTACCCCAATCTTAATTCACTGACACTTCTCCCAATAAATGTACTGTCATTAAATCTGGCATGGGACCTAATATGAAGCTATTTCTAATCCTCATTATGCTAATTAACCAAACTCTCTGAACTTTGGCACTTCAGTTTTTTTTGTTGACATGAATAACTTCTTTGCTGTGTTATAATTAGGCTTGGATAAGGCACACAGACACAGAAATGACTGTCATGAAGGAAATTCTCTTTCTCATTTCATTTTTGAAAAAAAGCACATTATATACCTGAGGTATGTCAAGAAGATGCACTTTAATTTTTCTGCAGTGGTATTATTCTGAAATAATAATACCCTTTTGCCCCCTGCAACTTTTGCCTGGAATTCAACATCAATATTTTATGTCACTAAATTTTATATGAAATTTGTTTTCTTGAATTTGTAGAAAGCAGCATAATTTAAATAGCTTTTCTCTTTCGTTGTTATGAAATGCTAACAAATATGGTATTTTGCTTCTGGAGTGTTCTCAGCTCTGTTCTTCCTACTTCTTCTCCGTGGGTGTCTGTCTGTTCTCATTTCTGTCACTGCAGCTGCCCTTCTCTGTTCCAGTTTTGCTCTTTGATACAGGGAGCAGCTTGTATAGTTTATGAGAGAACAATGGCCAAGTCTTCCCCAAAGCTCAAGCTATTCCTTTTAACTGGTTTTCAGAGTCAGCTTTAAAGTTATTCTCAACTACACACATATTTTAAAATGATTTAATGTCTGAGTTATTTTAACTTATTTTTAATACATATTTCATTTGTATAATTATGAATTTTTAGTTTCTTATTTATTTTAATTATGGATTTAAAATAATTTTAAAAAATTTTAAATTTATGTTAGTCATTTGATTTTAGAGTTGTTCATTTTAGTTTTACTTATTTAATGAAAAATTATAATAGATTCATTTATTTAGCAAACACAATCTTCCCTGTGCAGGTTTTGGGGAAAAAAATTGGTAAGATTAGAATCCCAGCCCAAAGAAGCTTACAGTCTTAGAGTACCTCAAACACATTGCAATGTCATAAGTGCTGTTAAAAAATATACAAATGAAGGTATATGCAAAATGAAAATATACACAAAATGAAAAAAAATGTATGCAAGAAAAGAACTTTTAAACAAAATGTGTTTCTGACAGCCTTTAGGCAATGCTACTGAACTAAGTAACTAAACCCAAACTGTAATAAGAAAATCTGATTATTTTATGTGAATCAACAGGAATCAATTACATGGGACGGAATGAATTCATAAATATGATTTATATTTGAAAAATATACTAGCTTGAATCTGTTTCCCACTTAACCTTTTTTTCTCTTTCGCTGGGACCTACAACTGGTTAATGAAGTGTATGTCTTTGTAAATGGAGATGGGATATTAGTCTTTTTCTCTCTACCTGACCCTGCCAGGATTTGGCTTCTCCAGCTGCCTGCCCTGTGGACTTGATGGTTTATTGCAACTGGATTACAACTTAGTTGTATTAATCATTGTTTTAATGTGTTCTTTGCTTCCAAACAGTTTATACTTATATCTTGGCTACACTATGACCTTGTCAAGGTTATTAGCTACATTTAGTCAGTTCAGTTCAGTCTCTCAGTTGTGTCTGACTCTTTGCGACCTCATGGACTGCAGTACACCAGGCTTCCCTGTCCATTACCAACTCCTGGAGCTCACTCAAACTCATGTCCATTGACTCGGTGATGCCATCCAACCATCTCATCCTCTGTTGTCCCCTTGTCCTCCTGCCTTCAATCTTTCCCAGCATCAGGGTTTTCTATTTTATAATACTGTTATCTCTTATAATATGTAACCAGGCCTCCAACAAATGTAATGGTGAGTAGTTGACTTGAAGCAATTTATGGAAAATTTAGTTCTGCATCCCGCCAAAAATTCTAATAGTGTAATTCTTGGCATGGGAAGAAGAAACAGAGAATATCTCCTGGAGCTTAATAGATTAGAAGATAGAAGATCCAGAGAACATTTTACTGTCTACCAATGGGCCTAAGCCAGAATTAATGCCTGGAGTGACATATTGACGAGAACTTCCACTTGATCTGAGATGAGCTTTCCAGCACCATGGGACAATAATTGTCATGAAATGTCTCCCAAACATTGGTCAAATTTTCAACCATAGGGAGAGACTGTGAAATGGAGTATTTCCTGCCGTATCAGTAAACAAGAATGTCACAATCATTAGCAATTTGGGACCTCCAAATGTGAATTTCTGAGCCCAGAGGGCACCCAAAAGGGAGAATAAGCCTGCAATGCAGCAGCTCTTGGCTCCTGCCACACTGTACAGTGAGCAAGGAACTAAGATTGTGAAAAATCAAGAATCAGGATGCTGGCCCCAGATAGCTGAGATGCATATGAAAGGAATGATTTTGGTGAGCCCAAATGCTTGTATCTTTCCATACATAGAAGAGTGCTAAATTCCTTGACTTGAGAAATCTGGTTTTCCTTAATTAAGAATAATCTTTTGATGTTCAGACTACACACCCCTTGTTGCAAACTCATATATAACAAACCCCTCAACCCACCTTCTGGGAGCAATTTCAGAATCTCTCTCCTGTACTTGAAGTCCTAACAACTCCTACCAAATAAAACATGTGTGTGTGTGTGTGTGTGTGTGAGTGTGTGTGTGTGTGCACTTAGTCGCTCAGTCATGTTCGAATCTTTGCAATTTCATGGACTTGCAAAGAGTAGTAAGTAGCTCACCAGGCTCCTCTCTTCATGGGGCTTCTCCAGGCAAGGATACTGAAGTGAGTTGCCATGCCCTCCTCCAGGGGATCTTCCTAGCCCCAGGATCAAACCCAGGTCTCCTGTATTGCAAGTGGATTCTTTACCATCTGCATCACTACTTTTAGGCTGTGACTACCTGTTTTTAGTTTGCACAGGTCAACTTGCCTAAAGTCACAGTAACCAGATATTTGGTTAAACATTATTCTGGATGTTTCTATGAAGGTGTTTTTTTGAGATTAACGTTTAAATTAATGGACTTTGAGGAAAGGAGATTGCCTTCCATAATGCGAGTGGGCCTCATCCAATCAGCTGAAGGTCTGAATAGAAGAAAAGAGAAACTGTCCTGGAGTAAGAAGGTATTTTGCAAGCAGACTGCCAATCAAACTTGAGCTGCAACATGGTTCCTTCCTAGGTGGCCAGCATGACAGCCTTTTTGGATTTTCTATTAAAATGTACCTGTGGGATTTTAGCTTATGGGGTGTTAAAGAAAGTAGATGGAAGTAGTCATGTTCAAGCTTCAGAGGCAGGAAAGCAGAGCAGGCCTTTGACCTTGCTTCTGACCTCTCTGGACACTGCCCTGACTCCCTGCCTGCTGTGAGAGCAGGACTAACAGCACCACAGATAAGACTGGGACAGGTCTTGGAGTTGTTGAGCCCTTGGAGGTGGCCTGGCCAACCATGGCTAACGGTTTACCAAAGTTCCAAGATTTGCAAAACAAAACAAACAGCATTGTCAAAAAGATTAACATAATCCAGTGCTTCAGTTTCCTGGCAAACAGATCAGTTTGTAGCCTGGGATTATAAGTGGGAGCCCCCAGTCTGCAATTCGGAAGTCTACCCATGGAGCGTACATACTGCCTTGGACCTTTTCCCAGTTGAGGCACCAGGCTGCTGTGACACAGGACTTCACAGCACTGTTGGAGTCTGGATGTTGTCAGTGCAATTTGTTGATGTCTGTACTGTTACTCTCCTTTTGTTGTTGTTGTTTAATCACAGAGTGATATCCAACTCTTTTATGGCCCCATGGACTGTAGCCTACCAGGCTCCCCTGTCCTATTGTCCCTAGGCAAAAATATTGGAGTTTGTTGCCATTTGCTCCTTTAGGGGAACTTCCTGACCCAGAATTGACCTCAATTTTCCTACATTGGCAAGCGGATTCTTTACCAGGGATCTACAAGGAAAGCCCCTATCCAAAGGATATCCATACAAATTTCAGTGGCAAGATTCCATCAATTCCAAATAATTTATAGTCTGTTTCAACCAGTGTTTCTCCACCTTTTTTTCATTAGTATTCCACTAAGGAGCTGATTTTAGTCTTTAATCCTAGTCAACACTCTATTAAATTAAATGAAATATTACAGATATAATGTATATCTGTTTATATATTATGTATATCCATACCTTATACATAGAAAGAATAAGATTTTTGCCACCAAGAACAAATTTTCACCAAAAACATAGTCTAAGCAATGAATAGTTTACAGTATTAAAGCTTTTTTTAAAAAAAGAATAAATATGGAGAAGAAATGATATATTTCAGCACTTAGTTATGTAGATTATTTCCAAAATAATTCAATTACTCAGTTGTATCAAAATTAATTTTTCCTGAAGTAGTTACTATTTTCAACTATAGCAGTCCTTGCCTTGCCTGGGTGTTAGGGAGGGACCATAAAAACGGCAATCAAAGCAATTTTAATAAGGAATGAGAAAAATTATTATTGTTCTGTGACCATGAAAATATTTGTCAAAATATTTAAAAGTGTCAGCTATAAATGTAAAAGAAAATGAAAAAAAATTAAAAATAAAAAAAGGAAAAATTTTTGCTTTTTCTTTTACTCTGCTGTTTCTTTTTGTATATTGAAAGTAAGATGATTCTTCATTAAATACTGAAATTGTTTACTTGTGTATAACAAGTGGTTTCTATTATGAATGAATCCTTCCAACCTAAAACAAAAGTTAAAACTTTCACCAAAGCATGGTGATGGCATGTTTTGGCAAAACCAGGTGATGGCTCAGAGGCCAATTACCACTGAGAGAAGACTTCCATTACTTACACTTCCCAAAAGGAGGGGCCCTCTACCCCCACAAAGGGCCACATGATGAAGCACCAGTCTTGTCAGGAGACAGAAGCAAGAGTGAGAGGAAAGCATGGCCCAGAGCCTTTATTGTGGTTTCCATGGAAAAAGCAAGACAGGCAGGAAAATAGCTTAGGAATGGCAAATGTGAATAAAGTTAGTGGGCTCAAGGCTATATTGGTGGTCTCCAGTTTTCTGCAGTGGTTTAGGGCAGGGGATATATTGGCTTGGAGTGTGAGAGTTGGATAAAGTTAGCTGTTGTGGGTATGAACTTGGGATTGGTTGTTTGCATATTAAAGGTATGTTCAGAGTTGATTATTATTTTTCCCTGGCCAAGAAGGGCTCCCGACATGTCAAACCATAATGAAATATAAGACATTCAAAATATGACTCACATGGGCTTGAGCTACTGTATCAGTTCTTTCTGAGTCTCCAGACTGCTGGCAAATCCTGCAGATTTTGGATTTTTAGTCTCTATGATGAACCAATTCCTTAAAACTAATCTCTTTATGTATATAGATAGATATAGATATATAAACATGCAGCTGGTTCTCTGGAGAGCCCCGACTTCCTGTTGCAGATGTTTGCTGAGGCCCAGTTTTGATCTTCATATTAGAACACTCTTGCAACAAAAACAACATTGGATCTCACATATTCTGATTATATTCTGGTTGTAGGCTTTCTTCCAGAATTTGGTCTGTAAGATCCCAATTTTCTTTCTACCTCTTTATGAAGATGTTATTTTAAATAAATTGATTCAAACTTTTTATTTCTTCCTTTTTATCTTTTGACAGAAGAGTCAATCCAAATAAGGTAGACCATCTGGGGCAGTTGTTTCTCCAGGGGCCCTCTCATCCCTCCCACTGATCTTGCGGTGGGGTGTCCCTCCAGTTGAACTTTTACACCCTTTTACTTGTCTGTGGAGTGGGCTGGGAAGATGTCAACAGGCTCCTATTTCCTCTGGCTGCACTTGGGGTCAGCTAGTTGGGAGCCTTAGCTGAAGATTTGAGGGAGGAAATAAAATGGTCAGCGCATTTATTCTAAGAAACTCCCACCTTGTGAGGTTTCCTAGGCTTGCTATGTTCCTCAACTGTAGGTCTCCCTTTTTCTCAAGGAAGCTTCTCTGTGACCTTCCCATCAAGACCCACAGGGCCTTGAGGTGGCAAAGTCTCTACTGCTGCTGCTTAGGGCAGGATCCTGAACTGGGCCTTCTCTTTCCCTTGTACCCCAACCATACCATGGTAGTTAGTTCTTCTGTAAATAAACACTCTACAGTTTACCTTCCCTTGGTGTGCGCCAGCTCCAAAGCCCATACTTTGTAATGTCCATTCAAGGTAATGATCACATTTTTCTCTCTCATCTTTGTTTATCCTTTTATTCACTCAATCTAGTGTGCTCTTTAATTCAGCTAGTATATTATTCCTTGCTTTTTTGCTTGCTCCTGGAAAGAAAAGCTATGACAAACCTAGAGAGTGTATTAAAGCAGAGACCTCACTTTGCCAAAAAAGCCTCTCTAGTCAAAGCTATGGTTTTTCCAGTATTCATGTACAGATGTGAGCTGGACCACAAAGAAGGTTGAGAGTTAAAGAGTTGATGCTTTTGAATTGCGGTGCTGGAAAAGACTCTTGAGAGTCCCTTGGACTTCAAGGAGATCAAACCAGTAAATCCAGGAAATTAACTCTGAATATTTATCGGAAGGACCGATGCTTAAGCTGAAGCTCCAATACTTTGATCATCTTCCAGTAAGAGTCAACTTACTGGAAAAGACCTTGATGCTGGGAAAGACTGAGGATAGGAGGATAACGGGGCAACAGAGAATGAGATGGTTGGATGGCATCATAGACTCAATGGACATGAGTTTGGGCAAATTCTGGGTGACAGTGAAGGACAGGGAAGCCTGGTATTCAGAAGTCCATGAGGTCACAAAGATTTGGACATGACTTAGCAACTGAACACAAATAAAAGTTATTCCTAAGAATTATTTTGACTTGTTCTTTTCTGTGGTTCCTTTGTCTTAGGTTTTATTGTTAATAGTATTTTCCTATATCCATAAGGATATTCATTATGCCGATTAAACATTTTTGACCTGTCTTTTCCAACAAGTCTATTTCAAATATAGTAAGTCCCCTATGTATGAAGGAGTTACATTCTGAGAGCGTGTTCATAAGTCCAATTTGTTTGTAAGTACAACAAAGCCTAGGTACCCAACTGGCACAATCGGCTATATAATACAGTAATAGGTTTATAATGTGTTTAGTTGCTCAGTTGTGCCCAACTCTTTGTGACCTCATGAACTGTAGCCTGCCAGGCTCCTCTGTCCATGGGGATTCTCCAGGCAAGAATACTGGAGTGGGTTGCCATTTCCTCATCCAGGGGATCTTCCCAGCCCAGGGATAGAACCAAGGTCTCCTGCATTGCAGGTAGATTCTTCTTCCTTGTTTCAGCCACCTAGGAAGCCAGGTTTATAATCCTTTTCAAAAAAATAGTACATTAAAAATCACAAAAATAAAGAAAACAGTTTTTAATCTTACAGCACAGTACCTTGAGAAGTTCAGTGGTATACAGTACAACATCTGGCAGACAGGGGTGACATCTAGTGAACAGGCAAGTGTTACTGACTGGAGGAGGGAGGGGTGGCAGATGGTAGAGGTGAATGAGTGTCAGCAACAGGAGACAGAGGGCAAGCTGCAGTGTCACTCATGCCTGACACTGATGGCGCAGGTTCTGGTTCCTTGCTGGATTCCATTCTATCCACCCTCTTGAAAAAAATGACCCAGTGACATCTAGGCAGTAGCTCTTGCTCTCGTCTCAGATGATACAGTAGTTAGCACTGGGTTGCATTCTGAACAGCTGCTGCAACCTTCACGGAGCGTTCTAAATTCAGGTCCTGCACCTCTCACACTAACGGCGCCTCCTAAAGTAAATAAAAACCCCTTGCCATTTCCTGCATCATGGATCTCTCAGTTCTTCAGTTACCTCTTCTTGTTCCTCTTCATCCTTTCTCTGGTAAAGTACACAGAAGCGCAACCGCTTGTAGGGAATGCACACACCAGACACATTAACTAACTTACGTGATCGGACACGTAAACACACATTCTCACATCACTGAAAGTTCATGACCTGAAGGTTCGTTTGTAGTGGACTTACTGTAACCTACAGCATGCAGTCTGTTGTATTTCTCATGTGGCAGTCACACTCAGTGTGTAGCTATGTGAACATGTAAGCTATTCTGCAAGACTAACAGCTACTCAGTCACTCTGGAACAGTGCACCGGAGAAGGACTGAAGTCCTAATGAGTTTAAGGAGAAGGGAGGGTGTCCCAAGAGCAAAGGGGCCCAGACACCAAAGGGTCACTCTTTATGCTTTCCTCAGTACTGGCTCTACCAGTCAGGTCCTATAGTCATGGTTTCAACTGAAAGTCTTAGAAGAAATCACTATGGAAGGATCAAATCTCCCTAGTAGCAATGCCCCTGTCTTTGGGGGTAGAAGTAAGGGGATGGAGGGCAAATGCTCAAAGGTGCATGGTGGGACCTACACACCTGTTTACATGGCCACCCTGAAGCACAGCGGCACCAGAGGCGGATTATTCAGCATTTATCATGAGGTTATGTGTAGGGGGTGTAAGAGCAGAGCATGTGAAGGGATGGACTCTTCAATTTAATCCTCTCACCTCCTTCCCTTCTCCCCACCAGCTACAGATCACTCCAGTTTCTCTGGTTTTTCATCTTTATTTTGGTTTCTGAAATCTACATTTTCTTGTCACCTTCCCAGTTCATCCAGGGTTGATTCTGGGGTGAGAACAAGAAGCCTGTGGGAAGCTCCTGCTGGCATGTCTGGTGAAACCCACTTCAGGGGCCTCTCCAAGCCTATGCCCCAGACCCAGAGTCAATTATCCTGACAGATCTGCCTTCCACTCTGCCCTCAGTCTTATTTGAGATCTTTCTTTGCCACTGACCAGAGGGAATTCTGAGCCACATTTGGGACAGTCAGTCCTGAGAGAGTCAAGGCCTGAAGAGTCTGTGAGGGGCCTTCTTTGAGAGGAGAACAGAGGTTTCCAAGCACTCTCAAGATGTCACGGCTGGAATTCCTGTTCCACTATTGACCACTTAGGGGCCACAGATGCATCACTTACCCAGACTAAGCCTTGTGTCCTTAACTATAAAAAGTTGAAAGGTTGTTGCTGAGCTGTGAAGGATGCAGGGATTCTTGGCCTCCAGAGGAGAGGAATTCAATTCGGGGCCAGTGATGAGGCTTGACTGCACAGAGCTTTTGTGTAATAAAGTTTTATTAAAGTATAAAAGAGACAGAGATACCCATGGAGGATTCATGTCAATGTATGGCAAAATCAACACAATAATGTAAAGAAAACAGTCTTTCTTGAATTTGTTACAATTAAAAAAAAATTAAAAAAGAAGAAAGAAAATGGAAAAAAAAAAAAAAGAGAGAGAGAGAGACAGAGAAAGCTTCTGACATAGACATCAGAAAGAGACAGAAAGAGTGCCGCCCTGCTAGTCTGTAGCAGGAAGTTATATACCTGCTAGCAGGCTGCTAATTAGAGAAAGGAAATGTCTCAAAACTTAGAGAGTGAGACCAGGCTCCTCACCCACAACATGCATTCTGAGATAACACTGGCGCAAGGTGACTCATCCAGGGCCATAAAATAATTAACATGAATCTTGAAGAAGAAAGGCAGGTTTCTAAGCAAATACATAATCTCATTAACATAGCTTAAGAGAACGTTTGCATGAGTAAAACATACTGGTTTGTCAAGTCAGTTCTGAGTCTTAGGCGGAATCTACTTGAAGAAAGACAGAATCTAAGGTAAATACATAGTTCATTAACATAGCTTAAGAAAAAACGTTTCCATAAGAAAAACCGCATTGGTTAGCTCAAGGTTTGAGAAAAGTTAAGTTTAGGTGGAACCAGGTGTCTTCATGGCAACAAAGAATTTTAAAAGAAACCTCCTTTTAATTTTGTATAGAGAAGGGGAAAAAAGTCTGACTTGCAGTTTGTTTCCTCCTGCTGCTTAAGAGAGAGAGAAAAAAAACATCTGACACTTGCGGCCTATTTCCTCCATTTGGAGACCCCTAGCCTTCCTGCCTGTTACCCTCTCAAAGTGACCAAACCTAGATAAATAATACTGTTGACTAAAAAGATGCACAATACAAGAGTTGCAAGTTAAGTTTTATTTGGGGCAAAATGAGGACTGCAGCCTGGGAGACAGTACTTCAGATAGCTGCGAGACTGCTCCAAAGAGGTAATGGAGGAAGGTAAATATATAAGATTTTGGTGAAGGGGGCATTCAATGCAATCAAGCACTTACTTTGCAAAGGGTTTTCTGCTAGTCAAGAGGAGCTGATGTCACCACAAAGGGATTTAGTGCTTTTCTAGATATGAAGAGATGCAAGGATTAAGGATCACAACATCAGTTCCTGAAAATATCTAACTCTCTGAAGACCTGCTTCACTAGTTTGCCTGGAGCACCGAGTGCCTCGCGCTCCGTCCTGAATTCCCCTCAGTAGGTGTTCAGCAGCAGTAGCAGCACAGGTTTCAATCTCCTCAGAAGCAGAGGACAAATGCTGTTGCTGCTGTTGTTCAGTCGTTGACAAAGGCTCTTGGCAAGTGCTAATTTGTAGCTGACAATACTGAGCACTGAACCTGATTCCAGGCAACAGGGAGGCGGGCTGGGGTTGGAGTTGTGACTTGTCAGGTCTCCAGAGTGTCCAGATAATGTTTTTGTATCCCCTGAATTGGGAACCCAGGGAGTTTCATGGAGAAGCAGTCACATCTCTCCATGCTCCAAACAGAAACATGCTGTTGGACAGAACAGAAGTCTCCATGTTTGAGAAATCCAGCACAACCAGCATGAGGCCTCTGTGCATCGAAAGAAAGGGACATTTCCCAGGACCGTGGGTGGGACTGTGGGTGGTTGAGATGGCAGATCTCACCTGACAAAGTCCTCGCTTGCACCTCAGGCCCAGCAGCCCTGCTCTGCTATCTATAACTGAGCCCACTGTCAGGGGAGGTCTTTCTCATTTCCAGACACTTCTGAACTGGGAACAAGATCTCTGTGTGGGTGGAAGCAAGATTCTGGTGACCATGTGTGTGTGAGAGACTTCACCTGCTGTCGTATCCTGGCAAGGGGGCAGGGCTATTTGGGTGACAACAGGTTTGGAAAGAATTTTCACAGGCCAGCTGATGGCTCTTTGGACACAATGGACTTGCAACGAGTAGAGCTCTTCCCTGATCAACAAGGGTCCAGGCTGAGGGCAGTGGTTGTTCCTCTGAGAGCTCTGCTGACTGACTAAAATTCTGTGACCCAGATGTGCTAGCCAGGCACAGCTCAGGACATGGCTTATGGGCTTGGGGCTGGGCCAGCAAGTGATGGTCTCTGGAGACCATCAGAGGACAGGGCTGTGGGTACAGGGAGAACAGGCCGGAGCTGAGCCATGGAAGAGAGCTCTGATTGCTGACATGAGCCTGGTGGCCAAGGTCTCTTGCTCTGTACTTCAAGTCAAGCCTTCAAACAGAGCCTCAGTGGCCTATCAGCTCAGGGAAGTTCTTACACCTCTAGAGTGGCTGCTATGCTTACTCAGCGCCCTGCAGGCCCTGGGGCAAAACGTTTTGTCTCTGAGCCCTGCCAGCTCTTCTGGTTGACTCCCCAGGGAGGATTCAGTACTAGATGGCCTGCCAGTTGTCACCCAGTGTCCCTGTCTTTTCCCATCTCTGCCCAAGGAGGAGCTCAAAGCACATTTGGGGTGGGGGTATGAGGTGGCTCTGATGACTCAGAAACAAGAGCAGAGGCTTCTTCCATTATTTTTATTTTATCAGGCTTGGAGCAGAGTCAGATTTAGGGAGGACTCAGAGTTGAACATGTTTAAGTAGAGCCAGTTGACAAAAATGCAGATGGGTTTCTGAGAAGACAGCCAGGGGGCCCCATGTGTCTGTCAGAGCCCCATTGTCCAGAGGAAAATCAGCAGCAGGAGGAAGGTTTGTGAGGCCACAAGGACTAGGAAGCTTCTGGGCTTGCAGACACTGCCCAGAGAATTAAAGTCGATCAGAGCAGGAGGTTTCTCCTCAGGAGGAGCAGTAGAAGGGTTAGGATTGGGAGAGCTTCTCTGCTTCTCAGTGATCCATTGATTGTAGTAGGAGACTCTGGTGAAAACACTGGGGCCTATGGGCGGCTGACAGGGCGTGGCAAAGCTGGACAGCCCAATCACATACCAGGTGCTATTTAATTCGCAGACGAGGGGTCCCCCAGAATCGCCCTGAGGAAAGAGAGGGCATGAGTCATGCAGACCAGCATGGAGATGGACAGGCATTGTTCAGAAAATGTGGGAACAGAGTGGAGTTTAGAAGGCCTCATGGCTAGACGGGAATATGAGTGAGTTGTTATCAGAATTACATGGGCAGTTTGAAAGGTCTAGACACGGGGGTCCCACTGCAGACCTTCTGGATCAAAATCTCAAGGGTGAGGCCTTAGAGCTCATTTTATATCTACAAGAAGAAACCAGGGCACTCCAGGCTCAGGATGCAAGTCCTCTTCCCTCCCAACCCCATGTGAGAGAAGGTACTCTCTAACGTCCTGAAGAATGGCTGTGGCAGGCCTAGAAGCTGCCAACTACGTGCTCAGCCTAGCACTGCATCCCAACCATCATTTTTGTTGTTCAGTCACTAAGTCATGTCCTACTCTTTGCAAGCCCCATGGACTGCAAACTGCCTGGCTTCCCTGTCCTTCACCATCTCCTGGAGTTTACTCAAACCCATGTCTTTTGAGTCGGTGATGCCTTCCAACCATCTCAAGCTCATTCATACCCTTCTCCTCCTGCCCTCAATCTTTCACACTGTCAGGGTCTTTTCCAATGAGTCAGCTCTTTGCATCATGTGGCCAAAGTATTGGACCTTCAACTTTAGCATCAATCCTTCCAGTGAATATTCAGGGATGATTTCCTTAACAATTGACTTGCTCTCCAAGGGACTCTCAAGTGTCTTTTCCAGCACTACTTTCAAAAACATTAATTCTTTGGCCGTCAGCCTTTGTTATGGTCCAAATCTCACATCTGTACATGACTAATGGAGAAACCAAAGCCAGCTTGTTCACTGTCCTCTTTCACCCTCATCAAGTGGCTCTTTAATTCATCTTCACTTTTTGCCTGTACAGTGGTATCATCTGCTTATCTGAGGTTGTTAATATTTCTCCTGGCAATCTTGATTCCAGCTTGCGATTCATCCAGCCTGGCATTTTGCATGATGTATTCTGCATACAAATTAAACAAGCAAGGTGACAATTTACAGCCTTGATGTCCTCCTTCCCTAATTTTAAACCAGTCCGTTGTTTCAGGTTCTGTTCTAACTACTGCTTCTTGACCTGCATATAGGTTTCTTAGGAGACAGGTAAGGTGATCTGGTAGTCCCATTTCTTTAAGAATTTTCCAGTTTGTTGTGATCCACACTGTTGAAGGCTTTATTACAGTCAGTAAAATATATGCTTTTCTGGAATTCCCTTGCTTTTTCTATGATCCAATAGATTCTGGCAATTTGATCTCTGGTTCCTCTGCCTTTCCTAAATCCAGCTTGAACATCTGGAAGTTCATGGTTCATGTATTGTTGAAGCCTGGCTTGGAGAATTTTGAGCATTACTTTGCTAGCGTGTGAGATGAGTGCAATTGTGTGGTAGTTTGGCGTTGCCTTTCTTTGGGATTGGAATGAAAGCTGACCTTTTCCAGTCCTGTGGTCACTGTTGAATTTTCCAGATTTGCTGGCATATTGAGTGCAGCACTTAAACAGCATCATCTTGAAGTTCTTGGTTCATGTACTGTTGAAGCCTAGCTTGAAGGATTTTGAGCATTGCTTGATAGCCTGTGAATTGATCACAGTTGTACAGTTGTTTGAACATTCTTTGGCATTGACTTTCTTTGGGATTGGAATGAAAAATGACCTTTTCCAGTCCTGTGGCCACTGCTGAGTTTTCCAAACTTGCTGGCATATTGAGTGCCAGCAAAGAGCATCATTTTTTAGGGTTTGAAATATCTCAGCTGGAATTCTATCACATCTACATCTAACTGTGTTCACAGTGATGTTTCCTAAGGCCCACTTGACTTCACGCTCCAAGATGTCTGGCTTTAGGTGGGGGATCACACCATCGTGGTTATCCAGGTCATTAAGACCTTTTTTGTACAGTTCTTCTGGGTATTCTTTCACCTCTTTTAATCTCTTCTGCTTCTGTTAGGTCCTCACCATTTCTGTCCTTTATTGTGCACATCTTTGCAGGATATGTTCCTTTGGTATCTCCAATATTCTTGAAGAGATCTCTAGTCTTTCTCATTCTATTGCTTTCCTCTATTTCTTTGCATTATTCACTTAAGAAGGCTTTCTTTTCTCTCCTAGATATTCTTTTGAACTTTACATTCAATTGGGTATATCTTTCCCTTTCTGCTTTGCCTTTCTTTTTTCTTTCTTCAGCTAATTTGAAGCTTCCTCAGACAACCATTTTGCCTTCTTGCGTTTCTTTTTCACATGAGGTGAGTCTACATATAGACATCACCAGATGGTCAATACTGAAATCATATTGATTACATTCTCTGCAGCCACAGATGGAGAAGCCCTGTACAGTCAACAAAAGCAAAACCTGGAGCTGATGCTGGCCCACATCACTAGCTCCTTATTGCAAAATTGAGGCTTAAATTGAAGAAAGAAGGGAAAACCACTAGGCCATTCAGGTATGACTTAAAACAAATACCTTATGATTATACAATCGAGGTGAAGAATAGATTCAAGGGACTGGATCTGGTAGACAGAGCGCCAGAAGAACTATAGACTGAGGTTCATAATACTGTATAAGAGGTGGTGATCAAACCCATTCCAGCTGAGCTTTTGCATTCAATTTACTATGGTTTCTAGTTTTTCCTCAGTTTCTTGGTTAAACTTCTCTAGCAAATGCCAAGCTGCTAGATGTGCACAGAGGAAAAGAGGTGAGGCCTAAGCCGAGGTTGGCAGGATGGCTGGAATTGAAGGGAATCCCAAGGGACTTCCAGGAGAACGTGAGGAACTTTGAGTGTGGAACGCCAAGACAGGAAGTCACCTGCCACTATGGGGCATAATGTTTTCATCTCACAGGGCAAAAGGTGGGACCAAGGAAACACAGCACCCCTCCACCCTTCTGTATTCAGCATGTGTATCCATCTGGAACATGACTGAGCACATTCTGCACGTGAGAGGCAAGGTGATGATGCACAACACAACACAGACAATACATTCTCCACATCCGCAGACTCAGAGGTGAAACAGAAGTGCCCAGAGGAAGCTCTTCAGAGAGCTTCTCTAAGCTAACACTGAAGAGATGAGCAAGGCCTTACTCTGGGAGATAGATGCAGGCAGAGGTGGCCTAGAGTGACAAACTCAGCCACCAGGCCTCATCAGCTAGGAGCTGGAGGTGAAGGGAGCACTGAAGAAAACCCAGCAGGGAGGTGATGTGACCTAAACTGGATTCTAAATGGATGGTAGGTTGGTGCTGGGGTTGGGTAGAACACAGTCAGCAGGAGGTCACGAACTGCAGGGACAACAGTGAGGACACGACTGTGGTAGCAAGGGTAACAGAAATGGTCAAGACACAGAATCTGCCATGTCTGACCCTTCCTCTCTATCTAAGGCAAGAATGGAGCAAAGCAAGAAAAGCAGGATGAGGATGAGTGCTAAGGGATGGGTCCTTGGTGGGCTGGTGTCAGAAGGAGAAGAAAGGGAGCAGGAGACACCCGAGGGGCCACCCTTAGAATCTGATGAAAAATGTTGCAGGCTACACTGCTGAGTGGGTGTGGGAGGAAGTCTGATATCCACTAGCAGCACCAGCAAGGCTGCGGCCTTTGGTTATCTTGGTAAAAGCAGTGTGGAGGAATGGCAGGTGCTGATGTGTGATGAAGTGAGCTGAGGTGAGAAAGAGAGGTGAGCAAGCAAGAGAGGGCAAGGGCAGACATCCTGGGACGAGCTCTGCTGGGAAGGCAGGCAGAGAATTAGGGCAGTGGGAAGAGGAGAGAAGGGTCATGTGGCATGTTTGAAGATGGCAGTTTGTTTCTGAGACAGAGAAAGCACGAGAAAGAAGGTGCGGGAGGAGAGGAGCATGTGTGAGGAAGCTGGTGGGGGCAAATCCTCAGAGAAGGACATGGCTCTCCTAAGGCTGCCTTTGATTATTCTCTGTCCTCTTCCCTTTCTGAACCTCAGTTCCTCCACCATAAACTAGAAGCACTACACTGAGTGGGAGAAGACATTGACAGTGCGCACATGCATTATTGGACGCACAGCCCACAATTCAGTTTGAAATAAGGGCAAAATACTTGGATAGATACTACAAAAAGGCAATACACATATGAAAAAGTGCTTGCCTTCATTACTCATTGGAGAAACACAAACTAAAAATACTCATAATGATTAAAACCAAAATGTGGACAGTGTGAAGTCCTGGCGGCCTTCACACAGTGCAAATGTGTCCAAGCAGGGTGGAAGGCTGGTCTCCAGTAGCTAGGAGAGATGAACATGTGCACATTTTATGGTACGGTATTTCTACTCCTATCATTATACCCAACTAAAATATGAACCCATGAACACTAAAACATGCACAAGGATGCTATTTGCAAGAGTCTCAAGCAGTAACTACCCAAATGCCGTCTACACTAGAATGGAAAAAGAAAGTGACGGTATATTCACACAACACTAAGCAGGTAATGCTGTACAGCAATATGACACATAACAGAAACTCCACACAAGACAAACAGAACTCACACACAAAATGGTGACTGAAGGGGACTGAAAGGGTATCTTGTGAGATCCCATTTATGTCCTGACACACATTTATGTCCATTTATGTCAAAGCTACTCTGGGGTAAAAGGAAAGGGTATGAGGAAGCCCATTTGGATGCTGGTTAGTTGAATGTGTCAATTTCTAAAAGACACATGCAATGATCTACTTGTCAAGTACTCCCTTTTCTATGTATTATATCCTTCAACAAAGCTTCTGAAAGTTATAAAGAAAATGGAGGAATGGACCAGCACCCTTTGAGGGCTTCTATGCTTCAGCTCTGATGCATCAGGCTGGGGTGGGCCTGGGAAGAGGAAGTCAGGGACTGGGGAAGGGCTCAGAGAAGACAGGAGAGGGGACAGAAGCCGCAGGAGAGGAGAGGCAGCGCATGTCACTTACTCGGCAGATAGACTTCCCTGTCATTAAGTCTCCGGCGCATAGCATGCTTTCACCTAGAGAAATTGTTTGGTTTCTGTCTGCTGGTGGTCTCAAAACCGATTCACAAAACATAGTATCCAAAAAGCCGACCATTGCTTCCTGAAGTGTTTTGGGAGAAGGTAGGAACTCTGCAGGTGAAGGGAGAGGGGTTCAGATGTGGGGTGGACCCTGAGAGAGAAACCAGATCGCTCCCTAACCTTCCTGCTAATAGAGATGCTGCCAGTTCTAGTTGCCAGGATTGGGAAAGCCTTTAGTGGATGTGCAAAGATGAGGGGGAAAGATACCTTGCAGACGAAAGAGCAAATGTGAGGGGCCCACGGTGGGGAATATGAGGAGGGAAGTCATTGTGGGTGCAGTCGGTACAGTAGGGGGTGAAAAAGATACGGCAATATCACAGCTGAGTCCTGAGCAAGCAGGGCCTCCTCACTGGGATGTGGAGCTTGGATTTCATTCTAAGCACACTAGGAAACCACTGAAGGGTATGCTTATTTTAAAAAAACAACTAATCTGGCTGCCCTGTGGAAACAGCAGCAGAGGCATAGAGGGTGGAAGCTGGGTCCTGGCTTGGCCAAGGCGTAGCAGTGCCTCATGGTGCTTAGGCAACTTGACGAATGAGGCATGACCCTGCCTCCTAGAGGAGCACATGTCTAGGGACACAGTCCATGTGGGTGCTATTTCTAGATTTTGTTCAAGGATCGGAGGCACAGTCTTGTGGCAGCACAGTGTGCTGGTGATGGCTGGCTCCTATGCAGTGCTTGCCCTGTGTGCCTCACATGTCACAGGGCTGGCACAGGCCCAGCAACTCTGGTCAGCAGAGGGTATGGAGAGGGAATAACAGTTGCCAGCTGGGAATCTCTTTAGTGTCAGCTGCTCCCTGTCCTGGTGGCTGCTCCAGCCTGTGACTTCCCTTCATGTCCCAACACCTACCGTCTCACCTGTCTTGGAGAATCTTTCTTGCTTTGCCAGTGGTTCTTAACAAGTGACAGCCCATCACAGGAGATGTCTTTGGAAATGTTGGAGAGTTGACTGTTTTCACGCTGTGGCATTGTGACCGACATTTGTGGCCAGGAGGAGGGATGCTAGAACTAGCCTGCACAGCAAACAAAGTCCTGCCCCGAATGACTCCATTGAAATGTGGTCTGCCAAATCATGACCCTACAAATCATGTCAAATTTACATTCCACATTTTTTTCACTCAGTGTTATTATTTTTCTGAATCAAAGGCATTCACCCTAGTGCAAAATTCTCTCAGTCTAAAAATAAACATGCCCAGCAAGTTGGCAGAATGGGTAAGCTTCCCTTGAGTTAAGGGATGAGGGACATGAGATTCACTGATGTAAATGTTCTTAAGCCTTAAAGGCTCCAACTTAACTTCCCTGGCCAGAAAGCAGGCCTACCTTCATTTCCTTACTGCTGCCCAAGTACCTCTACCTGCAGTGGAAGCTCAAGAGGTGTCCTGAAGGGGCTTGCCCAAACAGGACCACGGAGTCAAGTTGGAATCTTGAGTTGCTGAGTCAAAGAGCTCACGATCCTGGTTTCAAAAGTTAGAGATACTCAGGCTGTTTTGAACCATGGGCTGAAGGAAACTTGAAGCATGAGAAGGGCTGAAAGGGCCCTACAGTGGTTACTGCAGTCCCCTCTTCCCCTCCGCAGCCCTGGCTGTTTGTGCTTGCCTTGCCCCCACTCACCTTTGTCAGTGACCATCCCCCAGCCGGTTACCCAGCAGATGAGAAGCTCGGGCAACTTGATATTAAATTCTGGGAGACAGACGGTGCGGATGAAGTCAGAAAACTTTGCAGGCCGATACAGCTGCAAGAGGGCTATGTCATCCTGTGCGAAGTATTTTTTGTCATAGTCAGCGTGGACGAAGAGTCGGTACACTGCTGCCATCTGACTGTATGAAGTAGGTTTTTCCAGTTGATAGTACCCCAGCAAGACTTTGTAGTCAGATGGATTATGGGACCTGTTGTGGGAGGCTTAGTTACTACCCATATCCTCTGAATGCTTGGCCATCATCCTTACCCTGGTTGCTGACCTCCCACCCCCTCCTCCTGGTAACACACCACCATTATTCCCAAGGATTCTTCCTCCTTCTTTCCTAATATTGAGGTAGGTTTGATTGCTGTCCATAGCCTCAGGACATTTGTCCTTTGAAAGTTTCTGATGGCTTACCCAGCATGTAATAGAATCAAAGGAACAGAGAGTCTTTGTGCTGGAAAGAAACTTTGGATACACATCAAACTATAACCCTTCAGTTTAGATGAGCAGTCCCTTGGACAGCAAGAGGGTCAAACCAGTCAATCCAAAAGGAAATCAACCCTGAATGTTCACTGGAGGGACTGATGTTAAAGCTGAAGCTCCAATACTTTGGCCACTGGGTGCAAAGAGCAGACTCATTGGAAAAGACCCTGATGCTGGGAAAGATTGAGGGTAGGAGCAGAAGGAGATAACAGAGGATGAGATGTTTGGATGGCATCACCAACTCAATGGACATGAGTCTGAGCAAGCTTCGGCAGATAGTGAAGGATAGGGAAGACTGACATGCTGCAGTATATGGGTCCCTAAGAGTTGTACGTGACTTAGTGACTGAACAACAACAATAAACTGTACCCCTACAGTTTAGATCAGCAGATACTTGGCTCATTCCCAGCTCTGACCAGAACACTTGGAAGGTCCCAGGGCCAGAAGTGATTCTCAGATTTCTCAGCCCAGAATGATGCACCCCTCTCCTGCCCAGGCCTCACACACTGTTTTCTCTATAGGCTGGTCCTCCTCTGTTGACAGGCACTCAACAAGTCTTTGTGGAACAAATAGAGGAGTCCATGGAACTGAACTTCTCCTTGCTGCTGGAACATGAGCAACTTACTACCCACATGTCCTGCTTAGGCTGTCTCCCTAACCAAACTCCTCCTACAAGGCCTCTCCAACTTCAAGCCCCTCTCTGACAGCACCCACAGACGTCCCTTAACAGTGGCTCAAGATCTACTTTCTTGCACATTCTGGCCTCCCATCCTGTATCACAGGAGTTGGGCTTGTGTCTCACTTTCCTGGTAGGATCAGGAACTTCAAGATGGGCTCTGCATCTCTAGTTCCCCCACAGTGGACCTGACATGGGGCCTGCCACCTAGGGGTGCTGAATGAATAAACAGAACCAAAGTAGGATCTCAAAGCCAGCTGATGCCAGCAACTCTAGACTCCTGACTTGGAGGGTGACACTCTCCACCTGCTCCAGGAACAGAGCAAGCTCAGGATGCACCTGAGGAGCAGCTCACTCTCTTGACTGCCCTGTCCCACTTCTCGGGACAGAGGCCATCTGCTTTATGCATCACTCTGGCCTGTGGGGATGGTGGTGACCATAGGTCCTCTTAGGTGCATGCTTCAACAAAAGTGACAAGAAGAGCTGGATTCCAAGATGCCTCCAGAAAGAACTAGCCAGTCTTTGGAAGTGGTCAGGACCTAGGGAAGCCTCTAGCAATTGTGTTGAAGATGGCCTGTGGATTGCCTGGTTGGAAGAGGGCAAAATGTTTGTCCACTTGGACAAACCTGATGGATGTCCCCAGCTCTGGCAAGCCTTGGGACTATGGTTCCAATACAGAGCCTAAAGCTTGTGCCTGGCATGTGACCAGAGACACTTCACATCCACTGTTGTTTTCACAAAAGGAAGGTCAAGCTGAGATCTTGTGGACTCTCTAGACCTGGGCAAGATGGAGAAACCAGAGTCCATGTTGAGTGGGAACAATATCTAACTCCTAAATTTAGGGAAGATAAAGAGTAGATTGGAGGCACTTAAAATGGAACTAAAGTCTACTTCCTAGTATATACTGATCATCACAATTAGAGTTAATTTCCATTTAGCTATTTACATGCATTACATGCAGCTGAGATAACGAAAGCATCTTGGCAAGTGTTACCAGAGTATGAAGGGGTATCCCCAGAGGGAAAATGAGGCAAATGGCCCCTGTCCTGGCATTCAGACAGTCAGGAGACTGAAGTCTGGTGAGGATCAGGGGTGGGCTTCCAGGGAGAGGAGACTTCGGAGTCAAAGGCAGGGGCAACTGAACACACAGAGACCCTCAGTGGCAGCAAAACATGATCAAAGCCTAAGAAGGACTAGGATAGCCTTCATCCCCTTCTGTCCTACCCATCTGTGTTCCCTCTCCATCCCACCCAGCAACAGGCTATGGGGAAGACGTACAGTTGGAAGCAGTGGGCAGCTGAGATCACCCAGTAGTCACTGATGAGGACAGCTCCACAGATGAACGAACCCTGGTAGAGAAGGCCGGCTTGCCAAGGCCAATGTTTTTCACCTGTATTATTGCCACCATAGATCCTCACCATTATGGCAGTCTTCCCACATGCTGTAGAGAAAGCCCTAGCCATGAGGCCACTGTGTTATGGTTGCCAACTTTGGTGCCTCCAAAGGTCAGTATCCATAGGACCCAAGTCACCACAGCTCATCCTCCCACTTCAAGCTGGAAAATCCAAGAGCCAGGGTGAAATGATTTGGCTCACATGACAAAAGGCTACCTAGTTTCCCTGGTGATGGTGGTGCTACGGAAGCAGCCTGTGGATCTGGAGTGGGTAGGAAGGGAGGCAATTGCAGATGTGCTTTTTCAGCACACTAGCCAGGGCAGAGGTCCAGGTTGGGCAGTGGTCCAGACACTTTCCCAGACCTAGTTCACCTAACTAGCACACTGCTTTTGAAGTCTTAGAAACTGAAGCCTTCCAGGGTGATGCCACTGAGATGAAGTGGTGGCACCCCTTCTCACCCATCCTCATATTCTAGAGAGACTGAGGCCAAATAGAAAATGCTCTGCTTGACAGTTCTCTCTCTGAAGCGGTACTTCCTCACTCTCCAAATGAAGAGAGTATGGGGGCCAACAAGGACAGGAAGCTCAGGCTGCTGGTCCTTGGACAGAGGACAGTTGAAATCTAGCAGGAAGACCCTGCAGGGAAGTGGGCTATCACTTCCTCCACTTCTCATGCCCTGCAGAGACTCAGGGATTCCAGAAACCACCAGTCAGGTACAGGTCCTACCTGTCTACTGTCAGGGTGGAGATGGGAGCAGAGGGAGGGGACACATGAGGGCAAGCAACCTTGACCCCCCTCACCCTCCTGCTTACTCACATGATACAGCAGACACTGGTGGTCCATCTGGGGTCCCGGCCACCTTGGTGTGCAGCAGGAGTGAGTGTAGGCAGAGCAGGACAACAGCCAGGGTGCAGGCTACCTTCCAGCCTGGCCCTGAGCCCTCGGCCCCCATGGTCTCCATCCGGCTGGTCCAGCATCTGCGATCTGACTGAGCTGACCGTGGCCCGCGTGGGCCCCGGGGCATGCTGGGAAACCGTCTGCTTGTGCCGGCCACCCCCGTGACCTGGACCGGAAGGCAGGCATGCAGTCCGAGAAGCCGCCTGCCGTGGGTGTCTGGAGCTCGTAGACCCTGGGCCCTGGACAGTAGTCATCGCTGGGAGTCCCCAGGTTGATGGGGGACAGCAGAGGGCACATGGGATCCCTCTACAGTGACCCCCGTTTAGCTGGGGAGTCATCATGACGGCTATGGCAGTATGCCAAGGAATATGTATACTAATGCTCAAAGGAATATATACTAGGAATATATACCAATGCTCAGAAGTCGGGTGCTTCTCTAAGTGTCATCAAATGTGGCCAACTTGGTTTCGAGATCCAGTGCACTTGGTACTCATCTGTTCCTCCATCCCCCACTCCCCATGTGATCAGGTCGGGGTCACCAAAGGTAATATCCCTTTCTTAATCTCACTTGGTATTATACAACATGACATAAACATGGGATGGATGGATAATCATAGGTCTTTCCCACAACCAGCAAGAGAGAATTATACAAGAGTATGGGTCTTTAGGGGGTCAAACTGCTGACCTCTAATGACTCAGGTCCTTCTCAAATGCAAGATCATTCACTACGCCTCAAGGTTCCCAAGAGTCTCATCCAATTAAACTTGAAATTTGAAGTCTCATCTGTTGGAGGATGTCATCAAGAGGATGTAATCACAAGGTGACCCTGGAGCTGAACCTGGAGGCAAATGGAGACTTCTCACCCCTCCCCTGTTCTGGAAATGTACCTTTTGCCCTTGGAGTGGGTTCGCTCCAAGGATGCAGCCCTGAGGGAGTAAGATGTTGGTGAGACCATCTGGACAGTTTATATGACTGAACCCAGTTAAGATCTCCATATAATCTTTAAGATTCTAGGTGGCGGGGGGAGGGTCCATGGGTGGTTGCAGAGATCTATTTGTCTTGGGACCTCTAAGTTTGTTAAAGCTTAAAAATTTTATTCTAAATTCACTTGAAATAATGGAGACTTAACTGCAAAAAATATGAAGAAAATGATCGTTGTGGATGCTTATCATGGCCTTTTTATTTTACGGAAAGTAACATGTGCTTGCACTGGAATGGTTCTATACAGTTGCTTCCTGTAGTAGAAATCTGAGGGTCCAACTTTCGTTTTATACTTTCTCTGTCCCTTTCAGTTAAGATGGTAGCGTTTCTACTGACTTAAACTCAAGAAATTTGTGGTCCTTGCTGTGGCTCTCACTAGGTTTGACTTCATTAGACAAAGTCACAAAACAGATTGTTGAGATTATTGCTTTCCTAACTTAGCCTTTTGTTGAGATATTATGTATATATCACTGCAATAAAAAGCGTAAAAAGGTAATGCGACTGTCCCAAATATATCCAGAGACATAGAGGAAAATATTGGAAATTTTGAAGAGACGTTGGAGCAAGTGAACAGAGTAGGAAGAGAAAGGTGGTAAAGCATGGAGATTGAGGTCAAACGTGGCATCAGGTGTGGGAGAGCAGAGGTATCACAGATGCTAAGAAGGACAAGGGGTGGGACACAGGACACTCCAGGCAGTTGGGTCTGAGGACAAAGGCAGTCTCCCATTTAGTGGCTGCAGAAAAACAGTTTTCAGGGAACATTGGGAGATGAAAGGGACTTTGGTGAAGATGGGGTCCAAGAGATTTGCTGCTAACCATCTAGGCTGTATCTGATTTTGTTCAGAGGAAAGACGGGCATGATGGCACCGGAACAGATGCCTTCCATGCACGCCACATGTCATCTTCACAACTATAAGCATTTCAAATTTTCAGGTGAGGAAACTGAATCCAAGGATAAACCAGCACTATACAGGGCTTGCAGGATTAGGACTCAAGCCGAGCTCTGCTGGTGGCTTGCCCTTCTGTGTCCTGCTCCTGATCAATCAGAACCCTAACATTACACTGCCTGCCCAACCCCGATCTGTTTTCCAAGGAAGTACAGAAGATAGTCTTCAGCCTGTGCCTATGATGGGGCTGCCACCACTTTGAACTGGTTAAGTGTGGAGAGGAGAAGGGTGCTGTGAGCAGTGGGTGCTGGGAAGGCTGTGGACACCTGGAAAGGAGGCGTCATAGTCACCTCGGGGGAGAGACTGTCCAGACCCCCTTCACAGATAAGGAAGAAACAGCACTGAGAGGGAAAGTGACCTGCAGGCAGGTTCAGTATCAGGACTGGGCCAAGCTAGCAGGCTCTAGAATCCTTGACAGTAACCACTGCCCCACACAGCCTCTCTCTACAGGCCTGCAAAATGCTGGGACAGGTGCAGACTTCCTCTCTAGCTTTTTCTAAAACTAGAAGTATATTCGCTTTACAATGTTCTATTACTTTCAGGTGCACAGCATAGTGGTCTGATATAGTTATGATTGTTGCTGTTGTTCTTTGGTACCTAAGTTATGTCTGACTCTGTGACCCCATGGACTGCAGGGCACCAGGTTTCTGTCTTTCACTATCTCCTGGAGTTTGTTCAGATTCCTGTCCATTGAGTCAGGGATGTTATCTAACCATCTTGTCCTCTGCTATCCCCTCCTCCTTTTGCCTTTGATCTTTCCCAGCATCAGGGGATTTTCCAATGAGTCAGCTCTTCGCATCAGGTGGCCAAGTACTGGAGCTTCAGCTTCAGCATCAGTCCTTCTAATGCATATTCAGGGTTGATTTTCTTTAGGATTGACTGGTTTGATCTCCTTACAGCCCTAGGGACTCTGAAGAGTTTTCTCCAGCACCACAATTTGAAAGCATCTATTCTTTAGGCCTTAGCCTTCTTTATGGTCCAGTTCTCATGTCTGTACACGACTACTGGAAAAATCATTGTTTTGACTATGGGGACCTTTGTTGGGAAAGTCATGCCTCTGCTTTTAATATGCCCTCTAGGTTTGTCATAGATTTTCTTCCAAGGAGCAAACATCCTTTATTAATAATTTCATAGCTGAAGTCACCATCCACAGTAAATTTGGAGTCCAAGAAAATAAAATCTATCACTCCTTCCACTTTTCCCCCTTCTATTTGCCATGTAGTGATGAGATCAGATGCCATGATCTTAGTGTTTTGAATGCTAAATTTAAAGCTAGCTTCTTCACTCACCTCTTTCACCCTCATTAAGAGGCTTTTTAGTTATTCTTCACTTTCTGCCATTAGAGTGGTATCTGAATATCTGAGGTTGTTGTATTTCTCTCAGCAGTCTTGATGCCAGCTTGTAATTCATTCAGGCAGATATTTCACATGATGTACTCTGCATATAAGTTACATAAACATGGTGACAATATACAGCATTTTCTTATTCATTTTCCAATTTTGAACTAGTCACTTGTTCCATGTCCAGTTCTAACTGTTGCTTCTTGACCTGCATACAGGTTTCTCAATAGACAGGTAAGGAAGTCTGGTATTCCCATCCATTTAAAGTTACGATAAAATATTGGTTATATTTCATGTGTTTTATAACACATCTTTGCATTTTATTTATTTTATATCAAATACTCTGTACCTTTTAAGCCCTTATCCCTACCTTGCCTTGCCTTTCAATCCTCTCCTCACTGGTAACCACTAATTTGTTTCCTGTATCTATGATGATATTTCTGTTTTGTTATTTTCATTAGTTTGTTTCCCTTTTTAGATTCCACATATAATTGAAAATATACAGTATTCATCTTTGTCTGGGTTGCTTCAAAAGCACATAATACCCTCCAGGTCAATCACATTTTTTCATATGACTTATGATATTCTATTGTATGTATATATACCACATCTTCTTTATCTATTTATTTGTCAAGTTACACTTAGGTTGCTTCCATATTTTGGCTAGTGTAAGTACTGCTGTTATGAACATTAGAGTGCATATATTTTTTCAAATCAGTATTTTAGTTTTCTTTAGATATCTACCCCTGAGTGGAATTGCTTAAACCATATAGCAATTTTATTTTTAATTTATTTTTAGGAAACTTCGTACTGTTTTCCATAGTGGTTGTACCAATTTACATTCTTACCAACCATGAACTAAGATTCTCTTTTCTCTGCATTCTCACCAATAATTGTTACTTGTTACAGCCTTGCCAATATTTGCTATTTGTAGATTTTGTTCATGGTAGCCATGCTGACAGGTGTGAAGTGACATCTCATGGTGGTTTTGATTTGCGTTTCCCTTATAATTAGTGATGAGCATCTCTTCATGTGCCTGCTGGCTATTTGCATGTCCTCTGCCCATTTCTTAATTGAATTGCTTGGTTTTGAGTTGTATGAACTGTTTATATATTTTGCATATTATTAATCTCTTATCAGACATATCATTTGCAAATATTTTCTCCCATGCTATAGGCTGCCTTTTGGTTCTTTTTGAGGGTACTTTTAGTTGTGTAAAAACTTTTAGGTTTAATTAAGTCCCACTTATTTATTGTGGCTTTTGTTTTCCTTTAGAAGCCTGAGGAGACAGATCCAAAAATATATTACTAAGACTGTATGTTTTCTTCTAGGAGTTTAATGATGTTATTTTACACTTAGGTCTTTAAACCATTTTATTTGTATAAGTGGTATAAGAAAGTGTTTAAATTTCATTTGTTTACATGTAGCTGTCCAGTTTTCACAGCAACACTTATTGAAAAAACTGTCTTTTCTCCATTGTATATGCTTGACTCCTTTGTTGCAGATTAACTGACCATAGCTGAGTGGGTTTATATTTGGGCTGTTTATTCTATTTCATTGATTTATGCATCTGTTTTTGTGCCAGTTCCATACTGCTTTGATTACTGTAGCTTTGAATTATACTTTGAGGTCAAAGGGAGTGATACCTCCAGCTTTGTTTGTTTGCTTTTTCTCAAGATTGCTTTGACTATTCAGAATAAAATTCACCCATAAATTAGGATCATTTGTTACAGTTCTGTGAAAAATGCTTTGGGTAATTGGATAAGTATTACACTAAATCGGTAGGTTGCTTTGGGTAATGTGCATGTTTTAGCAATATTAATTCTCCCAATCATGAACGCAAAATATCTACCTATTTATTGTATCACCTTCAATTTTCTTTATCAGTGTTTTATAGTTTTCAAACTATAGGTCTCTTACCTCCTTGGTTAAGTTTATTCCTAGGTATTTTATTCTTTTTGACGTGAGTGTAAAGTGGGATTGTTTCTTTGCTTTCTCTTTCTGATAGTTCATTAGCGCATATACAGAACAACCAATTTCTGTATATTTATCTAATATCCTGTAGCTTTACTGAATTCATTCATTAGTTCTAATAGGTTTTTAGTAGAGACTTTAAGGTTTTCTATACATAGTGTCATGTCATCTGCAAATAGTGACAGTTTTATTTCTTCCCTTCTAATTTGAATGCCTTTTAAATTTCTTTTGTCTGAGTCCTGTGGCTAAGACTTCCAATACTAGGTAAAACAGAAATGGTGACAGTGGGCATTCTTGTTCTGTTCCTAATTTTAGAGGGAAAGGTTTCAGTTTTTATCTTTTGAGTATGAGGCTTGCTCTGGGTGGGTCATAAATGGCCTTTATTATGTTGAGTTATATTCTATCTATATCATGTGACTTTTGGTCATTCCTTTTGTTAATGCACTGTATCACATTGATCAATGTGGATATTGAATCATCCTTATATTCCTGAATAAGTCTCACTTGATCATGATGTATGATTCTTTTATATATTGCTTAATTTTGTTCGCTAATATTGTGCTGAGAATTTTTACATCAATATTCATCAGGAATATTGGACTTTAATTTCCTTTCTTCTAGTGTTTTGTAACAGGCTTCCCTGGTAGCTCAGCTGGTAAAGAATTCACCTACAATGCAGAAGACTCTGGTTCAAGTCCTGGGTTGGGAAGATCTTCTGGAGAAGGTATAGGCTATCTACTCCAGTATTTTTTGAGCTTCCCTGGTGGCTCAGTGTTTTGTATGTTTTGGGTACCAGAGTAATGGTAGCTTTGTAGAATGATCTTAGGAGTATTTTCTCCTCTTCATTTTCTAAAAAAGTTTGAGAAGGATAGGTGTTAGCTCTTCTTTATATGTTTGGTAGAATTACCCTGTGAAACCATGCAGTCTTGGACTTCTGTTTGTTGGGAGTTTTTTGATTATTGATTCCGTTTCACTATTCATCCATTCAGATTATCTGTCCTTCATGATTCAGTCTTGGAAGATTGTATGCTTCTGGGAATTTATCCATTTTTTCTACACTGTCTAGTTTGTGGGCAATTTGTTCTTCTACTATTCTCTTATGATTTTATTTTTTGTATTTCTGTGATATTGATTATAATTTCTCTTTTTCTCTCTCATTTTGTGTATTTATATATTTCTTTTTTCTTAATGAGCCTGCTAAAGATTTATCAGTTTTGTCTCCTTTTCAAAAAACACAGTTCTTTTTTTCATTAATGTTTTGGTCTATTACTTCCTCTCTGATTTTTATTATTTCTTTCTTTCTGCTGACTTTGGGCTTTTTTCTTCTTTTTCTAATTTCTTTAGATGATAGATTAGTTTATTTGATATTTTTCTTATTTCTTAAAGTATACCTGTGTTGCTATAAAATTCCTTCTTAGAACTGCTCTTGCTGAGCCTCATAGATTTTGGAAAACAGTGTTTTCATTTGGCTTAAGGTATTTTTTGATTTCCTCTTTTATCTCTTTGTTGACCTATTGAGATTTTAGCAGTGTATTTTTTAGTCTCCACATGTTTGGTTGTTTTCCAATTTTTCTTCCTATAGTTGATTCCTAGTTTCATATTGTTGTGGTTGGAAATGATACCTGAAATAATTTTTATTCTTTTATATTTGTTGAATCTTATTGTGGTCTATGATTTATCTTGGGGAACATTCCGTGTACACACGAAAAGAATGTGCATTTTGTTATTTTTCAATGGAATGTCCTGGAGAGAGCTTTTAAGTCCAACTGATTGACTGTGTCATTTATGGCAAATGTTTCTTTATCCTTTCCTGGGTACCTGTCCATTGATGTAAAAGGGGTATTAAAGTCTTCTATTGTTATTTTATTGTCAGTTTCTCCCTTTGTGTCTGTTTATTTAGGTGCTTCTGTATTGGGTGAATGTGTTTAGAAATATTATATCCTCTTCTTCTATTGATTTCTTTACCATAATATAATGCCTTTATTTGTGTTTTTTCTTTTTAATTTATTTTTTTATTGAAGGATAAATAGCTTTATAGAATTTTGTTGTTTACTGGCAAACCTCAACATGAATCAGCCATAGGTGTACGTATATCCCTTTCCTTTTGAACCTCCCTCCCATCTCCCTCCCATCCCACCCCTCTGGATTGATACAGAGCCCCTGTTTGAGTTTCCTAAGCCATACCTCAAATTCCTGTTGGCTATTTATTTTACATATGGTAATGTAAGTCTTCATGTTACTCTTTCCATACATCTCACCCTCTTCTCCCCTCTCCCCATATCCATACGTCTATTTTCTATGGTTTTTTGTTTTATTATAAACTTTGTTTTAGATTCTTCTTTGAATGATATTTGCTCTTCCATTGTCCCTTTTGCTTGTATTTGCATTTTTCATCTCCTCAGTTTCAATCTGTGTGTTTTACCTCTGAAGTTAGTCTCTTGTAGGCAGCATATAGATGAATCTTGATTTTCTCTTTTTTCAGTTCCAATCACCCACCCTATGTCTTTTGCTTGGAGCATTTAGTTCATTTAAAAATGATTATTGATAATATGTATTTTACGCCACTTTCTTCCTTTCTGGTTGGCTTTTGGTAGTCATCCTCTGTTCTTTTCCTCCTTTAGTTTCTTCACTTGTAATTTGATGATTTCTTTAGTGTTAAAATTTGTAGTTCTTTCTGATTTTTGTATATATATTGAAGGTTTTGATCTGTGGTTACCATGTAGTTCATATATGCTGAGTATAACTAATTCTACTTATTTTAAACTGATAGTCATTCAAATTCAAGCATATTCTGAAAGCTCTGCATTTTCTACTCCCCTCTTCGTGCTTTGTGTTTTCAGTGCCATATTTTACACTATCATTCTATCCTGTAACTGTTTATTGCACTTACAATTGGCTTTTACAATTTGTATCTTTTAATCTTTGTTAAACTTATTTAAGTGGTTAATCCACAGCCTTTAGTCTATATTTGCCTTTACTGGTGGAAAGTTCCTCTACCTACATTTTCTTTCTTGTTGTAGTCTTTTTTCCACATAAAGAAGACCCTTTAACACTTCTTATAAGGTGGGTCTGAGAAGCTCTTTATCAGTCAAATATGAAAGATGATTTTGCTGGGCAGAAGCACCCTAGGTTGTATTTTCCTTCCTTTCAGCACTCTAAGTACATCAAATAACTCCTGCCTAGTCTGCACGGTTTTTGCAGAAAATCAACCAGTAACCTTATTGGGTTCCTTTATTTGTGACTCTTTATTTCTTATTGCCTTTAAAATGAGCTCTTTAATTTTAACTTTTGCTATTTTAATTATATGTCCTCACATGGGTCTCTTTGAGTTCTTCTTGTTTGGGATCGTCTCTGCTTCCTGTACCTATATGTGTTTCCTTCTTCAGTGTCAGCAAGTTTTGAGCCATAAGTTCATCAAATGCAGTTTCTATTTATTTCTATCTTTCCTCCTCTGGCACCCCTATTATGCAAATATCAGAACACTTGATGTTGTCCCAGAGGTCCTTTAAACTAGCCTCATTTTTTCAAATTTGTTTTCTTTTTCTTGTTTCAAATGTGTGATTTTCACTATTGTATCTTCCAGTTTGTTTATATGTTCTTCTGTATTATCTAATTGGCTTTTGATTCCCTCTAGTGTGTTTTTCATTTCAGTTATTGTGCTCTTCATCTCTGAATTATTCTCCTTTATACTTTCTAGTTCTCTGTTAAAATTCTCACCATGTTCATTTAATCTTTTACCCAATTTAGTTGGCATTCTTATTACTATTTCTTTGAGCTCTTACTCAGGTAAATTATTAATGTTTATATCTTTTTCATTTGCATATTTTTCCAGGTTTTTTTTCTTTTTTTAAAAACATATTCCTCTGTCTTCTTTTAACTTTGTATGTCTGTATGAAATAGGTGAAACAGTTACTTTCCTGGTCTTGAACGTGCGTTTATATGTGGAAGTGTCCCTGTGCAGTCTGTGTGTATCCAGTGGCTTTGGTGGGACAACTAGATCTGAAGTGAACATCTTCCCACCTCGGGTGGGAGGTAGGGCTGGAGCACAAGAGGCTAGAACCAGAGCTAGGTATGAACGGGAGCTGTCACTGCCCAAAATAAAGTCAGCCACTGTTTCCCCATCGATTTGCCATGAAGTGATGGACCCAGATGCCATGAATGTTGAGCCTTAAGCCAACTTTTTCACTCTCCTCTTTCACTTTCATCAAGAGGCTCTTTAGTTTTTTTTTCACTTTCTGCCATAAGGGTGGTGGTGTCTGCATATCTGAGGTTATTGATATTTCTCCCAGCAATCTTGAGTCCAGCTTGTGCTTCCTCCAGCCCAGCATTTCTCATGATGTACTCTGCATATAAGTTAAATAAGCAGAGTGACAATATACGGCCTTGATGTACTCCTTTCCCCAAAGGATTACAATCTCAGAATAAGGATACATGACAACTAAGAGACCAGCAAGAGAACTGGCCTGCAGTGATATCAGTACCATGAAGAAAAGGAAGAAAATTACTTGAATATTCCTGAGTAGAAGCCATTCTTCTGAGAGGATTAGAGCTAGGCTTCAAACCATTTTAATGATTAAAACTCTTATCCTGTGGTTGGTGTGGTGCTTCTTCAGGATCTGAGCTTCTGCTCAGGGCTCAAAGTAGTGAAACAACCTAAAAAAAAAATGAGTTGCATGTGTCAGAACTCACAGAGTCACACAGGGGCATAAGCCTCCATGACTGAGAATGAGAGGAAACAAGAAGATAGCACCTTGGGTTGTCAGATACTTGGTTAATACAAAAATGTTTTATTTTAAAGCATTGAAATGACATGAAAACAAGTTTGCATTTAGGAACAGCAAATTTTTAAAACAACCAAGTAGATTAAGAATCAAATAGACCTTCTAGGAAAGAGAAATAATTAGAATTGCAAAGGGGCAGAACCAAGATGGCAGAGAGGGAGAATGCAGAGTCCATTTCTCCCCACAACTAGGGCATCTGGTAGACACTGGTGGAGAACCTCGACACCCTGGTGGATGGGAGGATCCCCCAGAGACATGGTACAAAGTGGAGGGGAGTGAGCAGGGGAGGCAGCAGAGGACGGTGGAGACCAGCCCGCCTGAAGGTGACTGGGAGAGGAGACGGGTTGCCATGCCTAGAGAGGCACAATTACATTGAGAGAAACAAGGGAATGGGAAAGAGGGTACCTTCAGGGGTTGGAGGATCAGAGGAGAATATGCCGGGCATTCCCCTCACCCACTTGACACCTCGGTGTCTGCTGAGACCCTGGGCCTGGTCATCCTCCCTCCAGGGCAACCTTTGCTCACGTGGGTCTTGAGGGTGAAAGAAGGAGTGGGGAAGAGGAAGTGCTGAGTCTGATGGGGAGGAGTTCTTGGGGGTTAGAGAATCAGGGCGACATCCCCCACCACTCAGCCTGGGGAACCAACTGAGGGCCCAGGCCTGATCCTGGCACTCGGAGGCTGGAGACACTCTGGGGCTCTCTCCATCTTCATCAAGCCTAGGCCCTGCCAACTCCCCAGACCCTAGGCCATTACCGGCTGTATGCATCCTGAGTATAGGCCTAGTCCCCACCTAAGCCCCACCCCTGACTAAGCCCTGCATAAGCCCCCGCCTCTCCATAGTCAAGGCTTTTTCTGGGTTTTTTTTTTTTTGTTACTGTGGTTCTGTTTTACCTTCTGGTAGTTGTTTCATTTATAGGTTTATTTTTTCTAGTACACCTGTTAGTTCTCCATATTTATTTTTTATTCTTTGTTATTATTCTCCTTTAGTTTCTTTTGGTTATTAGGTTTCTATTTTACTTTCCAGTGCTTGATTCTATTTTTTAAAAAAATACTTATTTTTATTTTTTTACATATATCAGTTAGATTTCTAAATTTAATTTATTTTTTTCCCCTGAGTCAGAAAGATCCTCTGGAGTAGGAAGTGGTAGCCCTCTCCAGTATTCTTGTCTGGAAAATTCAATGGACAGAGGAACCTTGAGGGATAGTCCTTTGAGCCACAGATAGTCAGAAATGACTGAGCGCACACACACACACACACACACACACACACACACACACACACAAAACATAAGGAACAACACTACCTAAAGATCAAGGGATAATTTCAAGGGGAAAATAAAACAACTGTAAATATTTTTGCACACAACATAAGAGTACTTCAATATATTAATAAATACTAACAGCCATAAGTGATGGAATTCAAGTTGAGCTATTTCAAATCCTAAAAGATGATGCTGTGAAAGTGCTGCACTCAATGTCAGCAAATTTGGAAAACTGAGCAGTAACCACAGGACTGGAAAAGGTGAGTTTTCATTTCAATCCCAAAGAAAGACAATGCCAAAAATGTTCAGACAATTGCACTCATCTCACACACTAGCAAAGTAATGTTCAAAATTCTCCACCTGTTGATGAACATCTAGGTTTCCTCCATGTCCTGGTTATTATAAATAGTGAGGAATGAACATAGGGGTATGTGTCTTTTTGAATTATAGTTTTCTCAGGGTATATGCCCAGTTGTGGGATTGCTGGGTCATATGGTACTAATAGTCAACAAAATTCTGTAAAGCAATTATCCTTCAATTAAAAAAATAAATAAAGTAAAATAATAATTTCAGGTACAAAAATAAATAAATACATTTCATCACTATTATCCAATGAAATTTAACCACGGTTTAGTCCCATATGGGATTAGTAACCATGATCAATGCAGTGAAATACCATCACCATGTTTCTAATGTAAGTTTATTAATGACCCATATCCAAAAATCCCATGTACTACTTATTGACAGCAAAATCATTTGCTTATTTACCAGTCTTATCAAATATTTCATCATGATAAACTTTTGACTCTCGGTTAATCCCTTGTGGCTCAGCTGGTAAAGAATCCGCCTGCAATGTGGGAGACCTGGGTTCTATCCCTGGGTTGGGAAGATCTCCTGGAAAAGGGAAAGGCTATCCACTCCAGTATCCTGGCAGAGAATTCCATGGACTGTATAGTCCATGGGGTTGCAAAGAGTCGGACACGACTGAGTGACTTTCACACTTTGACTATGAATCTTAACCTTACAAGTTCTAACAAGACTATTTCAAGTCATACACTACATCAGTTCAGTTCAGTCGCTCAGTCGTGTCTGACTCTTTGCAACCCCATGAACTGCAGCACACCAGGTCTCCCTGTCCATCACCAACTCCCGGAGTCCACTCAAAACCATGTCCATTGAGTCGGTGATGCCATCCAACCATCTCATCCTCTGTCGTCCCCTTCTCCTCCTGCCCCCAATCTTTCCCAGCATCAGGGTCTTTTCAAATGAGTCAGCTCTTCATATGAAGTGGTCAAAGTATTGGAGTTTCAGCTTCAACATCAGTCCTTCCAATGAATATCTAGGACTGATCTCCTTTGGGATGGACTAGTTGGATCTCCTTGCAGTCCAAGGGACTCTCAAGAGTCTTCTCCAACACCACAGTTCAAAAGCATCAATCCTTTGCTGCTCAGCTTTCTTCACTGTCCAACTCTCACATTCATACAGGACCACTGGAAAAACCATAGTCTTAACTAGACGGACCTTTGTTGGCAAAGTAATGTCTCTGCCTTTTAATATGCTGTCTAGGTTGGTCATAAGTTTCATTCCAAGGAGTAAGAGTCTTTTAATTTCATGGCTGCAGTCACCATCTGCAGTGATTTTGGAGCCCCCAAAAATAAAGTCTGACACTGTTTCCACTGTTTCCCTATCTATTTGCTTTAAGCCGACTTTTTTACTCTCCTCTTTCACTTTCACCAAGAGGCCCTTTAGATCCTCTTTGCTTTCTGCCATAAGGGTGGTGTCATCTGCATATCTGAGGTTATTGATATTTCTCCTGGCAATCTTGAGTCCAGCTTGTGCTTCCTCCAGCCCAGCATTTCTCATGATGTACTCTGCATATAAGTTAAATAAGCAGAGTGACAATATACGGCCTTGATGTACTCCTTTCCCTATTTGGAACCAACCTGTTGTTCCATGTCCAGTTCTAACTGTTGCTTCCTGACCTGCATACAGGTTTCTCAAAAGGCAGCTCAGGTGGTCTGGTATTCCCATCTCTTTCAGAATTATCCACACAGTCAAAGGCCTTGGCATAGTCAATAAAGCAGAAGTAAATGTTTTCCCATAACTCTCTTGCTTTTTTGATGATCCAGCGGATGTTGGCAATTTGATCTCTGATTCCTCTGTCTTTTCTAAAACCATCTTGAAAGTCTGGAAGTTCATGGTTCACATATTGCTGAAGCCTGGCTTGGAGAATTTTAAGCATTACTTTACTAGCGTGTGAGATGAGTGCAATTGTGTGGTAGTTTGAGCATTGCCTTTCTTTGGGATTGGAATGAAAACTGACCTTTTCCAGTCCTGTGGCCACTGCTGAGTTTTCCATATTTGCTAGCATATTGAGTGTAGCACTTTCACAGCGTCATCTTTCAGGATTTGAAATATCTCAACTGGAATTCCATCACCTCCACTAGCTTTGTTTGTAGTGATGCTTCCCAAGGCCACTTGACCTCGAATTCCAGGATGTCTGGCTCTAGATGAGTGATCACACCATCGTGATTATCTGGTTCATGAAGATCTTTACACTACATATCAGACACAATAATTCCTTTCTTTCTGTAACCTACATCTACTATGACATTAAAATGGACTATTTGGTATTTACAGATCAAAGGAACATCTGTATTTTTTCCTGTCTTTTTATTCACTTAAGACCAGGCCTGTACAATGAATCTTCTACTTTTCTAGAAATGTGAAACAGCAGAATCATTATATTATTCAAAGTGATAACCACAGCATTTATATGTCCTAACATGAGGTAAAGAGCCTTTTGATCAGGGTGAAAGAAGAGAGTGAAAAAACTGGCTTAAAACTTAATATTTAATAAATGAAGATCATGGCATCCAGTGCCATCATTTCATGGCAAATAAATGGGGAACAAGTGGAGACAGTGTTAGATTTTCTTTTCTTGGGCTCCCAAATCACTACAGATGGTGACTGCGTCCATGAAATTAAAAGGAACTTGCTCCTTAGAAGAAAAACTATGATAAACCTAGACAACATATTAAAACACAGAGGCATCACTTTGCCAACGAAGGTCCATCTTGTCAAAGCTATCGTTTCTCCAGTAGCCGTGTATGGATGTGAAAGTTGGACCATATAGAAGGCTGAGTGCCGAAGAACTGATGCTTTTGAATTGTCGTGAACGGTGGTGTTGGAGAAGACTCTTGAGAGCCCTTTGAACCTCAAGGAGGTTAAACCAGTCCGTCCTAAAGGAAATCAACCCTGAATGTTCACCGGAAGGACTGATGCGGGAGTGGCAGCTCTAGTCCTTAGGCCGCCGGGTGCAAAGTGCCGAGTCATTGGAGAAGACCCGGATTCTGGGAAAGACTGAGGGCGGAGGAGAAGGAGGCGGCAGAGGATGAGACGGCTGGGTGGCCTCCCTGACTCAGTGGACGTGAGTTTGAGCAAGCTCCGGGTGGTAGCGAAGGACAGGGACGGCTGGGGTGCTGCCGTCCATGGGGTGGCAAAGTGCTGGACACGACTTAGTGACTGAATAACATCAACAACCATGAAGTCAAATATTTTTCTGAGACATAATGGTCATTAAAATATGTATACCCATGGCTGATTCATACTGAGGCTTGACAGAAAACAAAATTCTGTAAAGCAATTATCCTTAAATTCAAAAATAAATTAATTAAAAAAACCCCCTTCCTGCCATTCATTATATTGATACACCCAATCAAATGAATCTGAAAAGGATTCTCATTAAATTCCTACTCTATTCTTTGCTTGTATCTTCATCCTATCTTTCAGTAGTTAAGCCCCAGTAATTATTTATCTATTATTTTTCCATGAAACAATATGTAATAACACAACAGGAATCTCATCTGATGTGAAGAAAGTTCCATATCATCAATAAACAATATCTTAGGATTTTATTTTTAATTTGAACACTATCCGTATTAGTGCTGTTTCTCCCAACTTTATAGAAGATCCAGAGAAGACTACTCCTGCCAACTCCCTGGTCACTTGTCCACACATCAAACCATAATGATATTACATATTCACTTATGCAATTGCACAGCCTATTCCTAAATAGTAAATCAGGTGATATACTTGCTCTAATTTTCTCAATTCTGATTCTAGCAACCATCTCAGCACTTTATACATCATCATAATATAAAATATAACATTTCAACCCCTTAATCAATGTTTGTTCTGATTACTAGTATCAGATATACCAACGCTAGCACAAATCAGAGGACAACCAGCTGAGCACTTATTTATAACCACCAGGCAACTAGCATAGATTTTACGTTTATCTTTCTCATTCTCATGCTTGTATCACTCACAAGCCTTATTGAGAACAACCTAAAATAAAGAGTTTTCACAGTATATTTATTGCTCTGGTCTTTAAATCAGTAAAGAATAACACTCAAGGAAGAAGATCCAGCTCCACCACCAGTGCCCAAAACTGAAATTCTACTTAAATTACTCCTTAAAAATTACACTTGAACAGTGAAACTTTATTACCTTGTGCTATGCTAGTATTAGGAATGTATGTGCCCTTGGTGTTATATCTAAAAAGTCATCACCAAACTCAAAGTTTTAAGAAGTTTTCTAATTGCTTCTGTCTTAAGACAGAAGAATATGCATGACAATACAGATAACTCAGAAGAATATGTATGACAATACAGATAACTTTGAGTTTGGTGATGACTTTTTAGATATGACACCAAAGGCATATACAATGAAAGAAATAATTGATAAGCTGGACTTCATTAAAACAACGTGGGCAGAATGGGAAGGCAGAATGTAGTCTGGGAGTCCAGAATGTAGTCTGGGAGAAAATATATGCAAAAGACAAATATTTGGACAAAAGACAAAAAAGGAGAGTTATCCAAAATACACAAAAAAAACTCCCCAAGAAGAAAACCAACAACTTGACTTAAAAAATGGGCCAAAGATTTCAAGAGATATCTAACTAAAGAAGAGAGACAGATGGCAAGTAAGCGTATTAAAAGATGCTCCACATCATGTCTTAGACAGCGATTCCAGACTTTTAGGCACCAGGTACCAGCTTCGTGGAAGACAATTTCTCCCACTGACTGGCAGTGGGGGATGGTTTGGGGATAATTCAAGCACAGTACAGTTATTATGCGCCATTGTTATTATTACTGCATTGTGATAGATAATGAAACGCACAAAGCACCAAAATGCAGAATCATTGAGCCCTGAGCTTGTTTTCCTGCAACTAAACACTGCCATCTAGGGGTGATGGGAGACAATGACACCCGAAGTGTGTAGCTAATTTCCAGAAAACTCGGTAACCTCGTTCTGGTTGCTGGCACTGCAGTAAATTCTATCTCACAAAAGCAGTATATTGTAAACGGAAGCAGGATTTCTCGTGCTTTTGTGGCCGTCTCAGGATATGCAACCTCAATTTAATCCAGAATATATGGCGATTTGAAGTTGTCTTAAACGTACTTTCAAGGCCACCACCATTTGTGATCTTAAGCAGTTGATCGTCTTCTAGCATGATTCAGCTGATTCACTTGACTGATTCACAGATGGGTCACAGATCCATTCCTCTCCAGTTTGGGGTTTTTGTGCTTGGGAAACAATGCTGGGACTCTTGAAAGTTGAGATAGATTCATCCACCAGCTGGGAGAAAGAAGACCCTGGCTCGGTCTCCTTCCAAATCTCTGCTAAGGTTTGAAACATGTCAAGAATCCCACTTTCCACACCGTATAATTCCAGTTTGACTTTGAATGCAGTCACTTTATCTGCTGACTTGAGTATGGTTGATGTTCAGTCCTGAACTGACAGATTGAGTTCACTGAGCAGGTTGAATATGTCACACAAGTAAGCACAAAACGGGCATACTCTTTCAGTGGTGACAGATTTCTCAAAGAAATCTCTGGAGCTGCTCTCATAACTTGAAAATTCTGTCCAGTGATCTATCTTTAGGAAGCTTTCTAACTTCTGTGGAAGGACTGATGTTGAAGCTGAAACTCCAACACTTTGTCCACCTGAGGCAAAGAGCTGACTCATTTGAAAAGACCCTGATGCTGGGAAAGATTTAGGGTGGGGGGAGGAGGGGACGACAGAGGATGAGATGGCTGGATGGCATCACCGACTCGATAGCCACGGGTTTGGGTGGACTCCGGGAGTTGGTGATGGACAGGGAGGCCTGGTGTGCTGTGCTTCATGGGGTCGCAAAGAGTCGGACACGCCTGAGAGACTGAACTGAACTAACTTCTGTGTGTAAAAGAAGACACGTGTGCTCTGTGTCCATCTCTTCACAGAGCTTCACAAACAGATCTACTTTAAGGACATGTACTTTAATGTGGCTGATAATTTTATTCACATCATGTAAAACGTTAAGGTGACGTTTTTCAGCTGTGCAGCATTTCTCCATGCGTGACATGGTGCATAGACTCACATTCAGAAGCAACCTCTCAGACTTAAGTAATGAAACCAGAAAACCATCCAGTCACGGTAGCCACTCTGCCCATGTATATACCAACACAAAATGACTGACTGAGTTTCCTGAAAGGCTTGAATAGTTCTTCAGCTGTGCTGTTGGCAACAAAAGCGCACAAAGCATTCTCATGCATATCTTCCTGAAAAAGACAAATCACACAGAAACAAGCTCTGTGGCCTTGTTTCCCACGTTGGTAGACTCATCAACCCGGTCGTGTACTACAGTGACCCATTAGTCCTCTCTAAAAATCATGCCTCAGTATCCTCTGCTACTTCATCAGTTCATCTAGTATGGTGCTAACTGAAAGAGGAACATGTGCCACATTTTGAACTGCAGCCTCTCCTAAAATTTCATGACGAAGGTCCTAACCAGGAGTAAGGATCGATTCTTCTAAAATAGTAAATGGCTTCTTAGCTTTAGTGATGCAGTTAGCCACTAAGAATGATGCTGTCCGTGAAAGTGCATCTGATGAAGTGATAGCCTTCTCTAATTGTTTCTATTCTTCATGTTCATGTTTTTTTTTTTTTCTTTTGAAAAATCCCAGAGGCTTATCTTTTAGCACAGGATGAATGGGCTCCATGTAGTGAAGCAGTTTTGAAGGTTTCATTGTTTTATGAAATAGCTCATGGCCACCTATTATATTATACAAAGCAGGCTTGAGAATGTGAATCACCTGTTGCAATGAACCCATAATTTAAGTAGGACTCTGGTATTATCTTTAAATGCAGCTTACTTTTGTTGGCAGTCTTAGAATCTTTTGCTGTCTCATCATTTGGTCTTTCCCCTTTTTCAAAGAAGCTCTCCAGCAACATTTTTTTTTTTTTTTTAACTAATTTTGAGTACGGTTAGCTTGTGGCCTTACTGAAACTGTGACGAAGGCCAGTGCAATGTGGGAAAGAGGCACAGACAGAAGTGGTACATAAAATAGTGGGCAGGTTCCATGCAGACTAAAATAACTGTCAGAATCTGCCTGCCGCCAAGTGCAGCTTAGTGGTCACTTGCCTCTCACAGATAGGGTTTTGATATGAATTTGAAAGTAACCAATTTATTATGGTTTCTGTGGGGTCAGACTTCTCTGCTGCTGACGGTCTGTATTTGTAGCTGCTCTCCAGTGCTATCATCATCACTTAAGCTCAGTTCATCAGGCATTAGATTCTCATAAGGAGGATGCAACCTAGAGCCCTCACATGGTACAGTTCACAGCAGGGTTCGTCTCCTGTGAGAATCTAATGCCATGCCGCAACTGACAGAAGGTGGAGCTCAGACAGTAGTGTGAACGATAGGGGACAGTTGTAAAGATAGATGCTTCATTCATGCATCTGCTGCTCACCTTCTGCTGTGCAACCCTGTTCCTAACAGGTCATAGACTGCAACTGGTCAATGGCCCAGGAATTGAGGACCGCTGCCTTAAGAAGATTGCAAATCAAAATAACAAATATCACTACATACCTATTAGAATACTGGGCTCTTTATTTTCCTGGGCTCCAAAATTGCCACACATGTGGCTGCAGCCATGAAATTAAAAGATGCTTGCTCTTTGGAAGAAAAGTTATGACACACCTAGACAGCGTATTAAAAGGCAGAAACATCACTTTGTGGACAAAGATCCATCTAGTCAAAACTATGGTTTTTCCAGTAGTCATGTATGGATGTGAGAGTTGGACCATAAAGAAGGCTGAGCACTGAAGACTTTTCAAATTGTGGTGCGGGAGAAGATTCACAAAAGTCCCTTGGACTGCAATGTACCAAATGCTGACGAGGATGTGGAGCAACAGGAATTCTCATTCATTACTAACGAATAAGTAAAATTGTACAGTCTCTTTGGAAGATAGTTTATCAATTTCATACTAAATTAAGCATACTTTTAACATAAGGTTCAGCAATCATACTACTTGGCATTTACCCAAATGAGTTGACCCTGAAACTTGCACACAGATGTTTTTAGCAGCTTTATCCATAATTGCTAAAATTTGGGAGAGATTAATGAATGTACCATTTCTAGATAATGGAATATTATTTGGCGCCAAAAAATTGAATAATCTTTCAAGCCACAAAAAGACAGAGGGGTGGGATGAACCACTGTCCAGAGGAGAGAAGACATGGTGTCTGCCTGCCTTTAGCCCAGGCCCCTGTTTGGGGTCCTCCAGCATCCATGTGGGAACTCTCCTGAGACTGTGTTACAAGCCGCTTGGCTCTGGCCTGCTGGTCCTCCTCCATCCAGGCCTTCTCTGGGATGGCACTGAAGATCAAGCCCTGAGCCTTTGGAGTGGGAGCACTGACTCCAAGAACCTAGACTACCAGAGAACTAACTCTAGGGAGTATCAAATAGTGAGAACTCACACAAAGGAAACCACTTGAATACAAGACCCAGCATCACCCAACCATCAGTAGCACCCTATACAGGACGCCTCATCTAAACAACAACAAAGCAAAAATACAAACCAAATCATCAGCAGATAGGATTACCACTTCACTCAGCCTTGCCCATCAGAGGGAAAAACAAACAAGCAAACAAAAACACAAACCACTGGACCAAACTTAGGAGGGCAGAAACCCAATGGAATAAAGAATTCAACCTTGAAGCCTAGGAAAAGACACCTCAAACACAATAAGTTAAAATAAAATAATGCAAAGGCAGAAACACACTACACAAATGAAGGAACCAATAGAAACACAGAAGTCCAAATAAATCAAGAGGAAGGAAATTGGCAAACTACCTGAAAAAGAATTCAGAATAATGATAGTAAAAGTGACCAAAAACCTTGAAAACAAAATGGAAAAAATGCAAGGATCAATTAACAAAGACCTAGAAGAATTAAAGAATAAGCATGCAGAGACAAACAACACAATTACTGAAATTAAAAATACTCTGGAAGGAATTAATAGCAGAATATCTGAAGCAGAAGAACGAGTTGGTGAGCTGGAAGATAAAATGGTGGAAATTACTTCCAAATAGCAGAATAAAGTAAAAGGAATGAAAAGAACTGAGGATAGTCTCAGAGACCTCTGGGACAATATCAAATGCACCAACATTCAAATTACAGGGGTTCCAGAAGGAGAAGAAGAAAAGAAAGGGCGTGAGAAAATTTTTGAAGAGATTATAGTTGAAAATTTCCCCAGCATGGAAAAGGTAATAGTCAATCAAGTCCAAGAGGTGCAAAGAGTCCCATTCAGGATAAACCCAAGGAGAAACATGCCAGGACACATACCAATCAAACTAACAGAGACTAAATACAAAGAAAGAATATTAAAAGCAGCAAGGGAAAAGCAATAGGTAACATACAAGGGAAACCCCGTATGTTTAACAGCGATCTTTCAGCAGAAACTCTGCAGGCCAGAAGGGAATGGAAAGATATATTTAAAGTACTGAAAGGGAAAAAGCTACAACCAAGATTACTGTGCCCAGTAAAGATCTCACTCAAAATTCATGGGGAAAAAAAAAGTTTTACAGACAAGCAAAAGTTAAGAGAATTCAGTACCACCAAATCATCTTTACAACAAATGTTGAAGGGACTTATTCAAGAAACAAAAGAGAAGTAAAAAGATGTACAAAATCAATCCCAAACTATTAAAAACAATGTCAATAGGAACATATATATCAATACTTACTTTAAATGTAAATGGATTAAATGTTCCAACTGAAAGACACAGACTGGTGAACGGATACAATAACAAGACCCATATATATGCTGTCTACAAGAAACCTACTTCAGACCTAAAGACACATATAGGCTGAAAGTGAGAGGATGGAAAAAATATATGCCATGCAAATGGGAAGTAAAAGAAAGCTGAAGTAGTGATCCTCATATCAGACAAAATAGATCTTAAAATAAAGAAGATGACAAGATATGGCTTCCTTTGTGGCTCAGCTGGTAAAGAATCTGCCTAAGGAAGGACACTACATAATGATCAAGGGATCAATCCAAGAGGAAGACATAACAATTGTGAATATCTATGCACCCAATATAGGAGCATCTCAATACATAAGAAAAACACTAACAGACATAAAAGGAGAAATTTACAGTAACACAATAATAGTAGGAGACTTTAACACCCTACTCACACCAATGGACAGATTATCAAAATAGAAAATTAAAAAGAGAACACAAGTCTTAAATGATACATCAGACAAGATGGATCTCATTGATAGCTTCAGGACATTCCATCCAAATGCAGAAGAATACAACTTCTCAAGTGCACATGGAACATTCTCCAGGATAGACCACATCTTGGGTCACAAATCAAATCTCAGTAAATATAAGAAAATTAGAATCATATCAAACATCTTCTCTGACCACAATGCTACGAGACTAGATATCAATTACAAGAAAAAAACCTGTGAGAAATACAAACACTTGGAGATTAAACAACACATTTCTAAATAACGAATAGGTTACTGAAGAAATCAAAAGGGTTATCAAAAAATTTCCAGAAACAAATGACAATGAAAACATGACAGCTCAAAACCTATGGGATGCAGCAAAAGCAGTCCTAAGAGAGAAGTTTATAACAATACAATCCTACCTCAAGAAATGAGAAAAACATCAAATAGACAGTCTAACTTTACACCTGAAACAACTGGAAAAAGAAGAACAACAACAACCTCCCCCCACCCCCCAAATTTGTAGAAGGAAAGAAATCATAAAGATCCGAGCAAAATAAATGAAAAAGAAATGAAAGAGGCACTGAAAACTATCTCAGCCTTGGCCCAAAGTAACCGTGTCCTTACTGAAGTCATTTTGTATTTCTGGGTTTAAATGTCCTTGCTGTCAAAATGAGGGGGTTGGGATTAGATGACTTCTAAGGCTCCCTGCTGCTTTGTTATTCTATGATTCTTTATCTCAAAGACATGTAAATAAGACATTTGGGAAGATTTACATTGTTTTCCTTACAACTGTAATGCAAGAATAGAGACCCTGGGGTTATCTCAGCATGGTTAAAACCGAAGAAATATCAAGCTTATGTTGTGAATCGCCTTAATGAATCAAGGTATTTACCAAGGTTCTTCCTTTACCATTTTCATCTTCTAGAGTCTTAGGGATGAAAAATGTGGTGCACACTGGTAAACTGATATTGTTACTAATGAAATTGTTACATTTCATAACACAGCTAGTGCACTGACACACATGTGTAGGATGTGCGCATATTTATGATCATGGGTTCCTATGTTAAAAAAGACAGCCCAGAGATGATTTCATCTAGTCCTTCCTGTCGTAGATGAGACTATAAAGCTCCAGCGAAGAGGAGTCGCCTAGTCACCAGAGTAATTTAAACTTTGAGATCCTGTGGCTTAGCTGACACTTGTCTAATCTTTTTTTTTTCTGCTTCCTTCTGAGATGTATACATTGTATATAGGCATCTATTTCATTGAGGTAGCATGCAGATATGTCTTCATTATTTGTGTACCTAAAATGTACCCTCACCAATAAAAAAAAAATGCATTCTTAAGACTGAGGAAGAGTGATTAAAGATCATCCGTAGACTTCAAACCTCTTTCTAGATTCCCTAGGAATCTGACATAGCCAGTACTCCCCCTGGCTTGTACTTTATCCAAGTCACATTGCAAACCCAGGCTGGTTAAGTCAAGATTTCTCTCCTGACTAGTTATTTTAAGATTGGACCCGTTGTGGACTCTGTGGAAGAGGGCAAGGGTGGGATGATATGGGAGAATGGCATTGAAACATGTTAATTATCATATGTCAAATCAATCGCCAGCCCAGGGTTGATGCTCGGGGCTGGTGCACCGGGATGACCCGGGGGGGAGGGAATTGGGAGGGAGGAGGGAGGGGGGTTCTGGAGGGAGAGCATGTGTATACCCATGGCGGATTCATGTCGATGTATGGCAAAACCAAAACAATAAAGTAAGGAAAATTTTAAAAAAAAAAGATTGGACCCGGAGCATGGGGTTTTCAGTTCTGTTTGTGTTTCTTCTCACTTATCAAATTAGCATTTATCCAACTTCTTACCCAGTCTTTGTTTGAATACTTTCAGTAAATAGAGTCTACCACTGCCTAAAACAACAATCACACCATAAGAATATTGTTTCTGATTTTGACTTGAAATGAGACTCTCTGTGACTCCATGTGGCTTATTTTGTCCTCTGCTCCTGTGTACAATGCCACCCACACCGTCACATCACTTATATATTAGAAGTCAACCACACTGTTCCTTTCCTCACTGGGCCTGGCTTTCTTTTTCTGGTCTCCCTTTCATCCTTCACACCATGTTTCTCCTCCTTTGGGTATTTCTCATTGTCCTCGGGAAAACGTTGTGCCCCAAATAGAAAACGATTCCCTAGGTATCCTCTGATCAGTGTAGAGTGTAGTGAGCTGTTAATCACCATGAACAGGATATTACCTTTCCATCAAGCCCAGAGATTCATCAGTTTTCACTTACTGCTTTGTTAAGGGGTGATAAATTTGCCCAATCCTTGGTTTCTCAGCAGAAGGCAGGCAGAGGAGCAATGGGCTTGATTTCAAGAGTCTCTTTGCTGATAGAACACTGAAGAGTCTGTCCATATCTTTTCTAGGTGTGTTTTGTCAAACCGATATTCCAATAGACAGCCATTAGCACCTCACCCTCTGCTTCAGAATCACATTTGGGGGAGTTTACTTTGACTGATCACAGTTTGCAAGGATCATTTGTTTGTATGGATCTAATCTTAAGTTTCCAAAGCCATTTTCTATCAGTGATGATGTGTCTACCCCTTCTTACATTGATTTGCAAAGAGCAGTATAGAAATGCATCTTCTACTTTTCTTTGAGGCTTGTCTAAAGGAAAAAAAATCTCTCTCTTCCCACATCTCCCCAACCTCAGGAAGAATCAGCCACTGAAGATAAAAGCTATCACACCTCCTAAGAAATCTGATGAAAGCAAATTGTTACCCTATTGACATATTGAGATGGCAAATCACACACTACACTTCCCAGGCCCCAGCAATATGAATGTTTTTCTTTCCTGGACTGTATCTGATTGGGTAAGTTTATTGTCCTATAGATTTTAATGTGGTGCTCAGTTAGAAAAAACCATCAAAGGCAGAATAACTCTGATTCTTATTATAAGCAGTGGCCATATTTTCATCAGGACACCAAAAAGAAAAAGAAAAAAAAAAAAAAAGGAAGAAAAGATAAATACCCCTAAGCAGAGGAGATCCTAGGATATGATTCTCTTCTGTAGTAAAAGCAGTAATTTAAGAGGAAAACAGTGTAATAGGCCAAGGGAAAAAATTGCAGTTGGTGACAAGAACAATAGATTTTACAGGAAAATATGTGATAAGAAAGAAACATTGCATTGTTTGGGACACCTGTAGGTAATTACTGCAGCTAAAGACATTAAAATCAGTTTCTTCACTCATATCTTCATAGACTGTTTGGCAATATTAAATGACAAAAGCTTAATAATAAAAATACTGAGTTTAGCAAATGCTTTCTAATTTTAATAACTTCTTGTTGTAATTACCAAGTCTTAGAGAGAAATGATTTAATTAGCAAGTAATCAAGAAATGTACTGTTAATTGAAGGAATTATAAAAGATCTAAATTTTTTATATATTTCTGGGGTGATAAAATTAGAATTAACCATAATTGTTTTTCAACCACCCTGATGGGGAATTTTTGACAGTGCAGCAAAGTATTTGATACTTTTAGGAGGGACATCCACCACTGAGAACTACATAGATTATAAGGTCTCATTCCTCTTGTCTGGGAAATAATAATAATAGTGGTAATAATAACAACTAACATTTATTGAAAACTTATTGTATGTCAGAAAAAAGTGGTTCAGAGCAGGAATCATATCTGTTTTATTCACCAGTATATCTTCTGCGCAAATAATAGGTCTCTGATAAAGAATTTTAAATCATGCTGAACATCAGGCAGATTCAGAAAATAACAAGTGTGATGAGAATCCCACGCTCACATTTAATGGAGCTGGTCAGCTGTTTCAGTCTTCTCATGTGAACCCTCCTGCTGGCACATACTTCTTTCAGATGAGTAGACTTATTTATATTTTCTCTCAGAGAATAATACACATTTCTATACACATACAGTTCAGCTGAAGTGGCAAAGATCTTGCCAGAGACCCTAGAGAACAAATGTTTACTGTCTGCTGCTTCTGGTTTACCCTTCCAATGTATAAGCAATCAAGTACTGGGTATTAATGGGTATTTACAGAATAGAAGTGAATAGTAAGCAAGGGAATGAAGATAAATAAAAAGAAAGTGAAAAAGTCGCTCAGTCATATTCAGCTCTTTGAGACCCCATGGACTGTAGCCCGCCAGGCTCCTCTGTCCACAGAATTCACTAGGCAAGAATGCTAGAGTGGGTTTCTATTTCTTTCTCCAGGGGATCTTCTTGACCCAGGAATTGAACCCTGGTCTCCTGCATTGCAGGCAGATTCTTTACCATCAGAGTCACCAGGAAAGCCCTAAATAAAAAGAAGTTAGTGTCAATTCCATCAAAGCAGGAATGGTTCTGTTGAATGCTATAAAGGAGAAAGCATTCAGCTTCATACTGCTGACATGGAGCAGGAATGTGAGATATACCTTTAAATACCTAACTGTAGAAAAGCAGTCCTTTTCAAGGGGACTGGAAAATTCACATCTTCACTAAACCACCAGTCTCTTGCTGTCCCTCCTAGGCCCATCACAATGATATGCCTGCCTCGCCACCCACAGTTTTCAGCCACAGTGAATCACCAGGGCTTAATAGTTATCTGGGGTTTAATGACTTTTCTCTGCATCTTGGACCATCAACTCCTCCTGGACTCTCATTAATCCCAGGGGCAATGTCTTAGACAGTGATCATTATTGCTTTAACAAATAGTTCCAGGATACAACAAGACTGACTTTTCATTTATCTTCCATGGAAATTCATTTTGCAGGAGTGACGCTGTCAGCTTAAGAGACACAAGTTATTGTCTCAAAGTTAAAAAAATGGTATTATTGCTCTCTGTAATTATTGTATTGAAAGACAAAGGCTAATTAAATGTTTTATTTCCTTGGAGACAGAGAAATGCTGGCCAACTTGCTTTAAGAAAGTTTTGCTAATATTGTAAGGATATTTATCCTTTATACGGGTAAAAGCTAGTGGGGATGATAAGAGAAATGTGAGTGTGTGCTGGGGGGTGGGCAGGAAAGTATGAAGAATTAATACCTAGAAGAGTCAGTATTTCAAGGACTCCAGTCTCCAAAATTTAACTGTGAAAGGACCAATATCTATTCATTAACAAATTTCTGTGTTTGTTATTTATTTTTAACTTGAGATTTGTAGACTCAGCTTACAAAGGCTGTTGATTCAGTCACTAAAAAACTAAAAATGAAGAGCTAAGTTCACAGTTCATGCAGTGGCAATAGGTAGGAGAACTTGCCTCAGTCACGTGGCTCAGATGGTAAAGAATCTGCCTGCAATGAGGGAGACCTAAATTCGATCCCTGGGTTGGGAAGAACCCCTGGAGGAGGGCATGGTAACCACTCCAGTATTCTTGCCTGGAGGATCCCCTTAAGTAGAGGAGCCTGGTGGGCTACAGTCCATGGGATCGCAGAGTCAGACAGGACTGAGTGACTAAGCACACATGTATGCATGAAATGGTTTATCAAAGAGCCAGATTACAATAAGAAACTTTCTAGGGCATTATTACTGGAGAATATATTAAAGCTGATTAGCATAAAAAACAAGTGAGGAGTATAATCCAAAGTGCTCTTTGAAAGTAAGATTTAAATGAAGAATAAGTCCAGGGTATAATTGAATACTTTGATACAAAAGCCTAGTATTTATGTCTTAGAAATAAATTCCAGCTCTTTCATCTAATTTCAGAATCCCAACGTCTGATTCTAGGCCTTTGTTACTTTATTTGGAGCCAAAATATTTTATACTTTATCAAAGATATTTGTTGTAAGGTTTACCCTCATTGTAAATTCTCTTATTTAACAGTGGTCCAATCACTGTGTATAAGGAAGAATCTTCTCTGTTTCTCTGTTTGCATATTTCCTATGTACACATTTTTTACTAATAGTGTAGGCCCAGGAAGAAAAAAATCTTATGGGACATCTCTGTGTCTAGTTTTTGCCATTCTGCCCTCACATTAATGTGTAATATAGGACAAGCCATGTAACCTCTATGGTGGGTTCATTCTTTAAGGAGAGGATATATAGAAGATGCTAAGAACTGCTAAGATCTCTTCAGGTTTGAAAGGATGTGATTAAAGAGGAGAAAATATGTTTTCATTTTGCTGTTTTAGAAGAGACCCATTTCTCCTATTCATTTTCAAACATGTTAGATGGATGCTACCACGGTGGTGTAATGCTTTGAAACCAACCACTCCTTCATCCAATTAGTCTTTGGTACTGAGTTCTCAGAAAGTCTTTTTGGCAATTATTTGCACTATTAAAACAAGATTAAATGTTTCAGGAGAACAACATATTTTCATAAGTTCAGGGAAGCTCTCAGAACCTGGAGTAGAAGGAGACATCATTGTCATTCTCACATGAAAGAACTTATTTTTTACAACTTTCCCCATAAACCATGCTGCAGAGTGTTAATTGAAAGTAGTACTATATTAAGTACTTGTTTTCCATATTAATTCATCAGAGATCTACCTGATTGCCATCAGAACTTGGATTTAGATTGAAATAATCAAATTATTACTTTAGTTCAGTTCAGTTGCTCAGTTGTGTCTGACTCTTTGTGACCCCATGAATCGCAGCATGCCAGGCCTCCCTGTCCATCACCAACTCCCGGAGTCTACCCAAACCCATGTCCATCGAGTTGGTGATGCCATCCAGCCATCTCATCCTCTGTCATCCCCTTCTCCTACTGCCTCCAATCCTTCCCAGCATTAGTGTCTTTTCAAATGAGTCAGCTCTTGGCATGAGGTGGCCAAAGTATTGGAGTTTCAGTTTCAACATCAGTCCTTCCAATGAACACCCAGGACTGATCTCCCTTAGGGTGGACTTGTTGGATCTCTTTGCAGTCCAAGGGACTCTCAAGAGTCTTCTCCAACACCACAGTTCAAAAGCATCAATTCTTCGGCGCTCAGCTTTCTTCACCGTCCAACTCTCACATCCATGCATGACCAGTGGAAAAACCATAGCCTTGACTAGACAGACCTTTTTTGACAAAGTAATGTCTCTGCTTTTCAATATGCTATCTAGGTTGGTCATAACTTTCCTTCAAAGGAGTAAGTGTCTTTTGATTTCATGGCTGCAATCACCATCTGCAGTGATTTTGGAGCCCCCCAAAATAAAGTCTGCCATTGTTTCCACTGTTTCTACATCTATTTGCCATGAAGTGATGGGACCAGATGCCATGATCTTAGTTTTCTGAATGTTGAGCTTTAAGCCAGCTTTTTCACTCTCCTCTTTCACCAAGAGGCTTTTTAGTTCCTCTTTACTTTCTTCCATAAGGATGGTGTCATCTGCATATCTGAGGTTATTGATATTTCTCCTGGCAATCTTGAGTTCAGCTTGTGCTTCTTTCAGCCCAGTGTTTCTCATGATGTACTCTGCATACAAGTTAAATAAGCAGGCTGACAATATCCAGCCTTGATGTACTTCTTTTCCTATTTGGAACCAGTCTGTTGTTTCACGTTCAGTTCTAACTGTTGCTGCCTAACCTGCATACAGGTTTCTCAAGAGACAGGTCAGATGGTCTGTTATTCCCATCTCTTTCAGAATTTTCCACAGTTTATTGTGATCCACACAGTCAAAGGCTTTGGCATGTCAATAAAGCAGAAATACATGTTTCTTTGGAATGCTCTTGCTTTTTCAATGATCCAGTGGATGTTGGCAATTTGATCTCTGGTTCCTCTGCCTTTTCTAAAACCAGCTTGAACATCTGGAAGTTCATGGTTCACATATTGCTGAAGCCTGGCTTGGAGAACTTTGAGCATTACTTTACTAGCGTGTGAGATGAGTGCAATTGTGTGGTAGTTTGAGCATTCTTTGGCATTGCTTTTCTTTGGGATTGGAATGAAAACTGACCTTTTCCAGTTCTGTGGCCACCGCTGACTCAAATTGAAATAATCAAATTATTATTAGTGTTCCTATAACTCCCCATTCACATATTAGTACAAACAATATCATGGTCAGGTAAGTATCAGATTCTCATTTAGGTTTTTGAGATATGAAAAATAGCTTCTCAGTCTCACTTCTGTTTTCAATGTTCAGGTTCTATGTACCCAAGGAGTTGTTGTTTTTGTTCAGTTGCTCTCATGTTCAGCTCTTTGCAACTCCATGGACTACAGCATGCCAGTCTTCCCTGTCCTTCACTATCTCCTGGAGCTTGCTCAAACTTATGTCCATTGAGTCTATGATGCCATCCAACCATCTCATCCTCTGTTGTCCCCTTCTCCTCCTGCCTTCAATGTTTCCCAGCATCAGGGTCTTTTCCGATGAGTTGGCCTTTTGCATCAGGTGGCCAGAGCATTGGAGCTTTACCTTTAGTGCCAGTCCTTCCAGAGTATATTCAGGGTTGATTTTCTTTAGGATGGACTGGTTGGATCTCCTTGCTGTCCAAGGGACTCTCAAAAGTCTTCTCCAAGACCACAGTTTGAAAGCATCAATTCTTCAGCACACAGCCTTCTTTATGGTCCAACTCTCACATCCATACATGATTACTGGAAAAACCATAGCTTTGACTCTACAGACGTTTGTTGGCAAAATGATGTCTCTGCTTTTTAATGCACTGTCTAAGTTTGTCATAGCTTTTCTTCTAAGGAGCAAGCATCGTTTAATTTCCTGGCTGCCATCACCGTCCACAGTGATTTTGGAGCCAGAGAAAATAGTCTCACTTTTTCCATTTTTCCCCATCTATTTGCCACAAAGTGATGGGACCGGATACCCTATATTAGCTGTTAGAATGTTGAGTTTTAAGCCAGCTTTTCCTCACTCCTCTTTCACCTTCAAGAAGCTTTTTAGTTTCTCTTTGCTTTCTGCCATGAGGGTGGTGTCATCTGACTATTTGAGGTTATTGATATTTCTCCCTGAAATCTTGATTCCAGCTTGTGCTTCATCCAACTCAGCATTTTGCATAATGTATTCTGCATAGAAGTTAAATAAGCAAGGTGGCAGTATAGAGCCTTGATGTTCTTCTTTCCCAGTTTTGTCCCAGTCCATCATTCCATGTCTGGTTCTAACTGTTGCTTCTTGACCTGCATAGAGGTTTCTCAGGAGGCAGGTAAGGTGATCTGGTATTCCTATCTTTTGAAGAATTTCCCATAGTTTCTTGTTATCCACACATTAAAAAGCTTTAGCACAATCAGTGAAGCAGAAGTAGATATTTTTTCTGGAATTCCCTTGCTTTTTCTATGATCCAACAGATGTTAGCAATTTGATCTCTGGTTCCTCTGCCTTTTCTAAACCCAGCTTGTACACCTGGAAGTTCTTGGTTCAGGTACTGTTAAAGCCTAACTTGAAGGATTTTGAGTATTACCTTTTTAGCATGTGAAATGAGTGCAATTGTGCAGTAATTTCATTCTTTGTCATTGCACTCTTTTGGGATTGGAATGAAAATTGACCTTTTCTGGTCCTGTTCCTGTGGCCATTGCTGAGTTTTCAAAATGCTGGCATATTACATGCAGCACTTTAACAACATCATCTTTTAGGATTTGAAGTAACTCAGTTGGAATTCCATCACCTCCATTAGTTTTGTTCATAGTAATCAGGTACCTCATTTATTGGCTTGCAAAGCTAAAACTGGTGATTCCTGCAAGGTAACAAAATCCCTGGTAGTATCATATCCTGCTGTGGTCATTACCTTTGGTCCTAGGAAGTTGGGGAGTTATCATAAACTCTTTGTGATCTTAGCTGCTACTAAGACCTGTTAGAGTTTCTTATAAACATTTAGATTTTCTCCATAAACATGACCACTGCATTTATTCAGCGTCTGTTCAGTTTCTTCCCTGGACAATTTCAGTTTCATTAGTTTTACTGAAAAATTAGTCTTCAATAATTTCCTCCAATATTATCTCTGACATCCCCTTGAGAATTAGGCAACCCACCTGTGCTCCCACAGCACACTCCTCCATGATAGCAATATTTGGTCACATTAGTATAATCATCTATTTATGGTTCTGTTTTCTCTAATATTCCTTAAGCCACACACCTTATATCAGGGGACCCAGTGTCTTGTGCTTTGACTCTATTTGACACTTGTGTGTGATCTGTGTATTCATGAGGAATCACGATATGTAAGACTACACATTTGGGAATTGGGAGAAGCATAGTCTTTCTCATTATTTGTCCAAATAATGATAACAAAGGAATGTTCTTCATACCATGGTGGAGGTAAGAGCAAAAAAAGAAGCCCTGTTCTAAATATCTGGTTGTCAATTGATCAGAGCCATCGCTCAGAGAGGAAATGTTTCCTAAATGATTGAGCCATCACGGATTACTGAAGAAAAAAGAGAGATTTGTGAGACAGTTACTTCCCTTAACAAAGTAATTTCAATTGTGACTTCTACATACATCCTGTTAGATCATACTCCAGGGGGCTAATTTATGACAGGATCCTGAATTGAAAGGTTGCTGGAATTGTTAATAACATACAGAGGCAGTGGAGGTGATGTTTCCCATACTTCTCCCAATGTCTCTATTTGAGCAAACAGGATGTAAGACCAAAGAAATTCTCTCCATTATCTTCTACTTGCACCTTTTTGCATTTAATTTTCCTTTTCATTCCCTCCACATCAAAATTATTTCTGATTTCTCTGCCTCAAATATATGAATATATGCCCTTTTTTGTCTCCTAGGGTTTTTTTTTTTTTAAATCATCTTCTGAATCCCCACTGCCTGGTGGAATTAGGGAAACCCTAATTCAAAAATTTTCAAGTTTAGCAAGGAAAATTCTTGTGCAAAAAACACAATCATGAAACGTTTCTCAACAAAATTTCTAAACTTATCTCCCTTTTATCTAAGCCCAAAGTAGAGTGACTGGCATTTTAAAAGCAAAACGCTGTTCAGCTGTCACCAAAGTGATACTATATCATCCTCCTGCTTTTAGAGAAGTGTAGAATATGAGACCCATCTGAAACACATTATGACCTAATGAAGAACATTTGGCTACATCTGAATTTTCCAAGGAAAAACAAATTGTTTTGAACAAATTTGGAGTACTCCAAAGACTGTGAAGAGAGTGAGGTCAAGCAAACATATTTCAAAACTGTGGATGAATTTTAAAATGATTCCATGCAGGTGTATACATTTACATATGCTAACTGAAAAATATATGAGGAGATTAGAAAAGATGGACATAGTCATGTTTAACAAATCTCACACACCCAAACTAGGAGCCCTCAATTTTAAAAACTAAAAGGGATCACAAAAACAAATATCATATGATATCACTTATATGTGCAATCTAAAAATGGTACAAATGAACTTGTGTACAAAATAAAAATAGTGTCACAGATGTAAGAAAACAAACTTATGGTAACCAGGTGGGAAAGGGAGAGGGTGATAAATTGGGAGGTTAGGACTGACACATACAGACCACTGTATATAAAATAGATAACTAATAAGGACCTACTATATAGCACAGGGAACTATACTCAGGACTCTGTAATGACCTATTTGGGAAAAGAATCTAAAAAAGAATGGCTAATTCAAATCAGTTCTAATGAGGTGGATGAAACTGGAGCCTATTATACAGAGTGAAGTAAGCCAGAAGGAAAAACAACAATACAGTATACTAATGCATATATATGGGATTTAGAAAGATAATAACTATAACCCTGTATGAGAGACAGCAAAAGAGTCGCAGATGTATAGAACAGTCTTTTGGACACTAAGAAAGAGAGCGAGGGTGGGATGATATGGGAGAAAGGCATTGTAACATGTAAATTATCATATATGAAATGAATCGCCAGCTCAGTTTTGATGCATGATACAGGGTGCTCAGGGCTGGTGCACCGGGATGACCCAGAGGGATGGAATCGGGAGGGAGGTGGGAGGGGGGTTCTGTATACCCATGGTAGATTCATGTCAATGTATGGCAAAACCAACACTATATTGTAAAGAAAAAAAAAAAAGTCTTTCTTGAATTTGTTAAAAAAAAATTGTCTGCATCAAAAAAAACAACAACAAAAAAATAAAAAAAAAGAATAGCTATATGTATAAATGATTCACTTTGCTTTACAACAGAAGCTAATACAACATTGTAAAACAATTATATTCCAATAAAAATTTAAAATAAATAAAAGAGATTGCACTAAATTTGAAGGTGCCACACACTGCCGAGAAAGTAAAATCCTGCTGCCTTCCTCCCAGTTGTTGTGTTACCAAGAAAGAAACCATTCAGTATTGGTTTCCCAGTCTGCAAAGAAAATCTGGGAAAATTTGCTGAGATAATAATATGCTTTTAAAACATTGAAAGCATCCCTATTCATCAGCAGTAATCTAAAAGAAAACTGCTCCTGCAAGGATAGCTTTGTCCGTTTCTTCTCAATTTTTACATTTCTTATCTCTGTTTTTGTCACATTGAATTGGTATGGGGCTCTGGTACAATGTTGATTGACAATATGATAACATATTTCATTTTTTTCCCCTAATATTCATGAAAATGATTCTAAACGTCCATAATTAAATTTGATGTTTGTTCTAAGCTTTGATAGATATCTTTTATTAGGTTAAGGGTGCCATTACTTAAGTATTCTTAGTTTACTTGAGAATTTAAAAATTTAAATGAACTGAATGATTTTCCTGCGTTACTGAGATGTCAGTAAATTGACATTCTTAATCTGTCAATAAACTGATGTTTCTGACTTTGAGATAATCCTGGATTCATAAGTAAAAGGCTACCTTATAATAGTGAAATCTTTAAAAATGCATATAAAGTTCAAAGTTTTAATGCTTCATTTACAGGATTTATAAAATAGGTTTTTTTGAACATCTTTTGTTCAAATTTGGTGTCAAAGTTATTCTAGGATAATTAAAAAAATGTTGGAGGGCTTTTACTGCTTTTTCTTCCTTAAAATGATTTATGTAATAAATAACTATCTCTTTTTGGCATCACTAGAGTACTTTTCTGTATTTACAGTTTCTCTCTGTTCGATTTCATTGTTAAAGTTTGTATGTATTATTTTTTCATGGTTAAGTAATTATATTTGCATTTTAACAAATGTCTTGGAACAATGAAAAGTTTGGTTCAGTTCAGTTCAGTCGCACAGTCGTGTCCGACTCTTTGTGACCCCATGAACTGCAGCACACCAGGCTTCCCTGACCATCACCAACTCCCGGAGTCTACCCAAACCCATGTCCATCGAGTTGGAGATGCCATCCAGCCATTTCATCCTCTGCCGTCCCCTTCTCCTCCTGCCCCCAATCCTTCCCAGGATCTTTACAATAAGTCAACTCTTCACCTCAGATGGCCAAAGTATTGGAGTTTCAGCTTCAACATCAGTTCTTCCAATGAACACCCAGGACTGATCTCCTTTAGGATGGACCGGTTGGATCTCTTTGCAGTCCAAGGGACTCTCAAGAGTCTTCTCCAACACCACAGTTCAAAAGCATCAATTCTTTGGCACTCAGCCTTTTTCACTGTCCAACTCTCACATCCATACATGACTATTGGAAAAACCATAGCCTTGACTAGACGGACGTTTGTTGGCAAAGTAATGTCTCTGCTTTACAATATGCTATCCAGGTTGGCCATAACTTTCCTTCCAAGGAGTAAGCGTCTTTTGATTTCATGGCTGCAATCAAAGTACGTAAGTTAAAATCTAAATTATGGAAATATTGGTCATTGTTTTAGGTGTCATATATCTGTTGTGTGTGTTGCATATATTCAGTCACTCAGTTGTGTCCAACTTTTTGCGGCCACATGGACTGTAGCCCACCAGGCTCCTCTATCCATAGAATTTCCCAGGCAAGAATACTGGAGCTGGTTGCTTTTTCTTCCTCCAGGGGATCTTCCTGACCCAAGGATGGAACCTGCATCTCTTGCATCTCCTGCATTGCCATGCAGATTTTTTACTACCAGCTCCACCTGGGAAGCCCTCATATATCTGTTGATCCCTTATTAATTATTGGGTTTTTTTTTTTTGCCTTTTCTACCTTTGATTTTTTTTACATGTTCAAGTTAGAAGTTTAATACCTTTTTTAATTTTGCTAATTCTCTGCACTGCTTCTTTGTTTTTTTTCTATTTAATTATTAACATTATAGAAATGCAACTAATGATTAATTACTTTCTGATCTTATCATTGTTATTTCCTTCTACTTTTTAAAGATTTATTCTTTTCCTTATCAGGCTTTTGAGTTGAAAGTCAATTCATTTATTTTCCATTATTATAATTTTAAATGAATACTTTTATATCTAGAGGCTGCTTTCAAAACATTCTATAGTTTCCATCATAATTTTCTTTTTAACTCACAAGGTGTTGAGCAATCATGAAAACAATCTGAGCTTGTTTTTGTACTGTTCCTCTTAATTTTTAATTTAATGATATTGCACTCAATGAATATGGTTTTTATAATACTGCATGTTTGAAATGGACTGAACCTAGTTTTGTGACTTTATTCACATACAATGAATTAAAAATGTTTTATATGAACCTGAAAACATCATGCAATCTTTATTTTTCTGAGTAGAGTTGTGTAAATGGTTATAAGTATTTTTATTGTGTTATTTAAAATTTCTATATTGGTAAAATTTGTTGTCATTTTCATGTGGCAGTCCCTGACAGATATGTTTTAAAATTTCCACTATAATTATGTATTACTCATTTGTTCTGAAAATTCTGTCAGTTTTAGCATGACTTATTTCTTCATCAAACAGCCTTCTCCTCTATCTTATTAGCTTAAAAATTATTTTTACTTTTAAAAATGGGAGTTAAATTTATTTATAATCCATAGTTAGTTAAATTTACTGCTATTTAAAAGCCATTTCTGGGCTCATCACTGTGAAACTTACTTCTAAGTACATATTCTTCTGGCTGAAGTGAATACCTTAATAATTTTTATGATGGGAGTCTATGGGTAATTAACTCAGCATTTATATTACTGAAACTGTCTTTTCAAGAAAACTCCTGAAAAGAGTTGTTCACATTATCCTGTTCACTGTTTTTTTTCCTTCCCAGTCAGGTCACTGTTACTTGCTATTCACTGAATCTTTTCTCATTAAGTAATGATCTCCCAAGCCAAACCCAAAAGTCCTGTCTCTGGTTCTTCTTCTTTGACCGTACAAGTGACATTGGACATAGTTAACCACTTCTCTTGTGGAACACACTTCACATTTCATCTTTATGGCGCTCTCTCTGGATTCTCCATCTACCTTGCTGGCCTTTGTTAAGTTGGTTCCTGCATTGGTTCTTTCCACCTTTCTTACTTGTACATCCTTCATTCCTCAAGGTTCAGCTCTGAGATGTTTCTTTATATCTTTATTCGTACTCAGCACACGACTTTAACAAAAAATTAGACACGGACTTTTATCTCCCATTCCAACCTTTGCCTCTGGATTCCAGATTCCTATATCTAGCTGCCTACACGATGCTCTCATTTAAATGTCTTTTGGATGTACATGTCTTCTTCATGTATAGAAGCAGCCTCTTGGGTTTTCATCTACAAACTGGCATCTGCTGAAGACAACTCCATTCTGTCAATTCCTCTAGCCAAAAACTTGAGTTATTCTTTTTTCTTCCCCTCCCCTGCTCTTCCTCTTTTTGAAAGTCATTTTGAGTACTCCATCTGGAATTCATTGTCTCAGACATATGTATGGATAACTTCTCAATTCCTTAAGGACTCTCATCAAATGTCATGTCTTTGGAGAGGGCTTTCTTTATGCCTCTTCCTTCATAAATGACATGTTCCCATCACTACTGTGTCCGTCATCCTACTTTTTCTTTTTTATGGCACTTACCACTTCATGACATAATATCTCTTTATTGTCTGTCTGTCCTCATAGAAAAGAGGCTTGAGAAAATGGGCTTTGTTTCTTACTTCCTGCTATATTCCAAAGTTTAGGACAGGAGTTAAAACAGCAAACTGAAAGAAAATTTTTTGATGAATGAATAAGTTATGCCTTTGTCTTATAATCCTATATACTTCTGTAATTTTAAGTTTATTTCCTTAAGTATTTCTAACGTATTATCCATTATCTTTTGGCACCGATGGATGTTAAAGGGAATTTCACTTGTCATCATGCTGTCATTTTCTTTTATTAAAAATAATCTGTCAATTTTCAAAAGCTTTTAAAATTGTTATTTAATTCTTAGTATTCTATAGTTTTGCTTCTCTATGATTTGGAATGGATTTTAAAGTTTAAACAAAAGGTTAAATAAATAAGTAATCTATAGTATATACAGTATGAGTATATGTATCATCTAATACCTAACTTTCTTTTAAAAGTTTCTTTTAAATCTGAGAATGTCCATTAGATAAACATTTTTATTTTGGTTTTCTCAAATTTTGGATAATTCTGTTATTACCTTTTAAAATATTGTTACTTTACCCTTTCTTCTTACTCTTTTCTAGAAATTGTTCATCCTATTTTCCAGGCCCTTGGTGATTTTCTTTATATTATAATAGAAAAAGTCTTATTTCTCTACAATATCTTTAATTTCTTAATTCTAAATCACTAATGTTCAGAGTAGAGTTTTAAATCTTTAAATTTCAGAAATTAAATTTTTATTTTCAAATTTTTTTCTTTTTTCTTTTTTATCTTTTGGCTCTTGCTTAACTCCTGAGTTTCTTTCATAATTTCTTGGTTATTTTTTTTTACATTGTGTGTTATGCCTTTTTGTGTCATTTAAGCATCATAAATGTTTAGATAAAAATCTCTGTAATATTGTTCTAGAAACAATTCATGTTAAAATTCTTCAAGCTACAAATGATGTATTTTATTAAAAGTTTTGGGGCTTTCTGGGTTATTGGTAAAAATCCTTGACCTAGAACAAACCTTCCAAGCTTTTTCTCAAAATCTGCAAGTAACATGACCCAGACTAAGGGACAATCTTTAATATTGGTCTCCATGTTGATGACAAATAGGGAAATCTCTTGATTATAGTTGGGATTTGAATAGTTGAACTTGTTTATGGTATCTTATTTTGCATTTTTCACTTTACTAAAAGTCAGTATAGTCAAAGCTGTTTTTTCCAGTAGTCATGTATAGATGTGAGAGCTGGACCATCAAGATGGCTGAGCACTTAAGAACTGATGCTTTTAAATTATGATGCTGGAGAAGACTCCGAGAGTCCCTTGGACTGCAAGGAGATCAAACCAGTCAATCCTAAAGGAAATCAACCATTGGAAGGGCTGATGCTGAAGCTGAAGTTCCAGTATTTCAGCTTCCTGATATGAAGAACCAAGTCAATGGAAAAGACACCAATGCTGGGAAAGATTGAGAGCAAGAGGAAAAGAGGGCAGCAGAGTTTGACACAATTTAGTGACTGAGCAACAACAATGCTTTGGGTAAGAGATGATTTCTTAATAATAACCCCCTTTTTTTTCTCAACTGAAATAAGAAGGTATACATTATATTTTTATCCTTAATGGCAGTATCTAAAATGCCTATTTGTCCCCAAATAATTAAAAAGTTAATCTTATTCTTGAAATGTGATAAGTGAAAGTGTTAGTAACTCAGTTATGTCTTACTCTTTGCCGCTCCATGGTCTGTAACCCACCAGGCTCCTCTGTCCATGGAATTCTCCAGGCAAGAATACTGGAGTGGTTAGCCATTCCCTTCGCTATGGCATCTTCCCCACTCAGGGACTGAACTCCTGCATTGTAGGTAGAATCTATACCATCTGAGCCACCAGGAAAGCCCAATCTTACTCATATTCTATGCCAAAATATACGAAGACTTGAATCTTTAAAACTCACATTTCCTTCACTTTTCATTGCCCTGTATTTCCTGTCTTATTTCTAAAACCTCCAAATCTTGTTTTTCATTATTTTCCATCAATACTTTCAATACACAAACATGCTTGCTATGTTAATCATTTGATATTTTGCATGTATGCCACTCCTTCCTTCTGTCAAGTTGTGGGAGATATATTATATTCAAAATATTGACTGTCTCTTCCCTTCTCCTGATGGGAAACTTGTTTTGCCAAAACTGTGAGCAGAAGTGTGAAATGTGTTGCTGCCTAGGAGCTGAAGTTCTGAGCTTGCTCTGAGGGCCTCTGGATCTGGAGCACAGAAGATGTGAGGCTAAGTTCCAGCTACATACAATCTTTCTTTGTAGTAAAGCCTAGTCTCCCCCCAGCCTCTCTCTTGAGAGACTTTGATATATAAAGTGTCTTTTAATAGCTCTCTCACTGACAGTTTGCTTATGATAAAATCCTGTAGTCTTTGCCTGAAAAAAAATTTATTTTGCTTTATGTTTTCTTGCTTTAAAGGTTTCAAATTCAATACTCACACTTTATCCATAGTTATAACATGTATAAACTACAAAAAATATAGTTACAATTAAACTCAACACAAAAACTTCCAAACTGGAAAGCTTCCTCGATTATTATTATCTTGACACTTTTGAAGACTCAATTCAGTTCAGTTCAGTCACTCAGTTGTGTCTGACTGTGATCCCATGGACTGCAGCATACCAGGTCTCCCTGTCCATCACCAACTCCCAGAATTAACTCAAACTCATGTCCATTGCAGAGAAGGCAATGGCACCCCACTCTAGTACTCTTGCCTGGAGAATCCCATGGACAGAGGAGCCTTGTAGGCTGCAGTCCATGGGGTCGTGAAGAGTCGGACACAACTGAGCGACTTCACTTTCACCTTTCATTTTCATGCATTGGAGAAGGAAATGGCAACCCACTCCAGTGTTCTTGTCTGGAGAATCCCAGGGGCGGGGGAGCCTGTTGGGCTGCCGTCTATGGGGTCTCACAGAGTCGGACATGACTGGAGTGACTTAACAGCAGCAGCAGCAGCAGCATGTTCGTTGAGTCAGTGATGCCATTCAACCATCTCATCCTGTGTTGTCCCCTTCTCCCCACCCTCAGTCTTTCCCAGCATCAGGATCTTTTTCAGTGAGACTGTTCTTCGCGTCAGGTGGCCAAAGTATTGGAGTTTCAGCTTCAGCATCAGTCTTTCCAATGAATATTCAGGACTGATTTCCTTTAAGATGGACTTGTTGGATCTCCTTGCAGTCCAAGGGACTCTCAAGAGTCTTCTCCAACACCACAGTTCAAAAGCAGTAATTCTTTGGTGCTCAGCTTTCTTTATAGTCCAACTCTCACATCCATACATAACTACTGGAAAAACCATAGCTTTCACTAAATGGACCTTCGTCGGCAAAGTAATGTCTCTGCCTGAAGACTACTGGCTGGCTATTTTGAAGAATGTCTCTTAATTTGAGTTCTTCTGATAATCTTAATGTTTAGATCTAGATTTTATATCATTGGCAGAAAAGTTACAGAGTAATGTGGTGTTTTCTCACTGCTTCAAGACAAGCTTTACTGTTTGATTTGTCTCATTACTGGTAATGTTTAATCCTTTTACTAAGCCTGGTGTATGCCTCTTTTCTCCATTATAAAATTATTCTTTTTTTAATAATTATCAAAAATTCATGTGAAGTGACTTTGAGACTATGAAAATACCCTTTTCTCAATGAACTTCCAATGAATCCATTTATATTTTTGTACCCATGCCTTCTTAATTTCATTCAGTGAGTTACAATCAGATACTAATGTTATTTATTTTGATGTTGAAATTATCCCAGGCAAGGTCAGCGGAAGACCCTCAGAAGTAGGACTCTGTTCTTTTGACAAATCCCTGTCATTCTTTGAGTGTATTCCTGTTTTCAGTCACAAGGAGCATTGGTTTATTCTGGTGGGCAGTAGCATTTAGAAAACCAGATCTGGATTCCAGATATCTCACTCCTATTAGGATGTCACTTCTCTCAGGCCTGCAAAGTGGATCAAGCTAAGGAATATGTGTATATGTGAAGAGGAAGTGGGTGAGTAATCACATATATTTAGATTTCTCTCTCTTTCTATTTATCATTGTCATTTACCTATTTCTAAAATCCTGAATTCATATTCCTGTATCCAGTATTACAGAATTCATTCTTATTTATGCTTTTTCTATATTTATAATTATCTTCCTTAAAAATGAGAAACCTTGCCCCCATTATCTTTAGTGTATTTATTTGATCAGTCAATTTGCATATAATCAATCTTCTGTCACCACTAATAGCTATAATTGCCAACTTTGCTGTCATTCCAATTGGCATTCCTTGATAGAAAGTATTTTTTTAATATATTTTATTTTTTAGGAAAGTTCTAGATTTACAGAAAAATTGAGACTATAGTAGAGAGGATTCCCACAACCTGACACCCACATTCCTTTTTATTAACATCTTACATTAGTTTGATACATTTGTTATAATTAATGAACCCATGCATCTGTGCTAAGTCATTTCAGTCACGTCTGACTCTTTGTGACCCTAAGGACCGTAGCCCGTCAGGCTCCTCTGTCCATGAGGTTCTCCAGCCAGAATAGTGAAGCACATTGCCGTGCTCTCCTGCACAGGATCGTCCCAACTCAGGAACTGAGCCCATGTCTTTTGCATTGGCAAGTGGATTCTTTACCACTAGCGCCACATGGAAATAAACCCATGGTCTGCTCAGATTACTGTGATTTTTGCCTAATGTTCTTTATACGTTTGAAGATTCCATTCAAGATAACATACTACATTTAGTTATTATGTTTCCTTTTTGGGCAGTTTTTCAGACTTCTCTTGCTTTTGATGACTTTGATAATTTTGAGGAGTAATGATCAGATATTTTGCAGGATGCCCCATTACTGGAAATTGTCTGATGTCTTCCTCAGTATACAACTGGAATATGGATTTTGTGGGAGGAAACCACAGAGGTAAAGTACCATTTTCATGACATCATATCAGGAGTATGTACTCTCATTGTGTTTAATGACTGTTGATGTTGACCTTGATCACCTGGGTGAGATAGAGTTTGATAGATTTCTCCAACATAAAGTCACTCTTTCTTTCTTTCTACACTTCTTATTTGGAGGGAAGCCATTATTTGCAGTCCATGTCTCAGGAGTGGGGCGCTATACTTCACTTCCTTGAAGGAAGACGGTCTCTTCTCCCATATATTAGTTTTTTCAACCATTTATTTATATCAGTGTGGGCATATAGATATTTATTTTATTCTTTGAGTTATAATTCAGCACTACTTCATTTACTTTGTAGCTCAAATTATTTCAGCTTTGGCCATTGGGAGCTCCTGCACTCCTTTGACACAATCTCATCATTGTGGTATTTGGGCTTTTTTTCTCCTTCCTTTCTGGTACTATAAAATGTTCAGTGCTCACCCCTATACTTCTTGATCCAATCCTAGAATCAGTCATTTCTACCAGGACCTTTCTTTGTTCCTTGTATTAGAGATGGTATGAGAGGTCAAGATTTGGGCACTAGATTTGCTTGTTGGTATTAGAATATATATATATTTTCTTTTAGGCTTTCTCAACTGACAGCAAAGAAACATATATGTGCATATTAACCTTTATATATATATACATATCAACAAATATTTCTATAAATAATCATCTGGATCTAAATTAAACATGAGCTCATACTTATAGTCCCAACTCTAATCCATTTCTACATAGATTATTCTAGGCACTCTTGCTAATATGCAGATTCCCACTCTATCAGTGAGAAATTCTGGCAATTTTTAAGATCTTTTTTCCCCTCTGACAATCTGTCCTTTTATTACATTGGAACTGGGTGTAGATTTAATTTATTCTATTTAAAATTCAATGTGTAAGAGGGTTCCCTTTTCTCCATATCCTCTCCAGCATTTATTGCTTGTAGATTTTTGGATTGCAGCCATTCTGACTGGTGTAAAGTGGGAACCCTCTTACACTGTTGGTGGGAATGCAAACTAGTACAGCCACTATGGAAAACAGTGTGGAGGTTCCTTAAAAAACTGCAAGTAGACCTGCCATTTGACCCAGCAATCCCACTGCTGGGCATATACACCGAGGAAACCAGAATTGAAAGAGACACGTGTACCCCAATGTTCATCGCTGCATTGTTTACAATAGCCAGGACATGGAAGCAACCTAGATGCCCATCAACTGACAAATGGATAAGAAAGCTGTGGTACATATACACAATGGAATATTACTCAGCATTAAAAAAAAATTCATTTGAATCAGTTCTACTCAGGTGGACGGAACTGGAGCCTATTATCCAGAGGGAAGTAAGCCAGAAGGAAAAACAACAATACAGTATACTAACGCATATATATGGAATTTAGAAAGATGGTAACGAGAACCCAGCATGCGAGATAGCAAAAGGAACGCAGACGTATAGAACAGACTCGTGGACTCTGTGGATGAGGGCAAGGGTGGGATGATATGGGAGAATGGCATTGAAATATGTTAATTATCATATGTGAAATCAATCGCCAGCCCAGGGTTGATGCTCGGGGCTGGTGCACCGAGATGTCCCAGGGGGAGGGAATCGGGAGGGAGGAGGGAGAGGGGTTCTGGAGGGGGAGCATATATAAACCCATGGGGATATCATGTCATTGTATGGCAAAACCAATAAAAATAAACAAATAAATAAATAAATTTTAAAAAAAGTCAATGTGCTCTTAAAAAAAAATAAAACTCAATGTGCCCTTTAAATTGAAAGACATCTTTTATTACATTATATATGTGTCTCAGACATTATATCTTTGAGTACTACTGTTTCCCTTCAAGCCCCCAGAAGATATATATGTAACTTTTCATTCTGTCTTTAATCTGTCTTATAATTTCTTTTATAATTCTCATCTTATTATATCTTTACACTCATTACATCTTTACAAATAGATGATTTCTATTTGTATCAAATTTAAGCTTTCACTGTTTCTTCACCTTTTCTTTATATAAATACTATATAAACACAACCTTGAAAAAGATATAAAACATTTCTACTACCAGAGAAGAATCATTTAGTCCCTTCTGAGTAATGTTACTCAAAGGGACTCCCTATAGTCATTTATTATTCTTGTTGAATTCCATACAAATGGAAACAAGTTTATATTACTTCTGTGCAGCATTTAAAAAAGTCAATTTTGTTTGAGATAATTTTAGAATTATAGAAGTGTTGCAAGAATAGTAGAGAAAGTTTCTAGAAACTTTTCACTGAACATCACTTTATATCAACAGCTTTTTTTAGCCATATGTCTTAGGGAGACATAAGTACACTTCAATTAGGTATATACCTATATATTGAAACACTGGTCATAAGTACACATGGGTTTAGCTTTAATCATTGCTGCAAAACTATTTTCTAAAGTGAATATAACAATATGCAATCAAATTCATCAATATATAAGAATTCTAGTTGCTTCACATCTTTGCCAGTCCTTGGTATTGACAGCGTTCATGATTTTAGACACTCTGCTGGGATGTGCAGTGGTATCTCACAATGTTTTAAGTTTTCATTTAAACTAAGTGTTAATCATTCAGTCATGCTTGACTTTTCATGACCCCATGGACTGTAGCCCATGAGGCTCCTCTGTCTATGGAATTCTCCAGGCCAGAATACTGCAGTGGGTAGACACTCCATTCTCCAAGGAATCTTCCCAACCTAGGACTCTAACTAGAGTCTCTTGCATGTAGGAACATTCTTTACCATCTGAGCCACCAGGGAAGCCCAAATTTTCATTTCAGTTGTAACTGATGACATTGAAAATTTTTTCAAATATTCATTGGCCATTTTGCTATCCTTTTGGTGAAGTACTTTTTCAAGTTTTTTGCCTACTCTTTTATTGGATTATCTGTCTTTCTCTTATTGATTTGTAGTATTTTTAATATATGCTGGATAGGAGACTTTTGTCAGTATATGCATTGAAAATATCTTCTACTCTACGTTTTGACTAATATGAAAATTAAAACAATGTTTCTAGAAGAAAACATACCAAAATATGTTTATAATATTGGAATAGGCAAAAATTTGTTAAATATGACACAGAAAGCATTAACTTTAAGAAAACATTGTTAAATTGTATTCATAAAGCCATTTTAATATTCTTAGTTTAAAGAGTTTTACGCAATCTCTCCTTATTTTGTTATTGGTGTTATTATGTGTGTTCATTCTCTCTCTTGGAGATCTGTCTCTTAAAATGCCTTGTGATTTATTATTATTATTATTACCTAGTCAACAAAATTTATTTTATGTTGGAGTCCAGCAGTTTCTGTACTTTGGAAAAATCGTTTAACAACAAAGTATTCTTTTGTCACTTCTTCTGTCACTTCACTAGTTATGGGTATATTTTATGTTTTTTCCCAATTTGGGTCGCTATTCCAAATATATAAATTTAGAACTCACAGCTACACTTGGAGCAGGCTTTAGTATCCAATATATTTTGAATGATCACACCCATAGCATCAGGGAAATAATAAGATTCCTTGCTATTTGTCCAGGCTGATGGTGGAATTTTCCAGTCTCCCTTTAATGAATAGGAGAATGATGATATTGCCCAGATTTTACAGGTAGATCAGCTCCAGTTCTCATAGCAGACCTGGAGACCTGTGACCACACTGCTCCAGCTTGGGTGGGAAGCAGTAGTTCTGAATCAGTTCAGTTTTCAATTTTGCCCCCCAAATGTCCTCTGTGTGCTTAACTGTGTTTCCAAAACACAGAGATTTTATGACTGCATTGAGGAGCAACTCTGAAAAATATACATTTTAATAAATACTGGCCAATACTATGCAGTCAAGTCGTTGTCATCTTTCTTAAGTCATCCAATCTTAGCCTAATACATAGTTTACTGATTATGTGAATAAATTAAAATTAAATTTCAGCTCTGTAATGTTGACTGAAGCATGAGAAGATGCAGCTGAAATCTATTTTCCCGAAAACTGCCTTTTGAATAATTCTGTTCTTGTTTGTAGTTATGACGATTTGACAAGAGTCCATGAGGAAGAGAATATGATAACCCTCTTGTCAATACCAAGGATTTGTCAATAATGGAAAAACTCTTCTGTGCAACATGTCCTGGGAACAACAAAGCAGACAATACCCATTATCCATGTGTCATTTCTTGGTTGAGGACATAAAAACAAATCAAGGCAAAACCCACTGTGTCTTTAAACTAGTGGCACAGATGGATGGCCATATTTCTCAGTGTCATTTCATTATGTTGAACTATTTATGTCATCATAACCCAAAGCATCTTTTTTTTTTGACGATAAACGCATTTCATCATTTATTTAATGTTTAAGCTCTTGCACTGGATTTTTACAAGCTAGTGAACACTGACAAATTATTTCTCCCACAGAACTATAACCACATGTTCCCAGACAGTATAAATATATGGCTGAGCTAATGTTAATACACATCACCATTTTATCAATTACATAATAAAGCAAATTGTCAAGTATCCAAATATTAAGTTACACAGCTCAAAAGGTATATAAAATATAAAAAATGTCTGCTCAGTTCATTAGCACAAACTCACTTTTTTTTTTTTGCAAGAGAGGCTGGGGATCACATTTCAAACAAAACTAAGTTGGTAAACAACTTCAGGTAAGTATGAAAAAAATTACAAGCATTTCAGAAATTTTGATTGAGTTGTTTTAATTACAGTAACAAAGTATTTCTACCTCTTAAAAATATTTACTAAATTAAAGCACATATTCTACATGTTCTGCATAAGACAAAGGCGACATTTTACTAAAAATATAATAGCGTCCTCCCATTGTTTTTTCAGGCCCTCCCTATAAGTTGTACCCCAAAGCACAAACATTAAAATGAACTGTAAGGCTTTTGTCTGCTGACATTAAAGATATGCGCTTCTGTACAATGTAGATTTTCAAAATGGAAGCCTTCTACAACACAAAATGAGGTTTATAGAAAGATATTAAATAATCACTGTAAGACTTGGTTAACTAAAAAAGTAGCAAATCTGCTGTATACTGGTATGAGTGTGGGAGATGTAAACATATTGTGAGCAAACAAACTTCATAGGCCCTACTTTCTATGTTTGAAATGATGCAAGGAATAAACCACATACGATCTAGAGGGTTCGTAGTTCCTGGGATTTGTTTTATATGGTACTAAAAATATACAAGTATTGTGCTGGGTATTTTGGCGCCTAGTCTTTCTAAGTTTATTATATACTGGTAAGATTTTGGCATGGAAACAGATTTAAAGAAATGACTCAATACTGCATGATATCAGGAAAGGTCAATTGCTTTATTGACTATGCCGAAGCCTTTCACTGTGTGGATCACTACAAACAGTGGAAAATTCTTCAAGAGATGGGAATACCAGATCACCTGACCTGCCTCTGGAGAAATCTGTATGCAGGACCAGTTAGAACTGGACATGGAACAACAGACTGGTTCCAAATAGGAAAAGGAGTATGTTAAGGCTATATATTGTCACTCTGCTTAAGTTATATGCAGAGTACATCATGAGAAATGCTGGGCTGGATGAAGGACAAGCTGGAATCAAGACTGCTGGGAGAAATAGCAATAATCTCAGATATGCAGATGATACCACCCTTATGGCAGAAAGCAAAGAGGAACTAAAGAGCCTCTTGGTGAAAGTGAAAGAGGAGAGTGAAAAAGTTGGCTTAAAGCAAATAGATAGGGAAACAGTGGAAACAGTGTCAGACTTTATTTTTTGGGGCTCCAAAATCACTGAAGATGGTGACTGCAGCCATGAAATTAAAAGACACTCCTTGGAAGGAAAGTTATGACCAACCTAGACAGCATATTAAAAAGCAGAGACATTACTTTGCCAACAAAGGTCCATCTAGTCAAAGCTATGGTTTTTCCAATGGTCATGTATGGATGTGAGAGTTGGATGGTGAAGGAAGCTGAACTGCAAAGAATTGATGCTTTTGAACTGTGGTGTTGGAGAAGACTCTTGAGAGTCCCTTGGACTGCAAGGAGATCCAACCAGTCCATCCTAGAGGAGATCAGTCCTGAATATTCATTGGAAGGACTGATGTTGAAGCTGAAAGTCCAATACTTTGGCTGCCTGATGTGAAGAGCTGACTCATTTGAAAAGACCCTAATTCTGGGAAGGATTGGGGTCAGGAGGAGAAGGGGATGACAGAGGATGAGATGGTTGGATGGCATCACTGATTCAATGGACATGAGTTTGAGTAAACTCTGGGAGTTGGGAGGCCTGGAGTGCTGCAGGCTATGGGGTCACAAAGAGCTGGACATGACTGAGTGACTGAATTGAACTGAACTGAACTGAACTGAACATTAAGCCCCTTTACCTCCCTAAAGAAAAAAACATGATTATTACAAGAGGGAGCACAACCACAAGGAGACTGGTTACAAAAACAGGGCTGCTATGTCCTTCCCCAATCTCAGGCTACACAGATTCTTACAGACGTCCATCAGGCCCTACACATAGGCAGTAACCCTCTTTATCATCTCTTAAGACCTCTGATCACCTATCCTAATCTGCTTTCACTCCTACAAGTCACTCACTCGTGCATTATCTGCTCCTGGGTCTCACCACAGGGAGCCCTGAAGCCTATTCCCTCATTCCCAACATATTAGGCGTGAGGACACATCCCAAGCGAGAACTGGCAAATTGACTTCACTCACATGCCTCCAACGTGAAAAATAAAATGCCTGCTTGCTCTAGTAGACACTTTCTTAGGGTGGATTGAGGCTTTTCCTACGAGATCAGAAACTGCCTCAGAGGTAGTACAGTTTCTCATATGAGAAATCATCCTCGCTTTGGCCTTCCACTCTCTCTCCAATCCAATAATGGGCCAGCTTTTATCTCCCAAATCACTCAACAGGTAGCCCAATCCCTTGGCATAATCTGGAAATTATATATTCCTTAGAGACTCCAATCCTCCAGAAAAGTAGAAAAGGCAAATTCTATTCTCAAAACGCCCCTAACAAAACCCTCTAGAACTACAGAGGCCATGGACCGAACTCCTTCTCGTGACTTTGGCTCGCATTAGGGCTTCTCCACGGGGCCCCACATTTCCTCAGTCCTTTTGAGTTCGTGTATGGATGCCCTTTTCTCTTAGGTCAGTTCCCTACTGTGAGCCCCTTGCTGGGAGATTATCTTCCCACCCTTAACCTTATGAGACAGCTCATGAGAAAACATGCAGATCGCTCTCTCCCAAAGCCTCATCAAACGAATTCAGTTGACTTCCCACATCTGGGGATCGAGTCCTGCTTAAAACCTTACACCGTAAGGATCTGCAACCTCGATGGACTGGTCTGTTTGAGGTCGTTCTAACCACACCAACAGCTGCTAAACTAGCAGGTCATTCCTCTTGGTTTTATATCTCTAGATTAAAGCAGGCCAAGAAACATCTCTGCCAAGAAACATTCCCCACTCAGAAGCTTCTCGCTACACCAGCACTGCTCTGGGACCCATCAGGCTTTGACTGGATCGAATTCCAGAAGAAACAGAATGGCCAAAACCAAATACCGATAAGTAAAACAAAAACAGATGTATTGGTTGCTAATTGGACTGGGATTTCCCCTACTTTCCATATTCACAATAGGACTTTACTCTGTGTCTCATTCTAAAGCTTTCCCTCGATTTGCCTGCTTCTCCATGGTTCTTGTTTTTTGTGGGGGCATGGCCCTCCTCTTACTGTGATCAGCCTAGATGAATTCATTATCCACTTTCCTTCACATAGTAGCAAAAACCCTTACCTTTCCTGGAAACACCACTGTTACTGATCTCCCCTTACTCCTTGACTTTATAGCTGATCTTTGGCTCAAGGGAGATTTCATAGAGTTCACACCAACCCAAATTGATTTCTATACCTGGATTCTTATTTTTATCATTTTCTCCCCTTAGACATGAGACATCACATCATGATTTTACTCTTACTCCCTCTTCTTTTGCAGTCCAAACTTCCCATCTCACTGACACCCTAGAAGAAATAGCTTACAGCCTTATCACTATCCAAAACCAGCTAGATTCCCTGGCAGCTGTGGTCCTCCAAAACAGAAAAGGATTAGACCTCCTCATAGCAGAAAAAAGGAGGCCTATGCCTATTTTTGGAGGAAGCCTGCTGTTTCTATGCCAATAAATCAAGTGTTGTAAAGGAAGCAACAAGTCTGACAAAAAGGGCCTCGAGAATACGTCAACACCTCAGTAATTTATGGGAAAACTGGTTAAGCAATTGAAATTGGGTGCCCTGTGTCCTACCTTTTCTAGGCCCTCTCTTTCTGCTTACCCTTATTCTAACTTTCAGCCTGTGTTTAATGCGTCTTTTTTCAAAATTTCTTCAGGATCGCCTACAAATGTTCACCAACCAAACTATCCATGAGCTACTTCTAACTCAGATTATCAAAAATTTCGACCCCACACAAATCCCCTGGGCCCGCATTCCAGCCTCTTCTTTTCTTACCCCCATGATGCCCCTGTCCTGCAGGCCCTTATCCTAAATCAAAAAGGCTAGAATGATAGGGCCCACAGGGGGTCTTATTGATAAGATTGCTCGTTATGTCCACCTCACAAACAAAGAATAAAATCACAGTGATCTGTGAGACTGACAAAATTGCCCAAATGGCATCCTATTACCTCACTGGCGCCTATCTTCTCAAAGCTGCAAGACCACCAGATTATAGACCTCCAGCTACGTGATCATCCCTGCAGATAATTTTTCATTGATGGGGTATAAGAAGGACTCCATCAGAATAGGAGGACGCTGGTTCTCCTTAAGAGCCAGTCACCCTCTCTTTTCCCTCCAATAAATTTCCCTTTTCTTGCTTGACTGCCCAGCTCACTCTCTTTCTCTGCACTCACCTTACAAGAGGAAGTAAAGAGCCTCTTAATTAAAGTGAAAGAGTGTGAAAAATCTGGCTTAAAACTCAGCATTCAAAAAATGAAGATCATGGCATCTGGTCCCATCACTTCATGGAAAAGAGTTAGGAAAACAATAGAAACCATGACAGACTTTATTTTCTTGGGCTCCAAAATCACTGCAGATGGTAACTGCAGCCATGAAATTAAAAGACACTTGCTCCTTGGAAGAAAAGCTATGACCAACCTAGACAGTATATTAAAAAGCAGAAACATCACTTTGCCAACAAAGGCCCATCTAGTCAAAGCTATGGATTTTCCAGTAGTCATGTATGGATGTGAGAGTTGGACCATCAAGAAATCTGAGCACCCAAGAACTGATGCCTTTGAACTGTGGTGTTGGAGAAGACTCTTGAGAGTCCCTTGGACTGCAAGGAGATCCAACCAGTCAATCCTAAAGGAAATCAGTCCTGAATATGCATTGGAAGGACTGATACTAAAACTCCAATACTTTGGCCATCTGATGCAAAGAACTGACTCATTGGAAAAGACTCTGATGCTGGGAAAGACTGAAGGCAGGAGGAGCAGGGGACGACAGAGGATGAGATGGTTGGATGGCATCACCGACTCAATGGACATGAGTTTGAGCGAGTTCCGGGAATTGGTGATGAACAGGGAAGCCAGGCATGCTGTGGTCCATGAGATTGCAAAGAGTCAGACACAACTGAGTGACTGAACTGAATTGAACAACAGAAGGATCCAATATTTTTATGGAATCCACTTTATTGAAATATTACCAGATTGTGAGGTTTTTTGTTGGTTTTGGATATGAACTGCTTGCGGGTATCTTGGTTTGCAAATATTTCTTTGCATTCTGGGTTACTTTCTTCATTCCTGAAGGTTTCCTTTTTTCGACACCTGCTTTGAAATTGAAGTTAGGTTGCATTTTCCTGGTTTTGGCTTATCTCCCATTGCTCCAGGAGATCAATTCCAAAAGACCTTGCAATGAAGTCACCCAAATCCAAAAAGATCCTATAGTTTATATCCTCACGTATCCTGCCTGTTTTTTCCTTAAGACTTTCATAGAAACCCTCTTGACCTTTAGATATTTATGATTTGGAGCTCACTTTGTGTATGGTATTAGAGAGTGTTCTAACCTCATTTTCACTTTGTTTTAATAAGCCTCCCGTGATCCTTCATAGTCTCTTACCAATATATGTTGCCAGTCTCAGGCCCCTTTTCTCCATGCCTTCTCCATTAGTTGGTGTTTGTCAGGTTTCTGACAATGGTCATACTGAGTGCTATGAGACGATTCCTTCCTGTGGTTTTGATTTGCATTTCTCATATTTAGCAAAACTGACCTCTTTTCACGTGCTTTCTTTTCAAGGCTGAGTTCATGTTATCTCTTGATGCCGCTTCCTGTAACTCAGCCCTGTTTTAAATTCTTTTCTGATGACCACCCATAGGACATTTGCTGAGATTAGCTGTTTTTGCCTCTGGCTGGGCAATGGGGGATCCCAGAGGGCTGCCTTCCCCAAGCCCCAGCAAGAGTAGGCAACCATCTCATCCTCTGTCGTCCCCCTTCTCCTCCTGCCTTCAATCTTTCCCAGCACCAGGGTCTTTTCCAGTGAATCAGTTCTTCAAATCAGGTGGCCAAGACATTGGAATTTCAGTTTCAGCATCAGTCCTTCCAATGAACATTCAGGACTGATTTCATTTAGGATTGACTGGTTGGATCTCCTTGCAGTTTGAGGGACTCTCTCGACACCACAGTTCAAAAGCATCAGTCTTTGGCACTCAGCTTTCTTTATGGTCCAACTCTCACATCCATCCGTGACTACTAGGAAAACCACAGCTTTGACTAGATGGACCTTTGTTGGCAAAGTAATGCCTCTGCTTTACAATATGCTGTCTAGGTTGGTCATAGATTTTCTTCCAAGGAGCAAGCATCTTTTAAAATAGATGTCTTTTAAAACAGACATATCAAATAAGGGACAAATCTTGAGACTTTTGAGCCCCTGGAGGGGTACTGGCCGACTAAACCCCAGGCTTAACAACATTCCGAGTTTTACAAGACAAAACGAACAGAATTAACATGAAACCAGAGCTGCAATTTGCAGTTGGGATGTCAGTTTGCATCCTGGGATTAATAGCAGGAACCCTGAACTTCAATCTTTGAACTCTCACCCAGAGAGTGTACTTACTACCTGGGGACCTTTTCCCAGTTGGGACTCCAGATGGCATTGTTTGAGTGTGGATGTTGGTCAAAACCCAACTTGATGATGCATCCTCTGCTGTTTTTATTTCTCTTTTCTTTTAATATATTGAAAGTCAGCTAGATAATTCGCTAATAAATATTGGTATTATTTATTTGTATAGAACAAGTGGCTTATTTTGTTAACAAATCCTTTGAACCTGAGCCGAAAGTGAAAACTTTCAGCAAAACAATAGCTGCCCCCTCCACCCCGCCCCACCTCAGGGGTGTTGTTTGTATTTTTGATGGAGGTGAGTATCTTTGTCTGCCAATATCTTTCCTGTTCTGAGGGTTGTCTTTGTCTTTCCTTTAGGGTTCCTTTGCTGTGCAAATGCTGTTGAGATTAATTAGGGCCTGTTTTCTTATTTCTGGCTAATTTTCCATTATTCTAAGAAGTACTTGTAAAAAGCACTTGATGCAATCGCTGGCAAGGTGTGTCCTTCTGAAATCAGTTCAGTTCAGTTCAGTCACTCAGTCGTGTGTGACTCTTTGCGACCCCATGGACTGCAGCACGCCAGGCCTCCCTGTCCATAACCAACTCCCGGAGTCTACCCAAACCTATGTCCATCGAGTCGGTGATGCCATCCAAGCATCTCATCCCCTGTCGTCCCCTTCTCCTCCCTGCTTCACTCTTTCCCAGCATCAAGGTCTTTTCAAATGAGTCAGTTCTTCGCATCAGGTGGCCGAAGTATTGGAGTTTCAGCTTCAACATCAGTCCTTCCAATGAATATTCAGGACTGATTTCTTTTAGGATTGACTGGGGGGATCTCCTTACAGAAGGAGTTTGTTCTCCTTCTGAAATATTCCTCCGGAATTTCCTAGGATCTGTGCTTACACTTGGAACTTTATGTTACTTGGAGTTTCTTTTGGTGTACGATGTTAGCAAGTCTTCCCATCTCATCCTGTTTTTCTTGGTTTGAGGAACCTCCACACTGTCATCCGTTGTGGCTCTTACCAAGTTCCATCCTCAGCCTCAATGGAGGTGAGTTCACTCTCCACAACTTATTGTCTGTGGAGCTTCGACAGTGGCCGTTCTGACTGGTGTGAGGCGATACCTTGTGGTACATTGGATTTCCATTTCTCAAACGCTTTGCGATGTTGACTTTTCATGGAACTTGTTTAGAATGGTGTGATTGAAACTTATCTGTTGAAATTGGTTTTGAAGGTCTGCCCAGTTGGCCTTCCTTTTCGCTGACCAGCCCTGGGACACTTTGTGAGGGGTGGTGTTTCTTATAGGCTGCCCTGCAGGCTTTGTGAATATGGGGTGCCTGTCCGCATACCTTTGCAAGTGGTTTTATGGCAGAAAACCAGAAGATGACCACTTGTCTTCAGGCCTCACACTGATTTTTTTTTTTCCTGCTGTAATTTCATTGTTATTGTGTATTGGAGTAGAGTTAATTTGTGTTGTTCTGTTTGTTTCCAGTGTACAAGAACTTGGTTCAGTTCCACTTAGACATTCATCTGTTCTCTTTCGGGTTCTCTTTTCCTGTGAGTGTGGTATTCAGGAGGTCCTTTTGGCTTCGCCATTTGATATCTATTGAAGTATAGAGATTCCTTCCAACCTCTTAATTGCTTCCTCTGCCCTAGCATTTTCTCTTTTGAGAATCATAAATTGGTTTTGTAAGTTTGTGAGACTCTTTCTCCTGTGTAAATGAGTTCCCTTGTATGAATTTTTAGATTCCACCAGTCAGGGCTAACTTATGTCATTTTTCTCTCTGACTCACTTTCCTTAGTATTCCAGTCTCTGCAATACATCCCTGCTAGGGCCACTGACATTACTCTGTGCTGTTTTATGACTCAGCAGGATTCTGGTGGAGAGGTGTACCTCTTAGATTCAGTTTCTGTTTTTAGACCATTGGTTTGATTCTGATATCTAGGCTCTTGTAAATCATGCTGCCCTGGAAACAGGAGTGCACATGTCATCTCGAATTCTGATTTTCTCTGGATCTAAGCCCAGGAGTGGGAGAGCAGGATAGCCCGATGAGAAGTGTCGACTACAATTTATAGTCACAACCTGGAAGGAGAGAGTTATTTTATTTGGTGGGAATGTTGAGGACTCTGAGCCCAGGAGAGAGCATCTCAGTAGCTCTGAGAAAACTGCTGCAAGGCAGCAGGAGGGACAGTCAGGCTACAAGCAAGTTTGCAACAAAGGCAGCAGGCACTCTGAATATCAAAGAGCAGGCATCAAATTAAGGACTTTGGCATTCTGTGAATGGGAAGATTCATATGCCTCTCAGCTATTTGGGGTGAATCCTGTTTCCCTGTTCACCTTGCTTCTTGCATCGTTCCGCAGCTCCTCAGCAATCACCTTGAGCAGTGGTAGCGTCTGCAGGATTGTTGTTTTGGGAGTCTTCATTCACATCTGGAGGCCAGAAATCGCTGATGGCTGTGACATTTCTTGTTTATTAATATGGGAGGAGGTATTTTAACTTCACAGGAGGTTCTCCTATGCTTAGTTGTTTTTTTTTTTTTTTAAAGATATCTCTATGCTGCTTTTCTTATTTCCTGTACCTATTTACATCTGAACGAAGAGGGAAGGAGGATTCCTTTTTCTCTGAGTCCTCTGTGGGACTTAGTTTGAGTAGATCTTTTTGATATTGGTCTTTCTGAGCAATATGAGGTGATTCCTTGTGGTGGGTTTGATCGGCCTCATTTTAGGAGGTAGTCATGTGGAGTATATTTCCAAGTGCTTTTGGACTTTACACACTGTGAGTACAATGTACCTCTTGAAATTGGGCCCTGCTTTGAATTCTTTTTTGAAGGTTTTCGCAGGGACATTATTTGAAGGGCAGGTGCCATTTACAGCCTCTCAGACCTTTTGAATAAAATTAGGCTTCTCTGGTAGCTCAGTCATTAAAGAATCTGCCTCCTATGCAGGAGACCTAGGTTCGATCCTTCGGTTGGGAATTTTCCCTGGAGAAGGAAATGACAACCCACTACAGTATTCTTGCCTGGAAAATCCTATGGACAGAGGAGCTTGGCAGGCTACAGTCCATGGGGTCACAAAGAGCTGGACATGACTGAGCGACGAAACCATCACAGGCTTCCTGAATAGTAGGACTCCTTGAGAACTGGTTTTAAAGTTGTTTTACTGGATGCAGCCACAAGGTGGCAGCAGTTGTTCATGCTCAGCTCGTTCCTTGCGCGAGCAGAGCCTCTGGGAAAACCCTGAGCGTGGGTTTGTCAAAGAGAGCGGCATGCTTTGGCCACCTGATGCGAAGAACAGACTCGATGCTGGGAAAGATTGAAGACAGAAGAAGGGGACGACAGAGGATGAGATGGCTGGATGGCATCACCGACTCGATGGACATGCGTTTGAGTAAGCTCTGGGAGTTGGTGATGGACAGGGAAGCCAGGTGTGCTGCAGTCCATGGGGTTGCAAAGAGGCGGACACGACTGAGCGACTGAACTGAACTGTGCAGGGGAAACACCAAACACCCCAAGGTTTGTGTTTCACTACTTCTTCCCCCTTACCCTTGATCCACAGGACTCTTCCTAACTCCTCTTCCCTGGGTTGGGAAGATCCCCTGGAGAAGGAAATGGCGACCCACTGCAGTATTCTTGCCTGGGAAGCCCCACTGACAGAGCAGCCTGTCGGACTGCGGTTCATGGGATCACAAAGAGTTGAACATGCCGGAGCACACATGCGCTATTATGGGGAACGCAAACCTGGGTTAGTAACACATATAACTCATGTAATTAAAAGTCACAGTATCTGTAAATTCCCAATACCCGGCCTAGTGTGTTTTAAATGCAGATAAAATGCTCCTATTTCTCACACGACTCGGGGGAGCTAACTGAAAGGTTTTGCTGCCCACAGCAAGGGGCAGTTCAGATGCTCACCTGGTGTGTAAATAAATAAAGCCCAGATGAATCCATGTAAAATGCTATGGTGTAGAGGTATTGAGTTTTATTATTTACTTTGTGGTTCCAGTAACTATTTGCTCCAGGAAAAACATTAACAATTCTGAATAATAAACATTGGGTTTCTGATTAGCTATAACTTATGAAATTCACGGTTTTTCTGCTGGCTTCTTGTGGCTTCTGAAGTGAGTAAATTGTGAGCACACAAAGAACAACTTCCACGCATATGCTAGTAAACAGGCGAAGCTAGTGAAAAGTATAAAGAAGAAGAATAAAAACAAAACAGACCATTGCAGGTCCTGGAAACTGGCCAGTCCTCCAGTCCCCAGCATCATGTTAAAGAGCACAATTCAAAGGCAAGTTTAAGGGTTCCATCTCCTGTCTGTCTCCTTGGAAGCAGGAAATGAATCTCTCCTGTGAAAGGTACACTCTGGTAGCTGAGGCCTGAGGGTGGAGGGCTGCAGGTCCAAATATCAAAGTGATTAATCTAACCAAGTTAATGCAAATGATTTTCAGCACATGAGTTGGATATTTTGAGTATGTCATCTATCTTCTGCATGGTATAATGTTGATTGTCCTTAGTTAATGTCTCTATTTGATCATGATCAACTCCAACAGGTCTTACAAATGTGGAGCATCTTCCAGTGAGAAATCTCCAGCATAAAACTTCACAAACCACTTTGGACACTTTGAAACAATTTGGGCTCCGGGGACTCCTGGAGCCCAAAAAACTGGAAGAGGCAGGAAGGACCTTGTGCTGGAGCCTCTGGAGGGAGCGCAGCACTGGGACACCCTGACCGCAGACGGCTGGTCTCCAGCTTGAGAGAGGACAGGCTTCTGCTGTTCGGAGCCTCCGTGTGTGGTCGTTTGCCACCACTCCCCAGGAAGCTCGTGCAGCTGGTGGGAAGCTCCCTGCCCTGATCTAAAGCCTCCCTCCCATTGGGGGCAGCCCCCAGCACCTGTGCCGTTTGCACCAACCATGAGGTTCTTGCTGAGCCCTGGCTCCCCTTCTGGGCACTGGCATTTTGGGAGGGGGGCAGACACCATCATGTGACCAGCCCCCAGCCGGGTGCCAAGTCGCCAGTGAGCTTCCCTGGGGAGATGGGGTGGGGGTGACTGTTAGGGCTCTGCCCTCCATCACTGGGGGAAGAGACACCCCAGACACCCTCGAGTGGGGAGAAGCACGATGGGTGAGTGACCGGCTCGGGGCCCCTCCCACCGGTGCTCCCCACTGCGCCCTGAGGCCCCTGTCAGCTGTGAGCACCCCAGCCGGTGCTGAGCCCTGGAGCCTCCCAGGAGGTCCCGAGATGAGGTGGCCCTGGAGACCCCACCCCTTCCTCCATGTCTAGTAGGTGGGACACCTCTTCTTGTCACTTTAGGAGCACTGCAGACTCTGCCCCCTTCCTCCATGTCTAGTAGGTGGGAAACTCCTTCTTGCCATTCCAGGAGTGGCTCTGGAGCTGATCTGTGAGTGGTTCTGGGGTTTGCAGCTGAGCCCCTGTTGCTGTGCAGCCCCCCCCCCCCCCTACACAATCATCCAGAGCAAGCTGTCTGCACTGTTGCCTGCATGCCCCCCTCCACTCAGTATTCTCAAGAAAGGATCAGGGCTTCTGTAGCAGCATCTGAACCCTTCTTTAATAGAGGTGACCTTGTTCACAACCCTTTAACCTTGTTTACGCCTTTAGCAGGATGTAACAAAAGTCCTTAAGGTAAAGGGCCTAGAGAGAAGAGGGGAAGCTACAAACAAAACCAGATGGAATCAGCTGGGACCACAATGGCAGTGAATCTGACTTCCAGCAGACCCCGAATCTCATTGTATGTTGACTTTAGTGTATAATTGATGCAGGAGATAGATGGGCGCCAGGTTAGACATTTATAACTGGCCTCCTGTTTGCATTTCAGGGGACACAAAGAAGTGGGCTTCAGGCTGGATGCTTACAACTATTAGCATTTCTGAGAGAAGAGATAGGTAGGCTTCAGTCTAGGTATTTACAATCAGTCTCCTGTTTGCCCTCTAAAATGGAAGTAACAACAGAGGGTAAATAGCCAGTGTTTGTCTGTTGTAAATAGCTCAAGGTACAAGTCCAGGCAAGGACGAAATCCTGTATGAGTAAAGGATTAAGGAATCTCTGCCTCCCACCCCCGCCCCAACTCTTTTGGGACAAGGGAGACACTACACGTGCACAGAAAAGTTTCTTGTGGGTCAGAACCCTAGAGATAATGCCAGGCCATAATGAGTCATGCTCTTCCCAGAAGCCTTCACTTTGAGATCCATCTTGGCTGAGGGGTGAGTGTGCACCCACGGGAGGGTCCTAGGGTAGGTCAGGTGTGGGAGAAGAAACCAGATAATTGGGCTGAAAGAAGACAAAGACTCGGAAGAACTGCCCCATATAAATGACTTAGCTGCCTCTTTACTGAGCTTCCCCCCATTTTGGGGGAGGGGAATGCCCACACCCTTTCTCTGCCTTGCTTCTATTCTAACAGACCATTTCTCTATGTACTCTCCCACTTGTCGTTATGGTATGTGTCTAATAATAAATTTTATATCTGCATTTGCAGTTTCTGTCTCCATGGTAAAAACATTTTTTACTGGGGCAAAGATCCAGGGAAAATTAGCTTCTAGCCTCTAGCCCTTGCAGGTCTGGTGGCTAGGATTCCTGGTTCTCATCCAGACTTCCCAGGTTCAATTCCTGGGCAGGGAATTAAGATCTCTTCATGTCATTGCTTGCTGCTAACTCGTTTGTTATATTAAGTGACACACCAATCACTGACCATGACCCAACACGAAGAACCAAAAAAAGGTAAAAAGGAAGTGGCATCCCACTAACTTGGAAAAACCCTACCCTTCCCCTAAACGTACCTGCCCCTCCTCCTTTTGTCTTTACTGTTTAAAATCAAACCACTCTCTCCAGGTGGGCGAGAGGTTGAGCTGTGAACTTAGTTCCTGCTTCTCTGTTCTTTGGTGTCTGAGTAAAGCCTGTGCTGTGTTGCTCTTGGTTTTGATTTCATAATCACCTACTTGAGCCCAAATGGAAAAAGGAAACCTTCCCTGTTGAGGCAGAGAGCCTTGGCCAGGCTAGGGCCTGAGCAGGGTCCATAGACTTAACTTGGTGACAATCTGTGAGGGGACGGTGGTCTCTGCCTGTGGGGTGGGTGGAGGGCGCACCGACAGCCGCACCCCCTCCTGGGCCTGGACTGTCTGCTGTCGTCCCCACACGCCTGACCCCACCTGAAGTCTGACTTGGTGACACTGGCTGCCGGGCGTCCGGTCAGGAGGGACCCAGAAGCAGCATTTGGAGCCAGATCAGATGTGCCTTTTCATGGGCTGTGGGCGTACTGGGTGTTAGGACTTTGTGTGTCGAAAACAAAGCCTCCAGAACTCAACGTGTGCTGCAGACTTGAAACCTACGTGCAGGGCAAGAGCTCCTACGGGATGCTGGGTTGGAAACTTCTGCACGGGTGATGGTCACAGTAGTGCTTCCTTGCCAAGGCCTCCAGGCCTCCCTGGTGGGCACAACTGGACCCACACCCCACAGGCTTCCCGACCCAGAGCCTGAAAAGGGCTAATGCTGGCAGGGCCTGGGGACGAGAGTGGTCATTCCACCAACCACCAAACCTGAGCCCATCCAGGCTCTGCTGCAAGTCTGCTCACATTTGCTCTCCAGATCCTGAAGACAGACCTGCAGGAAACAGGGGCTGCTGAGTCCCATTATTGCAGCCACGCGCACCGGGAAGCAAACTCACTCAGAAGGACAATGCAGATAGTGAAGTGCAGTTTATTACACCGGCGGGCCCAATTCAGAGTCTCCTCTTAGCCAAGGACCCCGACCAGCATTTGTGAGGATCTTTTATACCCATGTGTACGTGTCCAAACCCACCACCCCAAATCACCCGAAACTTGCATAAACAAGGGAAAGGTAAATACAATCACAATAATGCCATCATTCAAGTATCATGTGTTCGAACAGTCAATAATCAATAAGCCCGAGGTTACATTCCAAATAGTTAATAGTCGAGAAGCCCAAGGTTACTATCAAAGTTTATGACCTGTTCGGAGCTAGGATTTATGACCTGTCCGGAGCCAGGGGTTTTGTGCATGTTTTCTCTTAGGTGTTGAGTATCCTGGATATAATCTTCCAGATTCCTCTGTCCAGAGGGGGGATCTTATCCCTCCACTGTAATTCCCATGGGCACTAAGCACAGAGTTCAGAGTCCATTAGAGAGGTGCCTGAGCATGATCAGCATGAACAGGCCTGAAATGGAGATCGGGCCCTATGAATTCCTTCTTCACCATATTGATGGTGCTCTGTGGAATTTCCACGAGACCCCTTTTTGCCCTGTTCTGAGCAGATGACTAGTCAGTCCATGCTACCATCACCCCACAAGCAGGCTGAGAGGCTGAGGCTCCAAGAAGCCAAGTATCCTACCCAGAAGGACAGATGTGCAGCCATGGAGTGGGGTCTGTGCCCACCACCCACCCAGGGTGACTGCCCATTCACAGCACGTTCACAGCTGCCCCTTCAGCCCCTCCTGGGGTAGCTCCCAGAGCCTCCTCTTGGGGGGCTCATTCACCTCCTTTCCCCAGGACTCCTGCCTCACAGTTCTGTTTCTGGGATCATCTGGGAGGCTCGTCACTCTGAAGCGGATTCAGTCTCCTGTCACCAGGGCCGCTTTTCTGGGTCACGTGTGCCACCTGCTCGTCCACTCCTGGCTCAGACCAGAAAGGCTCCCTCGGGCCCCTAGTGCCATAGCTCTGCCTGGGGCGCTCGCTGTCCTCCGGCCTGGTCCTTCCCTCACATGTCCCCTGCAGGGTCACCAGGAGCTCCCACTGCCCCGGGCTGGCTGTCCGCCCTGTCCTGGGGAGGCCTTCATGGCGTCAGATGCAAGGAATGCCAGGAGCCCTTACCATCCTGGGGTCCAGCCCTGCTTCAGCATTTCTGAGGGCCCAGTGCTGACTCCGAGGGTTCTGTAATCCAGCCTCTGTCTGCCTTTAGTGAGACCCACGCTTCTAGGATCCTACAGAACAGGGTCTGTGGGACTTCTCTGTGTCTTCTCTAACAAATGCCCAGCTGGGTGGTTTAAAACAACAGTTCATCCTCCCCCAGTCCTGCAGACCAGACTTCTGAGATCAAGGTGGTACGGCCCTCCAGGGGCTCCAGGATGGGGTCCTTCCTGCTTTTTCCAGTTTCTGGGGCTCCGGGGTCCCTGGGCTTGTGGCCCGCTCCTCCCATCTTTGCCTTCACCTTCATGCGACTTGTCCTGTGTGTCTCCCTCCTTTTGTCTCTTACAAGGAACTTGCTAATTGGATTGAGGGCCATCCACACCCAAGACGACCTCACCCCAACATCTTTAAAGGCATCTGCAAAGACCCTTTTCCCAGATATGTCTCGTCCACATGTTCTGGGAGGACATATCTTTTGAGGCCACCATTCAACCCATTGAAAGTGAAAATTTCTCAGTCGTGCCCAACTCTTTGTGACTCCATGGGCTATAGCCTGCCAGACCCCTCTGTCCATGGAATTCTCCAGGCCAGAATACTGGAGTGGGTAGCCATTCCCTTCTCCAGTGGATCTTCCCAACCCAGGGATCAAACCCAGATCTTCCACATTGCAGGCAGATTATTTACCTTCTGCGCCACCAGGGAAGCCCATTATCTGTGTATAAAATCACACTCATTTTAAGAGAGAACCAAAGTCCCATGTAGACTGGCACAGACAGCAGACTTGTGGGTGGGGTCTGGAGAGAATGAGGACCATGGAATCACCTGGAAAGGATCAAGGCCTGACTTCATCAGAAAGTGAGCCCTTCCACCATGGGGCCCATGAGAACAGTCACTCCATCCCACCCATGGAAAGTGACCTATGGTCAAGTTCAGAAGTGTCTACCTTGAACCAGTGTTCCTCTGGATGTCGTCATCAATACCATGATTTAACCAGTAACTACAGGATTAGGGGTAGAGGAGAATTAGTGTGGAGACTGGCCAGGGGCTCTGGAGGAGGTGCTGACAGTCACTGGGGCACAAGGAAGTGGGAGCTTGGGAGGCCCCCGTGTAAATGAACCAAACTTGAGTTCAATAAAGCCAGTCTACTGAGGCTAGGTTGTGGTGAAGGAAAGTGAAGCCATAATTATAAAAGTACCAATACAAAGAGGACAGGGGGCTTGTGCTCTAAACCTTGAACTCCCTAAAGGGTTTCAGCAAAGCAATTGTACTGAAGAGGAAAAGTTAAAATTTTACATAACCTCCTGCTCATTCTGCCTCTGCAACTCAACTTGCTCCTTTCAAAGTCTGGATCACGTAGGTCATGTAGTCTCAGAAAGTGGGGACTTGGCAATACTAGGAACTGAAGCTTATCTCACTCACCCTTGTCCTGCTCTTTGCAACTGCCCAGCCCCTGCAAACCTGCTTAATCATGCCTGTCCATGCAAAGGTCAGGCATCCCCCTCCCCATCTTGACCACTTGACCCCTCCCCATCTTGACCACACACGCAAAACCCCTTAATTTCAACCAGCCTATTACCAGCTAGTGTTGTCCACTTTATAGTCTTTCTATAAAAACTCTGTAACCCCTTTGTTTGGGGCTCAGAGCTTGGAGTGTTAACTCCCCTGGGCCTGCCGGCATAATAAACCTGAGTTCTCCAACTCTCTGAGTGTGATGCTTGGTTTCTCGATTACTGGTTTCTGCAACAGTACAGGCCATGTGAGGGAGGGGGGTCACAGAGCACGTGATCTGCTGGTGATACACGGTTCTGTGGTTGGTGAGGCAACCAGGTGGCTAATCTCACAAATTCTCAGGCACTGGAAGCTCTGGGGGTTACATGTTCATGCTCATCAAGTAGTTAACTATTTCCATTCTATGGGGGGGGTGGTGGTTTAGCATCTGTAAAACCACTCAGGGAGTGTGCATCAGGTACTGTTATCTCCATACTTCAGAGAGGAGCTACAGCAGAGGATCCGGGATGGGGTCTGTCCTGGGAAGACCCCACAGACTCCTGCCTTGTTGTACCAGGTGTCTGGGCTCAGCAGCCAGGGAAGGTGGGGTTGCCTCCTGGGCATGGGGAGCAGCAAGATCACAGTCCTCCAAAGAGCCTGTTAACCCCCGGGGTGAGATGGGGAGGCAGTGGATAGACAGATAGATGTATCTGGTCTGCGAGAGGTGTCCAGGCTGGAAATGTCATTGGAATCATCACCAGGAGGAAGAGGAAAGGCCAGGAGGCAGCAGGTGGGTCATAGTCAACCCCATGCAGGTGATGGTGGTCTTTTGGAAGCAACTCAGCTGGAAGGACTGGCCCTCAGGAACACAGCTTCATTCTCTTGTTCCTTTGTAAAACATGGTATCAGAGTTTAAGACACCATCCAGAGACTTCTGAGTCCAGTGCTGCTGTGGCTTCATCAAAGGGGCTCAGGCCCTGCCCACATCCCCACTGGGAATGAAGCCCATCAGGGCACTGGGGTCCACAGACTTCAGGGAACCCTCTGCCCTCAGGAATGGTCTCCCTTCTTCCAACCAGCTGCTGGTCAGAGGCCCACATTCTCCCATCCTGACTCCATCCTCAGAGTGTATAGATGGACCACTCAGTCTTCATCTTCCTGTTGCTGGACATTTTGGTGGACTCTGTGTCTTGGCTATTGTAAATAGTGCTTCCCTAAACACAGGGGTGCACATGTCACTTCAAATTGTGATGTTCTCCAGATCTGTGCCCAGAAGTGGGGTTGCTGGGTCCCATGGCTCCATCGTTTACTTTTTTAAGGGACCTCCTTGCTGTTTTCCATCTTGGCTGCACTCTGCATCCCCACTCAGAGTGTAGGAGGATTCCATTTTCCCTACACCCATTTATTCTCTGGAGATCCCTGATGATGGCCATTCTGACCGGCGGAAGGGGGTTCCTCAGTGTAGATTTGATTAGCACTGATTTAATAATGAGTGGGTCTTCCCTGATGTGGCTCAGCATTAAAGAATCTGCCCGCAGTGCAGGAGATGTGAGAGATGCAGGCTTGATCTCTGAGTCAGGAACATCCCCTGGAGAAGGAAATGGCAACCCACTCCAGGATTCTTTCCTGGAAAATTTCATGGACAGAGGAGACTAGCAGGCTAGTCCATGGGGTTGCAAAGAGTCAGACATGACTGGGAAACTGAGCACAGTAAGGATGAGGGGGGTGTATTTCCAGGCACTTGATTCATGTATAGCTAGACACATGTATTTTCTTTTTCAGGTTCTTTTCCGATGTAGGTTATTATGGAGTGTTGAAGAGGGTTCCTAGTGCTATGCAGTGGGTCCTTGTGGATGATTTTATGAAGAATAGTGTGTATATGTAAATCTGAGCCAGCTCACTTTTCTCTGCCCTCCTCTTTTCCTCCTTGGGAATCCTAAGTCTGTGAGGCCGTTTCTCTTTGGTGAAGAAGTTCCTCTGTCTCCATTTTTAGATTCCACCTAGAAGTGACACCATATGATTCTTGTCTTGCCCTGTCTCCTACTTCACTTAGAATGATCACCTCTACTTTCCTCCCTGTGGCTGGAAATGTCATTATGGGATCCTTTTTAATGACTGAATAACACTGTATTATGTCTAGGTACCCCACCTTCTTTATCCACTCATCTGTGTTCTGCACTTAGACTGCTGCCGTGTCTTGTTCATGGTACCTAGTGCAGCTCTGATCACAGGGCTGCAGGCGTCTATTCAAATTTTGGTTTTCTCCGTATCTACACCCAGGTGTGGGATTGCTGGATCCAACGATACTTCTATGTTTAGTTTTAAAAAGAAACTCCATACTCTTTGTCTAATGGATGGACCGATTTACATTCCCACCAAGAGTGCAGGGAAATTCTCTTCTCTCTGCATCCTCTGCAACATGTATTGTTGGAGATTCTCTGAGATGGCCATTCTCACTGCTGTGAGTGATAGCTCAATGGACTTTTAGCTTGCCTTCCTCTAACCATTAGTGATACTGAGCATCTTTTCAAGTGCTTAATGGCCATATCTATGCCTTCTTCATGAAATGTCCATTGAGAATTTTGGCCCATTTCTTATTTGGTATTTTTGTTTTATTTTTGATAATGAGCTGCTTGAGCTGTCTGTGTTTTGGAGATGACTTCTTCATGGGGATCTTTGTTTTGAAATATTTTTTTTCTATTCTGAAGGTTGTCTTATTTTTTCATTTAGGGTTTCCTTTGCTGTGAAACTGTTGCTAAAGTTAATTACATCCCTGTGGCCTATGTTTATTTTATTTTTTGTTACACTAAGATGTGGATCCAAAAAGAACTTGCTGTGATTTACAACAAAGTGTTTTCTGCCTTTATTTTCCTCAAGGGTTCTAGAGTGTCCCTCCTCACATTGAGATCTGTAAATTATTTAGAGTTTATTTTTGTGTATGGTGTTAGGGAGTGAGAAATGGACTATTTCCCGCTGGATCAGTAAACAGGGATGTCATAGTCATCAGCAATTGCAGCCCTCAGGTGTGAGCCAGTGAGCCCTCAGGGAACTCAGGAAGTTCTCTAGCAGCGTTCAGACTGCAGACACTCCCTAGGGTGAGCCCTGAAGAAAGAAAGCTCAAGGTATAAAAACAGGATGCTGGCCCCAGATAGGTGAGGTGCAGATGAAGGAATGATTCCAGTGAGCCCCTAGACTCTTGCACCTTCCCAAACACAGAAAAGCACTAAATTCCTTGACTCAGGATATCTTGTTTTCTTTAACAATAATCTTTGATATTCAGACTACCTGCCCTTTGTTACAAAGTTCTATGTAACCTGGCTCCTCCCCTCACCTCCTGGGAGCAGTTCTCTTAGGGTTACTTGAGATGGTGTCTCCTGGGCTTGAAGTCCTAAAAATTCCCACTGAATAAAGCATAACTCTCAACTTTTAGGTTGTGAATACTTTTTAAGTTGACAAGGATATCGCAATTTTGTTCCCATTTTCATTGTTTAAGGAGCCTCCACACTGTCTCCATGGGCTTCCCAGGGTGGCGCTGGTGGTAAAGAACCCACCTGCCAACACAGGAAACATAAGAGAAGGGTTTGATCCCCGGCTGGGGAAGATCCCCTGGAGGAGAGTGTGGCAACAGACTCCAGCATTCTTGCCTAGAGAATCCCAGGGGCAGAGGAGCTTGGCAGGTTACGGTCCACAGGCTCCAAGAGTTGGACACCCCTGAAGTGACTTAGCATGCCGGCACACCGTCTCCATGGCTGACCTTCCAGCACCGCCGGAGGAGGGTTCTCATTTCTCCACACCCTCTCCTGCCTTGGTTCTTTGTAGAGTGTTTGACAAAGGCCGTTCTGACCTGTGTGAGCTGATACCTCATTGTAATGTTGATTTGGATTTCTCTAATATTTAGCGAGGTTGACATCATTTTCTGTGATATTTTTAAAGGGTATGAGTGAAACATCTTGCAATTGACCCTTGAGTGTCTGCCCTGTGCTTTGATGAACACTCCTAGAACATTCCTTGAAGGCAGGTGTTTACTCACAATCCCACGGACCTTCTGAAGATGAAGCGCACATCAGCACAGCTTTCAACATTGCGCTTATGGAAAACAGCCACAAGGCGGCAGCATTTTTCATGCCCCCTTTTCTTTCTGCGCAACTTCATTTTGATCTTATATTGAAATAGAGTTGATTTCCAATGTTGTGTTTGTATAAGGTGTACAAGAACTTAATTCAGTTATGCATAAACGCATATCTCTTCTTTTTCAGGTTCTTCTTCCCAGGTACAGAAGATCCTAGAAAGTGCTGAGAAGCAAGAGTCAGAGAAGATAATAAAAATGCAGGAAGAGGTGGTGGAGGTGTTGGAAACAAATGCAAAATCCAAGAAATGTAATCTTATAGAAGCAGGGCTCTTCAAATTCAAAGCACAGAAACTGGATTCCGAAATTCTTTACAGTTGACACATTTTCCTAAGAAACTGCCAGAGAAGCCACCCACTGTGCCTGCTGGGTTTGATTGTGAAAAGAATCAAAGAAGGTATTGGAGGATAAATACTTTAAATTTATGCAAAACCTTGCCCTTATCCTATCTATTTAGGTGTTATGGGTGTTCCTGATAAGAAAGAAATGTCATTCACTGTCCCCAGGACTCCTGCCTTTGTTCAGAAGAAAACTCCAAAACCCACCCAAGAGGATGAGGATGAAGAGCAGCCAATAGTGATAAGAGCTCAGCAATTGCCCATTATGGAATACCTTTTAAGCCCAAAATCCCTGTAAGGAGAACTGCGGAAATAAGCCCTTTCTCCTTTGATTCAAAAAAGTCACTTACAGAAAGAGAAGAAAATAAAACAGCTGCAGAAAGGGGAGGTGCCCAAGTTCTAGGTTTCCTTTGCGTCATTTCACCACCACTAACATGCTGGAGAAAAAGATGAAGAACACAATTCAGGTTGAGTCTTCTGCTTGTAGGCTGGCAGAAGAGGTGCCTAAAGGCACAGTTGGGTTCTCTCAGTGCCTTGGTGACAAAGAAGGCTGCTCCTGGTGTGATGGAAAGAGCAGCTCTGGTTCCTGGATGGTGTCTGCAGTCTAGTCTAGAGGTGGAGTCGACTGGAGGAGAACTTGGGTGGTACCCACGCAGTCAAGGGCCGCTCACTTACAGTGATTTGTGTTGCTTCCTTCCTCCTCCTCTTTTTTATATATGTCAGAATATATAGATGATTTAGTTTGTAATTTATTCACTGAAAGTGTAATTTTTACTGCTTTTATCCTTCACTTTTTATATTTAAAAATAAAGATACTTGATTTTATTTATAGTTTATGTCTGATTCTTTCTCTTCCTCGTGCAAAATGAATTTGGAGTCAAGGAGCCTTTTGCTATGAAGGGGGAGCCTCATTAAATGCCTGACAAGGAAGAGACTTGATTGATGTGCCCCTCATCAAGGTTGTCTGCCAGCTCTGGGCAGCGCTGCTGTTTAGGAACCTTCTTCCCTTGTTGGTGCTGACAATGAGGGATCACTGAGCAGGACATGTTTTAAGTCCTCCTGTGACCTAGGCTGGAATTGATATGCTTGTCTTACTAAAAATTAACAAAGGCAGCTCCATACTCCTCGCAACAGTGATTCTCAGCATTTACATCTCATCAGCATCGTAAGTGTTCTCTCTCCTCCATGTCTTCTCCACCACTTACCTTTGGAGACTGAGGATGGCCTTGCAAACAGGTGCAGTGTTCCCTCACTGTGGTTTTGATTTGCACATCTCTAATAATTCCTGATGTGCAGCACATTTTCATGGGCTTTGATTTTAACTAGTGTGTGTGAAATTGACTGTGGAAATTTTCTTCTTCACAGTCTGCCCAGTTTTTATTTATTTTCAGTTAGTTACCCATGGACATTTTTAAAGTGCTGGTATCATTTAGAGCCCAGCAGTCCTTGTGAATATGAAGTGTTTATAAGTGTTGCAATGAAATAGTTTTCTTTTTCTCTTTTGCCTTTTGAATCCCTGTCTACTTTAACTGTTCCTGATCTACAGTCTTCACTGATAATTAAGTTTCCTATTTTCAGAAGACTAACCTGTTACGTAAGCTATATCCTGTACCTGTGTGTGTGTGTGTGTGTGTGTGTGTGTGTGTTAGCTGCTTAGTCGTGTCTGACTCTTTGTGACCACATGGACTGTAGCTTGCCAGGCTCCTCTGTCTATAGCATTCTCCAGGCAGGAATACTGGAGTGGATAGCCATTCCCTTCTCCAGGGATATCCTGTACTTATCACCCTCTAACTCTGCATGAGCCATACTTTGCATCTATTATCTTTTAATTTTATGTTAGTCATATCCTGATGCCTAACTTTATGGTACTCTCTCATCAAACATCCCCTTGTCATTTGTTTTCCCCTCTTTTTGCATTACAGAAAGAAAGCTGCACTGTAATCCACAAAGGACAATGGACTCAACTCCTGGGACTGTCTGCTGGACTCAAGTTACTGGGCTCCCTGAAGCCAGCCTATTGACTATTTTGAAACAAAGCAGAGAGAAAGAATACAAGATCCTTATACGTTTGCTCTTTGTCTCCAACCTCTGACTGCTGCTGCTGCTGCTGCTGCTAAGTCGCTTCAGTCGTGTCCGACTCTGTGCGACCCTATAGACCGCAGCCCACCAGGCTCCGCAGTCCCTGGGATTCTCCAGGCAAGAACACTGGAGTGGGTTGCCATTTCCTTCTCCAATGCAGGAAAGTGAAAAGTGAAAGTGAAGTCGCTCAGTCGTGTCCCGACTCTTAGCGACTCCATGAACTGCAGCCTACCAGGCTCCTCCGTCCATGGGATTTTCCAGGCAAGAGTACTGGAGTGGGTTGCCATTGCCTTCTCGAATCTCTGACTATGAGCCCCAAATGTGTGATCCCCTTGATTCCTCTTTGGGGGAGACAGTCTTGAGGCACAAGCCTACTGTGCTCTCTCCTCTGCCAGCTTGGGGATTAAAGCCATTTTACTATTTCCTCCAAAAAACATTTATTTCCACAAAGGTATTAGTTTCCTGTATTCTTGTTCCTTTCTGCATTGTTTCAAAACAGTAAATAGGTTAATCTTCTGAAAAGAAGGAAACTTAGTTATCACAGCAGACTGTAGGTCAGGAACAGCTGGAGTAGAGAAGGAATCAATAGGGCAAAGAGAAAAAAACTTTTTCTTATTTCACTGTAGAATAAGCAATAACTTTAAAGTTTCTGTTGTGGGAAATGGCCACAAGGAGACAGGATTTCTTCATGCCCTACTTCTGTTACTACAGAAACCGAAGTCTTAGGGTTGCTCCTAGTCCATGGTTTCTCCTGGGACATGCCAGAAGCCTGTGTCACATTAATCCTTGTTTTCTGTTTTTTTTTTTTTTTGAACTTAATGTTTACTTCTTTTGGAGGATATCTGGCTTATAATGTTGTGTTTGTAGGTGTAGAGATTCTTCATCAGTTATCCCCATACACATATTGATTCATCTTTGTTTCTTTCATGTACATGTTATTATAGAGTGTGTAGTACACCACCCTTTCTAAAGCAGGTCTGTGTTGGTTCTATATTCTATATGTATTTGTGAGTATAAATTAATCCCAACCTCCTAATTTATCTCTTCCAACCACTACTCCACTTCGGTAACCATGCTGGTTTCCTAAGACTGTGCTTGTATTTTGCTTTTATAAAATAGCTCATTATAAAATAGCATCTCCTTTTGAAGTACTTCACTTACATGATTGTTCTAGATTAATCTATGATTTTTCTAAATTGTCCCTGCAAATGGCAGTATTTTTTTCATGGCTGAATCATATTCCATTCTATGCATATGAGTTCAGTTCGGTAGCTCAGTTGTGTCGGACTCTGGGATCACATGGACTGTAGCTTGGCAGGCTTCCCTGTCCATCACCGACTCTTGGAGCTTATTCAAACTCATGTCCATTGAGTCAGTGATGCCATTCAACCATCTCATCCTCTGCTGTCCCCTTCTCCTCCTGCCTTCAATCTTTCCAGCATCAGGGTCTTTTCAAATGAGTCAGCTCTTTGCATCAGGTGGCCAAAGTATTGGAGCTTCAGCTTTAGCATCAGTCCTTCCAATGAATATTCAGAGTTGATTTCCTTTAGGATGGACTGGTTTGATCTCCTAGCTGTCCAAGGGACTCTCAAGAGTCTTCTCCAACACCACAGTTCAAAAACATCAAATCTTTGGTGCTCAGCTTTCTTTATAGTCCTACTCGCACATCCATACGTGACTACTGGAAAAACCATAGCTTCGACTATACGAACCTTTGTCAGCAAAGTAATGCCTCTCCTTTTTAATAGGCTGTCTAGGTTGGTTATAGCTTTTCTTCTAAGGAGCAAGCATCTTTTAATTTCATGGCTGCAGTAAGAATCTGCAGTGATTTTGGAGCACAAAAAATAAAGCCTCTCACTGTTTCCATATATGCCATGAAGTGATGGGACCGGATGCCATGATCTTAGGTTTTTGAATGTTGAACTTTAAGACAACTTTTTCACTCTCCTCTTTCACTTTCATCAAAGCCTCTTTAGTTCTTCTTCACTTTCTGTCATAAGGGTGGTGTCATCTGCGTATTTGAGGTTATTGATATTTCTCTTGGCAATCTTCATTCCAGCTTGTGCTTCATCCAGCCTGGGATTTCACATGATGTAGTCTGCATATAAGTTGAATAAGCAGGGTGACAATATACAGCCTTGGCATACTCCTTTCCGGATTTTGAACCAGTCTTTTGTTCCATATCCAGTTCTAAGTGTTGCTTCTTGACCTGCATACAGATTTCTCAGGAGGCCTGTAAGGTGGTTTGGTATTCCCATCTCTTGAAGAATTTTCCACAGTTTATTGTGATCCACACAGTCAAAGGATTTGATGTACTCAATAAAGCAGAAGTAGATGTTTTTCTGAAACTCTCTTGCTTTTTTGATGATCCAGCGGATGTTGGCAATTTAATCTCTGGTTCCTCTGACATTTGTAAATCCAGCTTGAATTTCTGGAATTTCACAGTTCACTTACTATTGAAGCCTGGCTTGGAGAATTTTGAGCATTACTTCACTAGCGTGTAAGATGAGTCCAACTATGTGATACTTTGAACATTCTTTGGCATTGCCTTTCTTTGGGATTAGAATGAAAATTGACATTTTCGAGTCCTGTGGCCACTGTTGAGTTTTCCAAGTTTGCTGGCATATTGAGTGCAGCACTTTCACAGCATCATCTTTTAGGATCTGAAATAGCTCAACTGGAATTCCATCACCTCCACTAACCTTGTTTGTAGTGATGCTTCCTAAAGCCCACTTGACTTCGCATTCCAGGATGTCTGGCTCTAGGTGAGTGATCATACCACGATGACTATCTGGGTCATGAAGATCTTTTTTGTATAGTTCTTCTGTGTTTTCTTGCCTCCTCTTCTTAATATCTTCTGCTTCTGTTAGGTTCATACAATTTCTGTCCTTTATTGTGCTCATCTTTGCATGAAATTTTCCCTTGGTATCTCTAATTTTCTTGAAGAGATCTCTAGTCTTTCCCATTCTGTTGTTTTCATCTATTTCTTTGTATTGATCGCTAAGGAAGGCTTTCTTATCTCTCCTTGCTATTCTTTGGAACTCTGCATTCAAATGGAAATATCTTTCCTTTTTCTCCTTTGCTTTTCACTTCTCTTTTTTTCACAGTTAATTGTAAGTCCTCCTCAGACAATCATTTTGCTTTTCTTTTTCATAAGGATGGTCTTAATCCTTGTCTCCTGTACAATGTCAGGAACCTCCATCCATAGTTCATCAGGCACCCTGTCTATCAGATCTAGTCCCTTATATCTATTTCTTACTTCCACTGTATAATCATAAGAGATTTGATTTAGGTCGTACCTGAATGGTCTAGTGGTTTTACCTACTCTCTTCAATTTAAGTCTAAATTTGGCAATATGGAGTTCATGATCTGAGCCACGTCAGCTCCCCATCTTGTTTTTGCTGACTGTATAGAGCTTCTCCATCTTTGGCTGCAAAGAATATAATCAATCTGATTTTGGTGTTGACCATCTGGTGATGTCCATGTGTAGAGTCTTCTCTTATGTTGTTGGAAGAAGGTGTTTGCTATGACCAGTGTGTTCTCTTGGCAAAACTCTATTAGCCTTTGCCCTGCTTCATCTGTACTCCAAGGCCAAATTTGCCTGTTACTGCAGGTGTTTCCTGACTTGCTACTTTTGCGTTCCAGTCCCCTATAATGAAAAGGATATCTTTTTTGGGTGTTAGTTCTAAAAGGTCTTGTAGGTCTTCATAGAACTGTTCAACTTCAACTTCTTCAGTGTTACTGACTGGGGCATAGGCTTGGATTACCATGATATTGAACGATTTGCCTTGCATTTTTTTCTCCTAGACCTGGTTAAATGTTTACCTGAAGTATAAGATCCATAAATAAAAACTAATTAAAAAGCCAAGGGACAAGGTTGATATTTTTTGAAAGAGATGGATAGATTGTTAATTGACAATTATCTCCTTTCTCATGCCAGTTTATAATGGGTGGAAATTGAGAAAAATAAAATATATTTCAATCATGTGTCTGAGTTAAGCCTTACCAAAACTGTCTCCTATCCATGTACAGATGCTAAAAGAAGAAGGACAGAAGGAAAACAGGAAGAAAGAAAAAGAAAAGGAAAGACTCAGCCTGTTACTAGCATCATTTCATTTTTTAAAAAATGTAGCTTTCAAAACAAACCATAAAGAATCTCCCCACTGTTTTCCGTAGTGGCTGTACTAGTTTGCATTCCCACCAACAGTGTAAGAGGGTTCCCTATTCCTCCACATCCTCTCCAGCATTTATTGCTTGTAGATTTTTGGATGGCAGCCATTCTGACTGGTGTAAAGTGGTACCTCATTGTGGTTTTGATTTGCATTTCTCTGATAATGAGTGATGTTGAGCATCTTTTCATGTGTTTGTTAGCCATTTTTATGTCTTCTTTGGAGAAATGTCTGTTAAGTTCTTTGGCCCACTTTTTGATTGGGTCATTTATTTTTCTCGAATGGAGCTGCAGGAGTTGCTTGTATATTTTTGAGATTAATTGTTTGTCCTTTGCTTCATTGGCTATTATTTTCTCCCATTCTGAAGACTCTCTTTTCACCTTGCTTATAGTTTCCTTTGTTGTGCAGAAGCTTCCCAGCAATCCCACTCCTGGGCATACACACCGAGGAAACCAGAATTGAAAGAGACACGTGTACCCCA
>ML661883.1:16445084-16614360 GCA_007570785.1 Antilocapra americana | reverse complement strand
ATCGCTGCATTGTTTACAATAGCCAGGACATGGAAGCAACCTAGATGTCCATCAACTGACGAATGGATAAGAAAGCTGTGGTACATATACACAATGGAATATTACTCAGCATTAAAAAAAATTCATTTGAATCAGTTCTACTCAGATGGAAGGAACTGGAGCCTATTATCCAGAGGGAAGTAAGCCAGAAGGAAAAACAACAATACAGTATACTAACGCATATATATGGAATTTAGAAAGATGGTAACAAGAACCCAACATGCGAGACAGCAAAAGGAATGCAGATGTATAGAACAGACTCGTGGACTCTGTGGAAGAGGGCAAGGGTGGGATGATATGGGAGAATGGCATTGAAACATGTTAATTATCATATGTGAAATCAATCGCCAGCCCAGGGTTGATGCTCGGGGCTGGTGCACCGAGATGTCCCAGGGGGAGGGAATCGGGAGGGAGGAGGGAGGGGGGTTCTGGAGGGGGAGCATATGTATACCCATGGCAGTTTCATGTCATTGTATGGCAAAACCAACACAATAAAGTAAATTTAAAAAAAAAAACCATAAAATGTACAGTTCACAAAAACAAAAATGACTTAATTAAACGATAGGCAAAAGACTTGAATAGATATGTTCAAGCAATTGGAAAAATACTGAAAATCTGTAATTACTAGGAAACTGTAAATTAAAGCCATGATGAGATACCTCATAGCCACTAAGAAGCTTACTATAAAAAATGGAAGTAAAAAGGAAAATAAGTATTGATGAGGATGTGAAAAAATTGGAATCCTTGTGCATTGTTGGTAGAAATTTCCTAAGTAGAACAGCCACTATGAAATATAACAGTTCTGTGGTGTTGGAGATGAAGATTTTGGAGATGAAGAAAATAAAAACTGTCACTGCTTCAACTTTTTCTCCTATTTACCATGAGGTGATGGGACCAGATGCCATGAATTTAGTTTTATGTATGCTGGGTTTCAAGCCAGCTTTTTCATTCTCTTCATTCACCCTCATTAAGAGGCTCTTTGGGCTTCTCTGATGGCTTAGTGGGTAAAGAATATGTCACAATTCAAGAGACATAGAAGACATGAGTTCAATCCCTGGGTCAGTTTGAAACCTTGGTGAAGGAAATGGCAACCCATTCCAGTATTCTTGCCTGGAAAATCCCATGGACAAAGGAGCCTGGTGAGCTACAGTCCATGGGGTCACAAAGAGTTGGACACAACTGAGAGACAGAGCATGCATGCCATGTTTAATAATCTTCTACCTTTAGATTCAGTAGAATTGAGTCAACTCTCTCTTATTGCAGTAGTCTTGACTTCTAGTCATAAAGTCCTTTTTTTTCTCCCATTTTTAATAAATGCCTGCTACAATTTTTCTTTTACTCTATTAGGATCTGTGAGGGATGTAATAGAACTATAAACACAGTTCTTATTCTACAAAGCTTATTATATGTTAAATAAAAATAAAAATACTCAAAAGTATTAGCAAAAATGTAAGGGTAATAGATGGGCTTCCCAGATGACTCAGTCGGCAAAGAATCTTCCTGCAATGCAAGAGATGCTGGTTTGATCTCTGGGTGGGGAAGATCCCCTGAGGGAGGAAATTGCAATCCACTCCAGTTTTCTTGCCTGGAGATTTCCATGGACAGAGGACCCTTATTAGCTCTATGTGGTTGCAAAGAGTTGGACATGACTGAGAACACACATGAGGGATTAATAAAGATTCTATGAAGAGAGAAGTCGGTGTGATTTAGAAATAGACTATAAATAAGATCATTAATTAATACCTCTATGAACCCAAAGGTAATATTTTGTAAAGAGTACTTCTGACTTTACCATTGACTAGTCTGTAACCTTCATCAGATTGCCTAATATCTGTGCAATTCAGATTCCTCATCCATGAAATGTGAAGAACAGCTGATTAAGTTATGAGACTTGAAAATCACCAAAAATTACGAGCACTTATAGTATGGCCTATGGTGGAGGTGGTTTAATTGCTAAATCGTGTCTGACTCTTGCAGTCCCATGGACTGAAGCCTGCCAGGCTCCTCTGTCCATGGGATTTTTCAGGCTAGAGTATTGGAGTGGGTTGCCATTTCCTTCTCCAGGGGATCTTTCCCACCCAGGAATAGAGCCTATGTCTCTTGCATTGCAGGCAGATTCTTGACTGACTGAGGTATGAGTGCTTATATATATATATATATATATATATATATAAATATATATATATAATTCAATATACTATATATAATTATATTGAATGATATAATTATATATATTATATAATCCAATCCCTTTTACCCCTATTTTCATATGAGGTGACTGAGGCAAAACAATAGTAAATATCTTGTTCAAGTTTATCACTTGATGAATGGCTGACCTACAGTGAAAAATCTAAGCAGTATAATTTACTTCACTAAAATGAAATCTCCAAAGGTGTTTTCAAACCAAAAAAACCAAGTATGCATCCTAAATGAAGGGCAGCAAAGGAGACACAGATATAAACTACAGGCTTTGGACTCAGTGGGAGAAGGTGAGGATGGGATCACTTGAGCACTGAAACATGTACATTACCATATGTAAAATAGAGGACCAGTGCAAGTTCGTTTGATGTATGAAGCAGGGCACCCAAAGCTGGTGCTCTGGGACAACCCAGAGGGATAGGGTATGGAGGGAGGTGGGAGGGGGCTTCAGGTTGGGGGGGACACATGTATAGCTGTGGCCAATTCATGATGATTTATGGCAAAAACCATCACAATATTGTAAAGTAATTGTTCTCCAATTAAAATAAATTAATTAAAAAAGAAAATAAGACAAATATATAAAGAAATAAATGTCTACTCTATGAAAACAGGAAGACTAATTGACTTGTGAAATTTCTTTGTTCTTATGCATTCTGATATGTGGGATGTAATAAACATTAACTACAAATTGCACTTTCTACATATTCCTTCCATTTTTTACATTTTAAAATAGCACAAATTCCTACTTATTTGAAAACTACTTAAATAGTTTAATTATTGGATCAGAAGCAACATATCTCAGTGCAACGCTGTTGTTTTTCTTTATAACACTGAGAAGGACAGATGGGAATTTGTGCCACCATTTCTCCACTGAAAGCAAAGGAGAGAATCTTTGAGCTGTGAGCTTTTTCTTTTGTTTACTTAACCTGACACTCACCCATATAGCCTCTTGGATCTTTCCCCGAGAGCCTCAGTCGCAGCTATTCTGAAGGTCAGGTCTATGCTCCACATATGTCACCATGTTCCTTGTGATTTTTCAGGCATCACCGATGGTAACATTTTGATTTGTTTAGCTTCACTGTGCATCAGGCAAATGAAATTTGATTTGGCAATACTTTGAATTATCTTGGGACTTCCCTGGTGGCTCACCAGTAAAGGATCTGCCTGCAGTGCAGGAGACACAGGTTAGATCCCTGGGTTAAGAAGATCCCCTGGAGAAGGGCATGGCAACCCACTCCAGCATCCTTGCCTGGAGAATCCCATGGGCAGAGGAGCCTGGTGGTCCATAGTGTTGCAAATTATCTAGTATTCTTGGGAAGTTAAATAAAATTTTGACAATGTATTTATAGAACATAGAATCTGCTTTGAATTCACAGAGATTTATACATGAATCCCTTCACCATCATTTCCTAGCTATGCATTTTTAAACTAATAGCTATAACTGATAAAATAAAAGAGGATGCCCAAGTTTCAAATGAGAACATCCAAAAGGAGTTTAAATTGATTAACTGTTATATATTTGCTTATAATGTTTAACTTTAAATTTAGTTCTAGATTTTAAAAACATTTGTTAAATGAAATAGTGTATTATTTATTTTAATTAATCAATTAAATTGAGTACAGTTGATTTATAATGTAGAGCAAAGTGATTCATATATATACATAGTGCATTATATATACACATATATACAATCCATTATATATAGATAGATATTCATAATAATAATAACTGGATTATTTCAATCCCTAAAAATCATAACTGGATTTCATTCCAGTCCCTAAGAAAGGCAATGTCAAAGAACGTTCAAACTACTGCACAATTGCACTCATCTCCCATGCTAGCAAAGTAATGCTCAAAATTCTCCAAGCCAGGCTTCAACAATACATAAACCATGAACTTCCAGATGTTCAAGCTGGTTTTAGAAAAGGCAGAGGAACCAAAGATCAAATTGCCAATATCCTCTGGATCATCGAAAAAGCAAGAGAGTTCCAGAAAAACATCTATTTCTGCTTTATTGACTATGCCAAAGCCTTTGACTGTGTGGATCACTATGAACTGTGGAAAATTCTGAAAGAGATGGGAATACCAGACCACCTGACCTGCTTCTTGAGAAACCTGTATACAGATCAGGAAACAACAGTTAGAACTGGACAGGGAACAACAGACTGGTTCCAAATAGGAAAAAGAGTGCATCAAGGCTGCATATTGTCACCTTGCTTATTTAACTTATATGCAGGGTACATCATGAGAAACGCTGGGCTGGAAGAAGCACAAGCTGGAATCAAGATTGTTGGGAGAAATATCAATAACCTCAGATATGCAGACGACATGACCCTTATGGCAGAAAGTGAAGAAGAACTAAAGAGGATCTTGATGAAAGTGAAAGAGGAGAGTGAAAAAGTTGGCTTAAAGCTCAACATTCAGAAAACAAAGATCATGGCATCTGGTCCCATCACTTCGTGGCAATTAGATGGAGAAACAGTGGAAAATAGTGACAGACTTTATTTTGGGGGGCTCCAAAGTCACTGCAGATGGTGATTGCTGCCATGAAATAAAAAGATGCTTACTCCTTGAAAGGAAAGTCATGACCAAGCTAGACAGCATATTAAAAAACAGAGACATTACTCTATCAACAAACGTCTGTCTGGTCAAGGCTATGGTTTTTCCAGTAGTCATGTACAGATGTGAGAGTTGGACTATAAAGAAAGCTGAGCACTGAAGAATTGATGCTTTTGCACTGGGGTGTTGGAGAAGACTCTTGAGAGTCCCTTGGACTGCAAGGAGATCCAACCAGTCCACCCTAAAAAAAATCCATCCTGAATGTTCATTGAAAAGACTGATGTTGAAGCTGAAACTCCAATTCTTTGGCCACCAAATGCAGAGAGCTGACTCATTTGAAAAGACCCTGATGCTGGGAAAGATTGAAGGTGGGAGGTTATTACAAGCTACCCAGTATTGTTCCCTGTGCTACAGAGTAAGTCCCTGTTGTTTATCAGTTTTACATATGGAAGTATCTATTAATCCTAAATAACCACTTTATTCCTCTTCCACCCTTTCCCATTTGGTAACATTAAGTTTGTTTCCTGTTGATAGATATTTAGACTGTGTCCTTGGCTTGGCTTCTGTAAGTCGTGTTGCAGCACTGTGAATATTATGACGTTTTTGTCAGATATATATACCCAGGGACGGGATTATGGGGTAATATGGTAACTCTATTATTAGTGTTTGAGTACTTCATTACCGGTCTCCATAGTCGCTGCACCAATTTGCATTCTTATCAAGAGTGTTAGAAGGGCTCCATTTTTCCCACACCCTCTTCAGCACTTATTATTTGTAGACGTGTTGATGGTGGCTATTCTGACAAGTGTGAGGTGGTATCTCATTTTAGTTTTAATTTGCATTCCTCTATTAATTAGTGATGTTGTGCCTGTTGGCCATCTGTATGACTTCTTTTGAGAAGAGTCTATTTATATCTTCTGTTCTTTTTGATTAGGTAACTTGTTTTTGATATTGAGTTTTGTAAGCTCTTTATGTATTTTGCAAATTAATTTCTGTTGGTCTCATTGTTTGCAAATATTTTCTCCCAATTTGTAAGTTGCCTTTTAATTTTGTTTACAGTTTCCTTTTCTGGGCAAAAGCTTTTGAGTTCAGTTAGGTCCCGTTTATTTATTTTGCTTTTGTTTCCATTACTTTAGGAAATGGATATGAAGGAGGATTCCTGTGACTTAAGTCATACATGTTCTGCCTATGTTTTCCTCTGAGAATTTTAGACCATTTGTGAGGGACCAGTCATTGAACAAACAGTCTTTTCTCCACTGTATACTCTTCCCTCATTTGTCATAGATTATTTGACGAAAGCATGCTGATTTATCTTGGGGTTTCTATCCTCTTTCACTGATGTGTCTACTTTTTCTCCAGTAGCACACTGGTTACTGAATCTTTGAGGTATAGTCTGAGATCAGGAGACCTGATTTCTCCAGCACTGTTCCTCTTTCTCAAGATTGTTTTGCCTTCTGGGTTTGTGTGTGTGCTTCTATACAAACTTTAAAATATTTTGTCCCAGTTCTGTGAAAAATGACATTGGTAATTTGAAAGAGATTGCATCGAATCTGTAGATTTCCTTGAGTAGAATGGTTATTTTAACAATATGAATGATTTTAACCTAAGAACATAGAATATCTTTCCATCTGTTTGTGTTCTCTTCAGTTAGGTTCAACAGCATCTTATAGTTTTCTGAGTATAGGACTTCTGCCTCCTTTAGGTAGATTTACTCCTAGGTATTTTGTTCTTTTTGATGTGATGCTAAATTGGCTTGTTTCTTTAGTTTGTCTTTTGGATATTTTATTGTTAGTGTATTCAAATTCCACAGATTTCTGTATATTAACTTTGCATTCTGCAACTTTATCGTTGAGCTCTAGTCATTTTCCAGTAGTATTGTTCAGATTTTCTGTGTATATTGCCATATTATCTGCAAAAGTGACAGTTTTACTTCTTTGTTTCTAATTTGGATTTCTTTTATTTCTTTTTCCTCTTTGATTAGTATGCCTAGGACTTCCAACATGATGTTGCATAAAAGTGGCAAGACTGAGCATCCTTGTCTTGCTCCTGACCTTAGAGGCGGTGCTGTCAGCTCTTCACTATTGAGTGTGATGTTAACTGTCAGCTTGCCAGGTATGTTAGTTGCTCAGTCATCTCTGACTCTTTGGGACCTCATAGGCTGTAATCCACAAGGCTCCTCTGTCCATGATATTCTACAAGCAAGAATTTTGGAGTGGGTTGCCATTCCCTTTTCCAGAGCACCTTCCCAACCCAGGGATCAAGTCCACATCTCCCACATTGTCGGCAGATTTGCAGATTCTTTACTGTCTGAGACACCAGGGAGCCCATATGTGGCCTTTATTATGCTGAGGCATATTCCCTCTCTGTCTGCTTTCTGGAGAGTTATCATAAATGGATGTGGAATTTATTAAAATGATCATATTGCTTTCACTGAGATGATTATATGAGATGATCTATAGTAAGTCCCCTACATAAGAACTATTTCCATTCTGAGAGCACATTTGTAGGTCTGATAAAGTTAGCCTAGATACCCACCTAACACAACTGGCTATATAACACTGTATTGTAATATGTTTATAATACTTTTCACACAAATAATACATAAAAAGCAAACAAAAATAAACTTTTTGATCTTTTACTGTAGCTTGAAAAGTACAGTAGTACAACAGCTGGCACTTCTTACCAGTACCAGCTATATCACCACTGCTTTTACACTTGCTTCCATACATCCTGGGCTTGAAATAAAGATACTTTACCATTGTAGTCTATAAAGTACTGTAAAGTGCATAAAAGCACAACTTGCAGAGGACGCATGCCCATGACAATGCACCCCAGACTCATGGACTAACTTACATGATTGACACATGCATGCATCTTTTCATTTCTGAACGTTTATAACTTGTTTTGTATGTAGGAAGCAATGTGTTGAGATGATTCTATGATTTTCATTCTTCACTTCTTTAAAATGTTATTCATCAAATGGATTGATTTGTGGATACCAAAAACTTCTTGCATTCTTGGGATAAATCTCACCTGATTTTGGTTTATGATCCTTTTAATATGTTGTTGGATTCAGGTTGTTAGTATTTTGTTGAGGATTTTTACATCTATGTTCAGCAGTGATATTGATCTATAATTTTCCTTTCTGTGATATCATTGTCTGGTTTTGTTATCAAAGTTATGGTGGCATCATAAAATGAGTTCAGAAGTGTTCCCTTCTTTGCAGTTTGTTATAATGGCTTCAAATGGATAGGTGGTAACTCTGCTCTAAATCTGGTAGAATTCACTAGTGAAACCATTTGATTGTGTATGTTTTGTTAGCAGTTTTTAAGTTACACTTTCAATTTTAGTACTGACAATTGATCTGTTAATATCTTATATTTCCTCTTGATTCATTCTTGGAAGATTATACCTTTCTAAAAAATTATCCATTTCTTCTAGGTTTTTTTATTGGTGTAGTCTCTTATGATGCTTTGTATTTTTATGTTGTCAGTTGTACTTTCTCCTTTTATTTCTGCTAATTATGATTTGGATCCTCTTCTTTTTTTCTTAATGAGTATGGTTTAAAGTTAACCAATTTTGTTTATATTTTTTCAAAGGAATAGCTTTTAGTTTCATTAATATTCTCTATTTTTGTCTTTTGTCTATCTCTTTCATTTATCTCTCTTTCATTTCTGTTCTAATCTTTATGATTTCTTTCCTTCTACTAACATGGGTTTTGCTTGTTCTTCTTTCTCTAGTAGCTTTAGGTGTAAGGTGAAGTTATTTGTTTGATATTTTTCTTGTTTCTTAAGGTAAACTTGCATTTCTCTAAAATATCCTCTTAGAACTACTTTTGCTGCATTCCGTAGGTTTTGGATTATCATGATTTCATTTTTGATTCTATCTAGGTATTTTTAAATTTTCTCTTTAATACTTTCAGTGATTTATTGGTTGTTCAGTAACATTGTTTAGCCTCCGTGTGTTTTGTAGCTTATTTTTTTCCTTTTTCTTTCTTGTAGTTGATTTCTGCTGTCATAGTATTGTAGAAAAAGATGCTTGGTATGATTTCAATTTTTTAAAGTTGACTAAAGTTTCTTTTTTTTTTCAGCCCAGCATGTGGTCTATACTGGAGAATGTTTCATATGCATTTGAAAGGAAGGTGTACTCTGCTACTTCGGAGTTGAATGCTCTATAAATATTAAGTCCGTTTGGTCTAATGTTTTAAATCCTGTATTTCCTTATTGATTTCTTGTCTGGATGATCTATCCATTGATATAAATGGGATGTTAAAGTCTGCTACTTATTGTGTTTTTGTGGTTTCCACTTTTATGCCCTTTATCATCTGCCTTATATATTTAGGTACTCCTATGCTGAATGCATATATACTAATATTTGCAATTTTCTTGGATTGATCCCTTGTTCATTTTGGAGTGTCCTTCCTTGTCTCTTGTAACAGTCTTTAGAGTCTATTTTGTCTGAAAAGAGTATTAATCATACGAGTCATATGAGTATAATACTCATATGAGTATTACATATATGAGTTTTATGCATATAATGTGCCTCATCTCGGTGCTGTAATATCCTTCTATTGTTTGTTTGTTTGTTTCTCTTTTCCATAGTCCTTTCCTTTTGGGAAATGTTCTTTACCACCTTTATATAATCACAGTAGGACCAACAGAACCCTCAATTCTGGGGCTCAGTCTCCTTCAATTTGAGAATGTGTAAGTGACTCAATGGATCTATGAGACAAACTTTTCTCCCTAGATAAACAGATTGACCCATGGAGTCACACTGATTGTCTTAAAGTACTTTGTGTGGCAGGAGGGAATTGATATTAATGTGATTTGGAGATGGCAAACACTGAGTTCCACAAGCAACTGTTTTCTTGGTTGGATTAATTGAATACAAAGGGAAAAATAGCATTCTTTTCTGCTTACCACTGTCTCCTCTGATTTGTTGGCTCTCTCTTCCCTGTCTCTTGAAAATGTCTTGGAAAAAATTCCCATAGCTGTCATATCACTTTAACAGAAAGAAACGGTCTTATTTTGAGTATTCAAAAATATAGTCGGGTCCAAGTCAAAACTTCAATCTCATATCCTAATCAGAGTAGTATTGTGTTTCCCTGGTGGCTCAGACAGTAGAGAATCTGCCTGCAAAGTAGGAGACCCAGGTTCAATCTCTGGGTCAGGAAGATCTCCTGGAGAAGGGAATGCCAACCTGCTATCGTGCTCTTGCCTGGAAAATTCCAGTGGATGGAGGAGCCTGGTGCGTTACAGTCCTCTGGGTTGCAAAGAGTCAGATCCGACTGAGCAACTAGCATTTTCATTGGTCATAGAACTGTGAAGAAGTAGATGCACCTGACCTTGACTCTCTTCTTTCTTTTCCAGTTATTGAGTCTGGAAGGAGTGGGTAGGGAAGAGCAGGAGAGTCTTAGGTGTTTGGTACTATTTTAACCTGACCTCCCTAGATGGCTTGATCAGAAACAACCTGTGTGTCTTCACTTCTTTCGTGTGAGAAAGGCACCATCTGTCTCTGAAGCCGGTTCCTCCATCTTACTTTTTGCTTTTGGGTCCAGTCTGGACTTTTCAGCCCATTAATAATCACTTCTTCCATCTTGCCTTTGTTTTTTTGGTTTCAGGACTTCCCAGGGTGGTCAGTGATTTTAGAAGAACTTTGATTAATGTAAAATCTATACTTTTGACTTAAAGGGTCGCTTTCTCATTTTCAGATCTCCACCTCACTTTTATGTTATTTGAACCTAATTTAAAACCATTCCACTTTTCTTGGGCTTCCCTTGTGGCTCAGCTGGTAAACAATCTGCCTGCAGTGTGGGAAACCTGGGTTCTATCCGTGGGTTGGGAAGATCTCCTGGAGAAGGGAAAGACTACCCACTCCAGTATTCTGGCTTGGAGATTTCCATGGACTGCATAGTCCATGGGGTCACAAAGAGTTGGACATGACTGAGCGACTTTTACTTTCGCTTTCTGTTGAAATGAGCAGACTAGGTAGGTTTTAATGAAAGATGTAACTTTTTTTCTGAGTTTCCATGTTACATGACTGACCAGATCGTTGTGCTATTTTATAGTTTACCATATAAAACACTAATTTTGTGTGTGTGTGGGAGGGGTTGTGGTTTTTTTTTTGTTCTATCAGTACAACCTTGGAGAACCTTGACATTAAGATAGGTGATTTTTCAGTCTGTTTAGCTGTCTAATCCCATTGTAGCATGATTTAATCACATTATTTTAACTGTGGGTGAAATTATTATTATGATTTTCATTATTATACCAAAAGTCTGCCAAACAGTAGTTTTTTTTCGATAGCAGATAATTTGGGTCTGTTTGCCTACTGGAGTCATAAAAGACTCTTGTCCAATTAGACACACTGGGCTTGCACTGTGTTTAAGTTTAATTATTGGGTTTAAATGATCTTTTTCTTAAGATTGAGCTCATGGTAAAATAAGATGATGGGGTAAGCAAAGGACTACCTAATCATCTGGCTGCTAAAATTTGGCAACTTTTCCCTTAAAATGATTGATTTTTGAACTGGTTATTTTAGAGTCAGTCTGACTTGGTCCAACTAACCCTTCTAACTCCAGGACACTGCTAACTGCTCTTCTAACAGGATGCTGGTAACGCCTTGGGTGCAACACCCTCCCCCAGTGTCAGCTGCTGTTCAAATGGCTCTGAGCCCCATGACCCCACACCAGGTAAATTATCAGTTTCACGCTTCCAAGGTACTTCTTTGTACAAGCCAGTACCAGCACGTGGGAGCCTGTAGAGAACACTGCAAAATGTTGGAAATCCCATGTAAAAGTAGCCCTTTCCTTTCTTTTAAAAATGCATGTATATAAACCTCTAACGGTTTACTACCTTTCAGGATTTGAAACTCCAAAGAGAAACAATGTTTTTTTGCCCAAGTTGCTGTATTTTATAAACCTAGGTGGGAGGGAGACCCAGGACTTAAAGATAAAATATGAAGTTATCTAAAATGTCATGTAACAGTGAACTTTAGGATTCACTGGACTTGCTTGGAACATGGGATGTTGTACATTCCAAGCTCTGCTAAACAAGGAGGCTTAGAGTGAGCATATTGGAATTCAGAGATGCAAGATCCATGGTCATACCTTAAAGATGAGACAACTCCTGATTTGTAAACTACTTAGCAGCCATTTGGTTCCATTCAGTGCATAGCAATTCAGTTCCATTCTGTTTCATTCAATTTAGCTTAGTGAATCCATTTTTGTAGTTTCTGCTGGTGTTGGTATCAGTACTGTTACCACAATGAGTGCACTGGGTTTTATAAACACCTTAAACCCATGTCATTATATCTTGTCTTATTGGGGAAGTGTTTTAAAAATACATTACATTTATACGACAAAATGTAAGGCAGTTATTGGGTGATAGGATGCTCTTTCCCCTCTTCATTAATACATGTCTATATATTTCAAATTTTTATGAGTATCTGCAGGAGGATGTGTGTGTATGCATACATATATACACATATATTGCTATAATACATATGTATATATATTGAATGTGCATACACACAAATGATTTTTAAATTTTACACCTGTAAGTTTGTAAGTATTTGCATATGTGTTTATTGGGAATTTTAAATTTAGTGGCATATAAATAAGAAATCAATGCATTCTCATCTTATTCTATCAAATCTCCCTTTTCCCGCCCATGTTGATACAGCAGGCAGATTCCATAATTTCTGGATTCTTTCAGTGATTTGAAAACTCAGTTTTTCCATTTAAAAAAATATTTTATTTTATTTATTTATTTTTGGCCATGCTGGGTCTTCCCTGCTGCTTGAGCTTTACTCTAGTTGCGATGAACGGGGTCTAGTCTTCTAGTTGCTGTCCACGAGGTTCTCATGGCGGTGACTTCTCTTGTTTCGGAGCATGGGCTCTAGGGCACATGGGCTTCAGTAGGTGCAGCTCCTTGCTGTAGAGCACAGGCTCAGTAGTTGTGGGGCACAGGCTTTGTTGCTCTGCAGCATGTGGGATCTTCCTGGATCGTGGATCAAACCCTGGTCTCGGTGTTGGCAGGCAGATACTTTACCACTGAACTACCAGCAAGGCCTCCAGTCTTTTCATTTTAAAGCAGAATTCCTTCTCTGACCCATTTTCCTGCTCCAACAACTGGCAGTGTGCCAGCTTGAGGCCCCCCAGGTACACAGGGGGCCATGGTCTGTACTTGCTCTAAGTTGGGGTGGAGAAGACCTGGTGGCTCATGGGGTACCCCGTGTTCTCCTTATAGACTCAGCCCTTCCATTCTGAGGGGCAAAGAGCCCAGGAGGCTCCATAGTGAGCTCCCTGATTTGCAAGATCAGGCTGTACAGGTACTGCTTCTGTATCCCTACTTTTTTCCCCCGACTTTGACATCTCAGAGCCTTTTACTGAGTTGTAATAGTACTGATACAACTAAAAAACGTTTGTCAGTAGGGTGTGTGAAAATTGAAACTCATAGTTAACTTAATTGGCATTTCTTCTATTATTAGAGAACCTGAATATTTATATTAGGTATGTTCTGTTGCTTCTGTGATTTGACTATTTACGACTACTGACTATATTTTAAAATTAAAGTGTTGATTAATTTTTATTTTAGAAGAAATATTTATATACTAAGACTATTCACCTTGCATAATGTATTTTGAAAATATTTTTCCTGTTTGTCTTTGGATTCAATTCATACATAGTACTTTTTTGTGCTACAGATGTTTCTAATTGGTATGCAGTCAAATATAATGTTCTTTAAGATGCTTCCTTTGTTTAACTTCAAAAGGCTTTCCCCACCCTGTGTTCAGAAAAGTCTTGCCTATATTTTATTTTATTTGGTTTATTGTTTCATTTTTAAACATTGAATTCTTTAATCTGCCTCAAACTAACGTTGATTTATGTTCAGTGGTAGAAATTTACCCCTCCTTCCATTGTTCAACTGAGTAAGTGTATTCTGATTTAAACCCATTAAGGGTATCTTTCTTCCTCCATTGTAGAGGTTGATATGATGTGGAGTAAAGAAGATAGACTCCACGATCCAAATGACCTGGCCTTACCTTTCTATTATAATTTGCTAGCTGACGACCAAGGCAATTTACTTAAAATTCTCATTTACTTCATAGTATTAAATAAGCCTAATAGTATTCCAGATGGCTATGAAGAGGAGTCAATGAGATAAGAGGTCTATAATACCTTGCTAGTGAGTGTTAGAACATTTAGTTTTATGCTTCTGTGGGTTGTTTACTTAAAGGCATTCTGGGCTGGGCTGGAGCCAGAAAATCTGAGAGCTTTCATAACCCCGCTCTTTCTCTAAGCACCTCATTCCACTCTTTGCTGTGTTCAACAGCTACTATGTCACAGAGTTGGAGAGCTGTTTGTTTTGTTTTAATCTCAGTTGAGAATAGTTCTCTTCCTCTCTCTCTCCACACACACACACACACACACACACACGCACACACATGTATATATGAGTGTGTATTTACATATACCCACAAGCTTGTGTGTGTGTGTGTGTGTGTGTAGAGGGAAAGAGAAAGAGGAAGTACTTTAAAGACTGCAAAGTGTCACACACAAGAATAAGGTATATTTATAAAAACTTTCTTGAAGATTGGAAGCATAGACTGTTTTAGAGACCAGGTTCTTAGTCATATCCTCAAGTTGGCTTTATTAAACTGAGAAAAAAATGAACCTATTATGCAACTGTTGGTCTCAAGTACCAGAAACAGACTCTAGATGAAGAGAATGAAGAGAAGGAATTTCTTGGAAGGATGTGCAGTATCTCATAGAACAGAAGGGAGGCTGAAAAACAGGACAACGGCCTGGGTCTGTGTGTGCTGGGGCGTCAAACGTGGACTAGTGGACGCTATATCAGGAGTGGATAGCGTGTCTTCCCCCAAACACTCCTCTTCCTCAAGAAAAAAATCTAACTGTGTTTAGCTTTTTAAAATCATCCAGCTGAAAATTAAAAAATTGAGGGAGAGAACATATGTCCTCAGCTTATGTCAGGAGCTTACCCATTGGTTAGAGATGGGCAGGGGGATTCTTTGACAGTTGTCAGATTGTGTCTAGAGAGGATAGAGTGAACTCCTTAATAGGAAGTTGAAGGAAAAAAAAAAGGAAATTGAGGAACTTCTCTGGTGGGCCAAGGGTTAGGACTCTGCTCTTCCACTGCAGGGGGCACAAGTTCGATCCTTGGTCAGGGAACTAAGTTTCCCCATGCCACATGGCCAAAAAAAAATAAATAAATAAATAAAAGGAAATTTGGGTGAAATTTGTTTAAGAAAAATGTAATTGTTGGGTAGCCTACGCACAATAAACGTCACAAAACACCCTCAGGCTTGTTTTCCTGGTCTAGCTTTAGAGGAGCCCAATAGAAAGAAGCAATCAAGAGAGAAGTGCTAGAATGAAAGCCAAAAAACTCTGAACCCAGCTTGTCTAATGAACCTGCGGCCCTGGGAGGTAGCCAGCACTGCCCCTGACCCTGTCTCAACAACAACCTGCCTCTTCAAGAAGGATGAGGACAGGCAGGGGCTCCACGATGCTCACGCTGTGAGGCCCAGGAGGTCCAAGTGAGGGGAGGTTGAGTGTTGGGGACACTGTGGCCTGGGACCATGGCTGCAAACAAGGGCCGAATTTCCCACAACTGAGACATGGTGGAGGGGGAACCCAGCTGACTGCTGTCTTAGTCTTTAGACTCAAGACTTCTCTGCTAAGGCATAATTAAATTGCCTTAAGACTGTTTCTAAAGGGAAGAAAAAGAAATGGAAACATGGATTCATAAGGCTGCCCCTTTCCCTCTGTGCGTGCTCCCCGGGGAAGGCGATCCATTAGAAACAGAGGCAGACATGCCAAGGGCAATAAAGAGGCAGGCTCTGTGCGCTAAACAGGCTGTAGTTAAAGGCTTTCCCTGAGAATCCTGCTCATTCATTAATTCTAGCCTTGGAAGGGAGCCAAGCTGTGTGGTTTCACCACAGCAAGGGGCAAGATCCTAATGATTAAATGCTCTTTGTTGCCTTGCGTTTCACTTTTTCTGGTAATGCACTTTGAAGAATGGAAAATTGAGTTTTCAATACTTGGTTGTTTGTTGAAGCTAAGTCTAGAGGTAATTGAAGCCAGTTGAAAGCCGAGGGGAACAGCCAAGGTAAAGCCTCCATGGCACGGTAGGCTGGAGGACTCAAGTTCGGGGCCTCAGTGCATTAGGCCCTCGCCTTCTGTGCTGTTTCTCGCTCTTTCTTGTGTTGGTGAAATTCATGTTGGAGAATTGGGTTATTCGTTGGAGAATACATTTCTTTCAACATTCTTTTTTTGGGGGTTGGTACTTTAGTGTGTACAGAACACATAGTGCCAGAGTAATAAGGAATGATTTCTCACTGGACAGTTAAGTGTCATTCTTCTTTTCTTAAAAATCTTAAGCAAATAGAATATGCTTTTTACTTTTTCTGGATAGCTGACCAGACCTTAACTTCATTAAATTTGCATTCCTATTTGATTTCCCTGAGCACAGGAGAGTCAACTCGGAAAAATCAAATGCTCCTGTGTGATGATGTCCAAGTAGATCAATAATTCGAGTACATGCAACATTTGGAGTCATTCTTGGCACTGTGTAGGTGATCTAAAAATATTACTTAAATGAACGGATGTTATGTTTTTTTTTTTTTCCCTTCAGACATTCATTCATTCAAATCATGGTGTGCTGACTAGGTCATTGTAGTCTTTTAATCTGATGACCTTGTTAAAACAGTATTCTGACCTTCAAACTGTTTGAAGTGTATGAGAGAAGGTGTGTATTTGTAGGTGACAGATTGTTACTCTTTTAGACCAAAGAGCCAACCAGCATGTGTATAGTTCCTATACGAATATCTACTGCAAGAAAAATATCCCCTCTTTCAAATTTAGGTTTGCTTGGGCACTTGATTTAAGTTCATTTCTGGCCAGGAAGGGAGGGAAAACTCTTTGGCAGTGGCAGGAAATTTTAGAAAAAAGTTAGGCTTCTCTATTTTGCTTTTCATTCAATAGCTACATTTTGAATGTTTATAACACAAAAACCAACAGGTTGGACATCCCAGCTAGGAACCTATGGTAGATATAGTTTCCATTTCCTATAGACATACCTTATTTTATTGTGTTTTATAGATATTGTGTGTGTGTTTTACCAATTAAAAGTTTGTGGCAACCCTGAGTTGTCAAATAATGGTTAACATTCTTTAGCAATAATTAAAAAAATTTTTTTTGGCTGTGCCGTGCAGCATGTGGGATCTTAATTCCCCAGTCAGTTCCCTCTGCAGTGGAAGTGTGGAGTCTTAACCACTGGACTGCCAGGGAAGTCCCAGCAATAAATTGCTTTTAATTAAGGTAAGTACATTGGTTTTTGTTTTTTAGACACAATCCTATTGTACATTTAACAGACTACTATGATGGAAACTTAACTTTTATATGCACTGGGAAACCAAACAATTCATGTGACTTTATTGCAAATAAAAATCAAACTTGCAATGTCTCTGAGGTGTGTCTATATATTCTTTGTGAACAGCTTTATTGAGATGTAATTTATACATCATTCAATTCACCTGTTTTAAGGGTATAATTCAGCGGTTTTCAGTGTATTTACTGAGTTATACAGCCATCGTCACAATAGAATATTAGAATATTTTCATCACCCCCAAAAGAAACCCTACTCCAGTTTACTCCTTTTCCCCACCAGTTATTGGCAACCATGACTCTACTTCCAGTCTGTAGATTTGCTTATTCTGTATATTCCATACAAATGGAATCATACACTTACACACTGCCAGGCTTCCTTTGTGGCTCAGATGGTAAAGAATTTGCCTGCAATACTGGAGACCCGGGTTCAATCCCTGTGTTGAGAAGATTCCCCTGGAGATGGAAATGGGCTACCCACTCCAGTATTCTTGCCTGGAGAATCCCATGGACAGAGGAGCCTGGTGGGGTATGGTCCATGGGGTTGCAAAAGAGTCAGACATGACTGAGGGACTAACACTTTCTGTGTAGATATAAAATAGAAAACCAATAAGGACCTACTGTATATCACAGGGAAATATACTCAATATTTTATAATAGCCCATAAGGAAATTGCTGTGCTTCAAACCTGAAACTAACGCAATATTGTAAATCAACTATACTTTAGTCAAAAAAATGGAATTACACAGCATGTGGTCTTTTGTGTCTGGTTTCTTTCACTTAACCTAAAGTTGCTGAGGTTCATCCATGTTATAGAATGTATTAGTACTTCATTTCTTTTTATTGCTGAATAGTATTTGATAGTGTTTATTCATTCATCCGTCGATGGACATTTGCGTTGTTTTCCCATTTTAGATATTATGCCTCAAGCTTCTACAAACATTTGTGTACACGTTTTTGTGTGGACACATGTTTTCATTTTAGGGGGAGTATATACCTAGGAGTACAATTGCTGGATCACATAGCAACCTTATATTTAACTTTTTGAGGAAGCGCCAAACTGTTTTCTATAGCGACTGCATCATTTTACATTTACACTGACCATGTCTTTATTTAAGGAAAAAATGAGCATCCTTTATGAGGCTTAAAGGATTTCTGTACTCACTGAAGACTTTGTTGTTTGTAAAATGTTTAGAGTAGTATCTGTCACAGAAGATTTAATCCTCGTTGTAGGCCTATAAAAGTGGTGTTGTTGGAAAGCCCATTTAAAGATTAGAATGCTGAGCACTGGAGAAGCTGAGTGACTTGTCTAAGGTCACACAGAAAGTGGGACTCTTAAGATGTGTCTATATGACTCCCAAACTAAGCTTTCAACAATCGTACTAAAAGACGTTTCCTCTCTTTTAGTTCTGGAGGTACAAATTAGCATCACATAATCACATGCTGAGTGAACAGGATAAACTTAGTTGGGGGGATACACTTTCTGGAGCTGTGGGGCCATCATTCTGATATAGAATGAGAGACAGTTTCTACCCATAGGTTGACTATATTGATTGATGGGCTCAGGATATTAAAAAGAGGAAACTTCTGTCCAGTCCATTATGCAGGCTCTAATCTAAGAAAATAGATGTGAAAATAAAATTCTATATTAATAGATAGGGAGCTTCATAAGTGGCATTAGTGGTAAAGAACCAACTTGCTAATACAGGAGACAGAAGAGTCACGGGTTCAATTCCTGGGCCAGGAAGATCCCCTGGAGGAGGGCATGGCAACCCACTCCAGTATTCTTGCCTGGAGAATCCCATGGACAGAGGAGCCTGGCGGGCTACAGTCCATTGGGCCACAAAGAGTCAGACATGACTGACAGCTAATGGGAAGCTCTTGTATAGCACAGGGAGTACAGCTTGGTACTCTGTGATGACCTGGACAGGTGGGATGGGGATGTGTGGGAGGGAAGCTCGAGAGGAAGGGGACATATGTATGCATATAGCTGATTCACATTGTTGTACAGCAGAAACTAACACAACACTGTGAAGCAATTATACTCGAATTTTAAAAAATTAAAAAATAAAATGCCTTATTACCTTACATGGTACAGTGAATGCTTACCAAGTATTATGCTGAATGATCATGTCAGTAACCCTCAGTCCTTTGATCTTCACAACAACACTCTAAATTAGGTACTGGATTTGCTCCTATTTTACAGATTGAAAAATACTGACTTAGAGAAAGTAAATCCCTTTGCCCTGGTTGCACAGCTAGCAGAAATAACAGGGCTGGGATTTAAGCATATGCAACCTGGCCCCAAGGCCTGGACTCACAAGCACAATGCCACGAAATCCTTTCAGAAGGAGCAACCACTGTGAAATTTACTCTGATATGAGACTCCACTGTAAAAAACTGGTCTGTGGTTACTTTGAAAATAGAAGGTTTTAAATCTATGTCCAGCAAATGCAATTTTAGTTTTCAACTTCAAAGTAGTATCTGAGTAGAATTATAGCTTTTTATTCTTGACAAATGTCACCATTTTATGGAGACTTCTAGGGGGACACACTGTGTTCTAAAGCTGCAAGGACATTATATCTTTGGCTCAAAAAGTCAAAGCCCATTTCTCTCAGTGGGGTGTTTCATTGTGGAATTCCTGGATAACCCACAGCAAGAATCATCTAGAAAATGAGATAATCCAGACATGGCATCATTCAGGCCAAAATAACAGCCCATATGTGGTCTGGGGGCCTTTGCTGGCATCCAGCGGACAGCTCGGTTCTGCTCCTGGGACAACTGGCAGAAGACATCCCCCGAGTCTCAACTCAGAACTTGGCTCTAGGGTTGAACACAGAGATGGAAGGGTCTTGAGAAGTTGTCAGGGTCAGGGTCTGGGGTGGGAAGATTCAGATCCAATTCACACTCATCATCTAATTGCTCTAAACAAGCTGTTTGATCTTTCTGGGTCATGTTTTGTCTATCAAATAGCAGGACCCATTTCACAGAGCTGTTCTGTGAATAAAGTGATGTGGAACACAGACAGCATGTAGGGGCAGTACTGAGCCACAGTGGGGCTTTATGATCAGCCTGTAGAAACACTGGATTCTGGAGACAGACAGACATGGGTTGGAATCATGCCTTTGGTGCTTACTTTTTGTCTAGAGAAGACTGAAGAAACACAAATAGGTGTGCTTCCCATTCCATGAGACAGAGTTACTGGCTGAAGGTGGCTGCCCAGCTAGAGTTTCTTCCTGGAATGAAGGGTGACCATGTGTCTAAATTCTTCACTATGGAAACTTAGGAGAAGGGATGTGCACCACTTCCAGGCCTGGCCCAGTAGGTCTCCCATGTACCCTTCTACATCCTTTCTCTTCTCTCTTTTATTAGAATATACATGTGGACAGAACTTCTGGCAACCTGTGTCTCTGCCTTCCTGTTTGCCAGTTCAGAATATGTTATAGGCAAGAAGCTTCTGTTGTGTTTGTGACACTGCACAATTTTGAGTTTATTTGTTAGAGCAGTTGTACTTAATATATGACTTGGTTGCACTTGAAGTTGGTGGAGATTATCAGGAGGTTGTGACTGCTGGTTGGCCAAAGAACTGGACCCTGGCAGTCAGAGGTGCCTCACCACTCTCTCTGTCCTTGGAAATATACATTCCACCCATAGTCCCCTTAACTGGGGTCATTTCAAGGACTGAGCCTTAAGAGAGTTAATGTGTTGAGACCGCCTGGGCTGGCATATGTGACTAAACTCAGTGAAGGCCGCAAAACAAACTTTAAAAATTTTGGAAGGCAGATGCTGAGGTCTCCACATGTTGTAGCTGCCCAAGACAAGCTTCATATATAAGTTCCTTTGATTATTATACCTGCCACCTACCACTTTGGAGGGGTCTGCGTCTTTCTTTGGTCTCCCCTTACCCTCCACGTTTGGGACCAATTTCAGATTTTACTCAGGAATTTCTCAAGGTTGGGAACCAATAATTGATTTTGAAATGGATCTCAAGAAAGATGCCTCCACGGGGAAATCTCAAGCTGGCCATTGAGCTCTGTGTGGGAAGAGGTGGCTAGTATGTTAGATGCCTGTGTACCACTGAGCAGGTATTGGGATGCCCCCAAAGTGGCTGGTTTGATGTGTGTGTTTGAGGAACTTCAAGAAGTTCTTTGCAGGAATGCAAAGAAGGGAAATGCCTGACTGGGCAGTGTGTTGACCTCCACCAGGAGCAGCTCTGTGGCCACTGATACCCAACTGGAGACTAAAGATCTTGTGATAAAGTTGGAAGAAAAGCTGAGGTTGGAGAATGACATGCAGTGTCTGGGCTGGCAGGAAAGGTGAAAGAATAGGATGATAAGCCAGAGACCTCAGTGTGCCATTTTGCAAAACTGGGGGGATGAAGGGGACGAAAGCTGCTTGGATTAAGGTTCAAGCACTTGTGACACAGCCTGTTTGGGATGCCAAGAGGTGGAATTCCTGCGAAAGCATGAGAACAAAGAGGAAGATGTTACGCTGGCCCTGTGCCATAGGATTTCTAATACAAAGGAAAACAAAAGCACAGCAACAACCGCCCCAGCCAGTGGGGTAGCCTCTAATTCAGGAAATATTCATGATGAGAGAATATACTCCTGCTGAGCTTGTTGGCTTAGCTGCCAAGTTCCAGCAAAACGCGGGGGAAAGTATCCAGGCATGGTTAGCGCAGTCATGGGATACGCTGGATATGGCAATTGCTTATGTTCTCTGCACTTCAGTCAGTAAATAGAAGGTAACCATACTTATTTCGCTATTTTGTTCCAAGGATGAAATGTGGTCGAATACAGGATTTTCAGCATGGTCAGGTTGTTATGATTTCTATTACTGTTAGCATTTATATCCAGCTACATCCAAGAGCTGAAGTATTAGAAGCCATTTAACAGTCCGTGTACATGGCTGCTATAAAAATCCTGTTTCTCTCAACTGTGTACTGGTCCAGATCTTTGGGAGAATGAGGGACGGAGAGTGTAACTATTCTTGTTATTAGTTACTCAGATTGAGATCTCTTGTGTCTAGAATCTAAATTCCTTAAGGACTGGAATTGGGTCTTGTCTCTTTTCCATAGCAGCTTCCCTGGTGGCTTAAGTGGTAAAGAATCTGCCTGCAGTACAGCTGACCTGGGTTTGATCCCTGGGTCAGGAAGATCCCCTGGAGAAGGGAACAGCTACACACTCCAGTATTCTTGCCTGGGGAATTCTGTGGACAGAGGAACTTGGTGGGCTATGGTCCATGGGTAGCAAAGAGTTAGACATGACTAAATGACTAACACTTTACTTTTCACTTTCTTTCCAATAGCAGCTAGCTGAGTTTCCAGTATACAGCAAGTGATGAACAAATATTTCTTTGGTTTTCTTTATTTTCTAGTATTTATTGAGTTCTTACTGTGTTCCCACCACCATGTATGTATTACATTTTCTTGTACTATTTCCAAACACAGCATCTCATGTAAACCTCATAAATCTTTGAAGTAAGTGGTATTACTTTTCATTATGGGGATAAAGTAATGAGGTATTGAGAAGTTAAGTTCCATGCAGATCACAGAGAAATGGTAGCAGAATTGGGATATGATTCTAGGTAATCTGGCTTCAGAGTCACTCTTCTGCTTCTTATAAATAAAGAATGCAATCTTTAGCTTATTGAGGATGTAAATGTTAAAATCCCTACATGTGTAAATCCATTTCATACTCATCGCAAAACTGTATTATGTGGAACTGTGTCATCTAAAAGTGAAAAATGATGCCTTAGTGTTTGTGGCCTTTGAAAAAATACCCACAGCAGAGGAAAAAAATCTGTCCTTGAAAACTGGATAATCATATGGGGAAGAAAACTGGCTGTGTGTCCTGTTGTGAGAACTCAAATTCTCATTCATTCCTTCATCATTGATCAAGGACCTCTGTATGTCAGGCACTGAACTAGATGCTGAAGATACAGCAGTGAAAAAGTCAGCCCCTGTGCTCAAGTTCTTTTCTTTCTAGTGGAAGAGAGACACATGTACCCCTCATGAACACAAGACATAGCCAAGTTGGAGTCAGCTGAATTACTTATGCCAGAAACAGGTGGACTTACAGTTGCGCCATCAGAAGCAGCTAAGGAGAAGGTACAATTGTGCTTATACATAAAATGGATGATTTATGAGTGGGTTTTTTTGTTTGTTTTTGTTGTTGGGGACAGGGAAGCAAGAAAAACAAATGTGATTTACGAGTATTTGTTGGGTTCACTTACTTTAACATTTCCCATATGCTCAGAAGATAACAAAAATGGAATATATTTTCTTGGTTCCAGACTGGCAGGTTTTTCTATTTACTCATGAGTATGAGGTCTGTTAATGTTTGTGCAAAAACTGACAACAACAAAACACATACACACAATGAAGACAATTCAAGTGGTTTCTAATTCAGATTTTCCTGAGAGTGTATTTGCTGTAAGGAAGTGAATTAATTCTGTAGAATTAAACATTACAAACCATTAAAGGTCTGTATTGCTGCTAATAAGATCTTTGATTTCTAGAGTACTTTAGAGCCCCTCAGTACTTGCTGTGTGCCTGTTCATTTTTGTTCTATATAATGATTTGGGGAGATTTGCAAAGCAAATAAAATTTTGTTGATTTTCAAGGAAACAAAATCTCGGAGAAGCTACTGCAACTTGTCTCAGATCAGATTAATAGGAAGTTGTAGAATTATGATCTAAACTAAACTCTTTCTCTACAACTTTGTTCCAATGCTGCAGTTCCTTTGCTTTGAATTATGGCCATAAACCAATGTTTTAATAATTGTCATCTATTTTTATACAAAATTTTATAATTAAGAAAATAGTTCTCCTAGGTAAATGATGCTGTGTGTATCTCAACAGATCCCACAAGAGCATTTAAAAATTAGTTTTCTGCTTCTTACCCATCTATCCATTTAACAATGGTTGTTCTCCTTAGTCTTCTCTGGAAAATATGTAAAAAGATTTTCTGGGTGAGTTCACCAAGTTTGCCCAGCTCTTGGCAAGGATTAGATGTTTCAGACCTGTCTACACCTCAGCAGCCCAGCAGTTCGATTGGAACAAGAATGAGCAGCTCACGGTAGGTCCTTCCATCCCCTGCTATGACATCCATGATTGTACTTTGCTGACAGTTCCCCTGCAGACCTTGTTAGCGGGGGTCTGTGCTCATTCATTGCTTGGCAATGCACAAGACCAATCTTTCTAATCTTGGCACTGAGTTCTCCAGGAGGGCTGCATGAATATTTATAACCCAACCACCCTTCAGTTATATGTGGAATATAAAATTATCAACCTCATAGAAGCAGAGAGTAGACTGGTCATTGCCAGGGGCTGTGGGGAGGAGAAAATGGGGGAGGTAATGGTCAAAGTGTACAAAATTTCAGTTATGCAAGATAAATAAACCCTAGAGATCTATGATATAGCACCATATCTTTAGCTAACAGTACTGTATTGTGTTCTTAAAATTTCCTAAGAGGTAAATATTATGTTATGTTGTTTTATTAACTCACTCGCGCGTGCATGCAGAGTACTAAAGAGGTGCAGGAGGGAACTTTGGGAAGTGATGGACATGTTTGTGATCTTCATGTTTTCATGGGTGTATATTTATCCCCAATCTCATCATATTGTATACATTAAATTCACACATTAAATTCATCCATTTTTATGTCAATCATACTTACATAAGGTAGTTTTAAAGTTTTTATAAAAAATGCATTACATTCTTGGCAATTCTTTTTCATTTGCAAAGAACAAAGGGTTCCTTCCAACTATCTCCTTTTCATTGGTAGCCTAGAACTTTGCCCTTGAACATTATTAACTATTTTCTGAGGGTTTTCCTCTGTCTCTTGTTTCTCTCTTCTCTGATCCATTTGCCACATTACAACTGGAGTTATTTTTCTTTCTGGAATTCTAGAACTGATTATATAATTCTCCTACTTGGAAACCTTGAAAGCTTTAGTATATCCAGTTCAAGGTAAAGTCCAAATTTAAGGAATTCAGGCTCCCAGAACACCCCAGTAATTGACCTCAAGTGACCTTTCTAGGTTCATCACCACCACATCATTTACAGCGCCCTACATTCTAAACACTGTGGCCTTTCTGCCTCTTCTTCATCAAAGCCAGCGTTCTCACATTACAAATATTTTCTTGTGATGCTTCCCAGCCAAGAATGCATTTGGTCACCCTCTCTCCCTATAAAAATGTCTTCACTTATTTAAGATCTAGTTTATTTTTTATTTATTTTTGGTTGCCAGAACACTCTTGAATTTTACTTTTTATTATTATTTATAGTCCTGTTGTCAGTTGCTTACCCTGATTATCCTTCAGAATTACATGTCTATACAAAGCATGTTACTTGTATAGACAGTTAACGTAAGTGCCATTCTTTGTTGCTTTATAAGGTAGCTAACTGTGTCTATGTCATCCACTGGATTATGAAGGCTGGCTTCATTGCCATGAGTTGCACCGTACCCTGTGTTTAGGACCTCACACTTAGTTGAATGCTGTGTTATCACCAGCTTAAGAATTTTCCAACAAGCGGTCTTGCACTTTCATTTATCACTAAGTCCTGCAAATATTGTAGATGATGCTGTTCTTGAGAATAAGGGCTGTTTCAATTCGTCTTTATACCAGCTTTCTATGGCTTTCACCTAGTTGCTGCAAGCATTTTAAAATGCTTGTTGGAAAGAAAAGGAAATGCATAGTCAAGTGACTTGCTTAACTAAAACATGTCAAAGCAGAAAATAGGCTTGGAACCTCTCTGAGGAGTCTGGCTACCAAGGGAAAGAAGATTTCCCAAGGTCTAGTCTTTATGGCATGAAGTTCCAAGAATTTTCCACAAACCACATTTACTAATTATTAGGTAGCAACATATTTCTACCAGAAGCAAATAACAGGCTTCGAGATGAAGCTACCTCTGGGACTGCCCAGTGAAGCTCTAAGGCATGAGATTGGAATCTCTTGTAAAGATGGGAGGCAATGAATTTCCTTCCAAAAGCTCACATGATGTGAGATTCTTGGCATTCTTCTTGAGTAGCTAGCCACACATTTGGCCAGATTAGGCCACACATTTGGTTTCCTAAGGAATCATCTTTTGCTTGTTTCTAGACCACGTTGCTTCAGGGAGAGTGAATACAATTCTTTCTAGAAAGGAATGCCCCTGAGTGAGAACAAGCATGAAGGATAGGAAGCAGGAGGCAGAAATCTGTAAAAAGAACTACGCTTTCATTTCTAAACAGCATGTTTTACTCTTGTTCCTTTCAGTCATATCTAAATTACTATCCCCAAGAGGAACACAAGGATTTTCCTTTATCTTTCAAAGTGTTTGAAATTTAATATCCTTGCATTTAAGAAAAGGGAATTAATTTTTAAAAGCAGTTGCATATAATTCAAGCTGGTTCTTTAAGAGACTATAAAGATTATAATTTTTTTTTAAAAGGTTAAAAAAGAAACTAGACCTAGTGCAGGGATACAGAAATCTTGTGTTGTGAACTAGACAAGGGAGACACCATTCAGGAGAGAAAATGGGATCTTGTGATGGAGTAGTGGGAAGCAACCATAGACCATATATAAATGAATAAATGTGAATATGTTCTAATAAAATTTTATTTGCAAAAACTGATGACAGGCTGGATTTAGCCCTTGAGTTGTAGTTTGCTGACTTCTGCTCCAGAAAAATTGACAATGATACACTGGGAGAAACTGTACAGACATGCTTCTTTTAAAATCTTCATGAGAACAAGAGTCTCAAATGGCTCTCACTGGTAGAATGTATGCCTGTGTTGTTTTATATTCAATCAGTGAGATGCTAGATAGAAGTGAAAAGAAATGATCCCTAGCCACATACATCAGTGTGAACTAATTCTAGACACCAAGTGCAAGAAGTGCAATAAGGCACAGGAGGTACACATAACATGATTTTACAGTTCAGAACAAATAAGCACTGTGAGCCCATTTAGGGATACGAGGGCTGCCCCAGTGGCTCAGCGGTAAAGAATTTGCCTGCAATGCAGGAGATACCAGTTGGATTCCTGGGTCAGGAAGATCCCCTGGAGAAGGGAATGGCAACCCACTCCAGTATACTTGCCTGGGGAATTCCATGAACAGAGGAGGCTGATGAGCTATAGTCTGGTGGGGTCGCAGAGTTGGACACGGCTGAAGCGACCTAGTAAGCTTGCACATAGGAGGGGATGAGTAAGGGAAGCTTGGAGTTACCACCAGGGAGAAAGGTGTTTGAGACTGGGTGAAGTTCTAGGCGCTCAAAGACTACTGGTTAGTTCATTTCTTAAGCTGGTAGGTTGAACATAAATATAATTATTATTTCCTTTAAGAAGCAGGGCTCTTCCTCCCTCCTCCAGGGGTTGCTGGGGGTGAAGGGCTGAACGTGGAGCAATTTTGCCCCCTTCTCCCATGGAGGAGGCGGCAGTGGCCACCATATTGGTGGTGGCGACAGGGACACTGGATCGCTGACCCAGGTCCGGCCACTATCTCAGCCTGCCCTACTGCCAGGGAAGAAGCACACATCGTTCTACATGGATTATTGGGTAGATATATAGTTTAAAATAAAGTAGTCATTCCTTGGTCTCTGAGGAGAGACTGGTTTCTGGGCCTTCCTGAGGAACCAAAATCCGAGGTTACTCAAGGCCCTAAATTCAACCACACAGTACAGAAGGTGCTCTTTATCCTGAGTTCTGCAACCACAGGATACCGAGAGCTGACTGTTAACTTGTCCGAGGCCATTTAACTAGGAAGAGGCAGAACTGGGATTTTAACTTTGGTCCCTTTGTCTTCAAAGCTCAGAATCTTTTTACTCACTCCTCCTGTGCCTGGGTTTAAGCCAATATTATTTTATTGTAGTCCTTACACTTAATCATCTCTTTATTTCTACCAGTTAGTCAGTCAGTCAGTCAGTCAGTTCAGTTACTCCTGGTGTCAGACTGACTGGTTTGATCTCCTTGCAGTCCAAGGGACTCTCAAGAGTCTTCTCCAGCACCACAGTTCAAAAGCATCAATTCTTTGGTGCTCCGCTTTCTTTATAGTCCAAATTTCACATCCATACATGACTACTGGAAAAACCATAGCTCTGACTAGAGGGACATTTGTTGGTAAATTAATGTCTCTGCTTTTTAATACACTGTCTAGTTTGGACATAGCTATTGTTCTAAGGAGCAAGCCTCTTTATTTCATGGCTGCAGTCACCATCTGCAGGAATTTTGGAGCCCCCCAAAATAATGTCTGTCACTGTTTCCATTCTTTCCCCATCTATTTGCCATGAAGTGATGAGACCAGATGCCATGATCCTTTTTCTGAATATTGAATATTTTATGAATGTTGACTTTGAAGCCAACTTTTTCACTCTCCTCTTTCATCAAGAGGCTCTTTAGCTCTCCTTTGCTTTCTGTCATAAGGGTGGTGTCGTCTGCATATCTGAGATTGTTGATATTTCTCCTGGCAATCTTGATTCCAGCCTGTGCTTCATCCAGCCTGGCATTTCACATAATGTATTTTGCAGAGAAGTTAAATCAGCAGGGTGACAATATACAGCTTTGACGAAATCCTTTTCCTATTTGGAACCATTCTGTTGTTCCATGTCCAGTTCTAACTGTTGCTTCCTGACCTGCATACAGATTTCTCCAGAGGCAGGTCAGGTGGTCTGGTATTCCCATTTCTTTCAGAATCTTCCACAGTTTATTGTGACCCACACAGTCAAAGGCGTTGGCATAGTCAATAAAGCAGACATAGATATTTTACTGGCACTCTCTCGCTTTTTCAATGACCCAGTGGATGTTGGCAATTTGATCTCTGGTTCCTCTGCCTTTTCTAAAACCATCTTGAACATCTGGGAGTTCATGGTTCATGTACTGTTGAAGCCTGGCCTGGAGAATTCTGAGCATTACTTTACTAGAGTGAGAGATGAGTGCAATTATGCAGTAGTTCGAGCATTCTTTGGCATTGCCTTTCTTTGGGATTGGAATGAAAACTGACCTTTTCCAGTCCTGTGGCCACTGCTGAGTTTTCCAAATGTGCTGGCATATTGAGTGCAGCACTTTCACAGCATGATCTTTTAGGATTTGAAATAGCTCAACTGGAATTCTGTCACCTCCACTAGCTTGGTTCAGAGTGATGCTTCTTAAGGCCCACTTGACTTCACATTCCAGGATGTCTGGCTCTACGTGAGTGATCATACCATTGTGATTATCTGGGTTATGAAGATTTTTTTTTGTACAGTTCTTCTGTGTATTCTTGTCTCCTCTTCTTCATATCTTCTGCTTCTGTTAGGTCAATACCATTTCTGTCCTTTATTGTGCTCATCTTTGCATGAAATGTTCCCTTGGTATCTCTGATTTTCTTGAAGAGATCTCTAGTCTTTCCCATTCTATTACTTACCTCTATTTCTTTGCACTGGTTGCTGAGGAAGGGTTTCTTATCTCTCCTTGCTATTCTTTGGAACTCTGGATTCAAGTGGGTATAGCTTTCCTTTTCTCCTTTCCTTTAGTTTTTTTTCTTTTCTCAGCTATTTGTAAGGCCTCCTCAGACAACCATTTTGCCTTTTTGCATTTCTTTTTCTTGGGGATGGTCTTGATCATTGCCTTTTGTACAGTGTTACAGACCTCCATCCATAGTTCTTCATGTTATTGAACTCTGCCTTCACCAAAACCTTATATATTGATTTCCCCCCACTACTGCTTTGGAGCAGACTCTCAGAGCTATCTGAGATTCTGCCTCTCAGGCTGCCATCCTCATTTTGCCCCAAATAAAACTAAACTCACAACTCTCAAGTTGTACCTCCTTTTTCAGTCGACAGAACTGTTCAACTTTAGCTTCTTCAGCATTACTGGTCAGGATATAGACTTGGATTACTGTGATATTGAATGGTTTGTCTTGGAAATGAACAGAGATAATTATAAAAAAAAATCCTATGTTAGAGAGTCTCAGTCTTGGATGTAAATTAGAATAACTTGGGAGCTTTTACCTAGTACTAACCCTCAAGACCTCTTCTCCCAAAGACTGAATTAAAATCTTTGAAGAGGTTGGGGACCAAGGTTGAGGTTTGCAGCCAAGACTGGGAACCACTGATCTCTTGGCAGCTGGGCCCTGGAGTTGAAGGAGTCAGTGATCATCATCTAGTGATGAGAAGGAAGTGAGACTCATATGGCATGAATGCCTGAATATAAGGGGAGAACTTTTTCCAAACTCATCCTTCATAAAAGAGAAAGGATTATGCTCTAGTCCTTACAAAGTTTCTCATGCTGTTGGACACCTCATTTACTGTGTTTTGCACTATATTGGTTTTATACCTATTTTAACACTGTGCAAATTCAGTGGCTTGATATTGCTTTATACTTGTGTATGTGTGCTCAGTCATATCCAACTTTTTCCAACCCCATGGACTGTAGCCCGCCAGGCTCCTCTATCCATGGGATTTTTTTCCTGGCAAGAATACTAGAGTGGGTTACCATACCCTCCTCAGGGATCTTCCTAACCCAGGGATCAAACCTGTGGCTCCTGCATCTCCTGCATTGGCAGGCGAATTCTTTACCACTGCACCACCTGGGAAACCCTGTTTATGTTTAGACAAATATGATTTATATTGTCACCAAACTTCCTTTCTTTCCACCATACTTCTTGATTCACAAACTAGCAGTTTATTGACTGGTCCACTTACTTTCAGGACCTTGGGCAAGTTCCTTCTCCCTGGGCTTCGGTTTTTATTTTCATCTCATAAAATAAGGGTATTGAATGAGACTAGGAAATTGATAAAATTATAGGAGCCTCCAATTGTAATAACTCAAATTCTACCCTTTCATCCCTTCCACACACATGCCTTAGACAAACCACTTATATAATTTCAATTTTTTCTTTATGTTTGCCACTGTTCACTGTGGAAGGTTGTATTTTATTCAAAATACTGTCTGCCCCTCCTTAGGGGTAATTATCCTTTCTCATCCTACTGAACCCAGGAGTGGATATGAGACTTGCTTAAGCCAATGAAATGTGGACAGAAGTGACTTGCATCATTTCTGAACAGAAACTTTTAAGAGCCAGCTTGTGTTGTTTTGAGACCTCTCTCTCTCTCTTTTTTGGTCAGGAAAGCATCAACAACCCAGAAAGCAAAACAATGTAGAATTTATTGTCTAAACTGGGCATTTTTGAAAGTGATAAGATGAACTCTTGAGAGTGAAAAGATGTGCTCTTAATAATTACTCTGAAACAGCGGTCATAAACTAGGACAGTGTTGGATAAACTGCAACGTCGAGCCCAAATAGTGGCTGCTGTCAGCTCAGTCTCTGGAGGGGAGAAGACATGGAGCAGGACCAGAGCCAGCCTCGTGGACAAGCATGAGAGAGAAATCACCCTTCGTAAGCCCCTAGGGTTTGGGGGTCCGTTGTGACCACAGTACAACTTAGTCAACTGATAACAGAAAGGTAATTGATATAGCTGATTGATGGAGAAGGCTCATTGGAAAGTGGTCTTCTGTTGACCCGAGTGAGAGCACTGAAGATATGTTCAGAGTTTTCTGGGGTTGCCGGCAGGTTTTTTCAGTTTAAAACAGGAAAAGCTGTCCCTTACTGTGTAAATGGGCCTTTTGATTATGTCCTGAACAGACCAAATTTGAGAGTTCCTACATCACCCCAGATATCATTCCTAGGGGTTTCTTTTGTAAGCACCAATGTTGCTTCATTTGACCATTTTGGCCATTTTACTCTAACCAAACCAGGGTAGAGACTCAAGCGTGAACAACCTGCAGGGTGGCCAGCAAACCTTCTTAGTGGCATTGTATAAATGCTTTGGTAATCTGCTTTGGTAACACTGGAGTGTTCAGATCTTCTCTGGGAAATACCTGATCAAGATACATGAGGAAATAACATGAGTTTGCAGAAGTTCAAAGTCATACAGAAGAAGGGGCAAAGGATATAACGGAGTCATGCGAACAGTGAATAAGAGAGCATGGTTTAGCAAATTTGGGCTGTTGAAGAGACAAGCAGCTTACTTGACTACTAGAAATGTTGCTAAGGGAGATCTGTGTGTATCCTGATCCTAGTGAGACTGTCATGGCGGTTCTTCCTGGGTTGCCATGAAACTAACTTTCCCTCTTCCTTGCTCTCCCTAATGCTGACAGCACAGATAATATTTTCATCATCCTTCCTTCTCTGCATCCTTTCAATGCTACCCCTTTCCCTTTCCAAGATATGTCCAGTATATCCCTGTTCTTGAAACCACAAAATGTTTTAACACAGGCCAGAAAGGACAACAAAGGCTAATTACAAATATCATAATTGACAATAGCAAAACCACACACACAAAGTTAAAATTCCTCTCTATTTTGAGTGTGGAGCTTCTGGGTCCAGCTCGTCAAGGACCTTGAACCATTTGCCTTCCCCTAAATGAAGCTGCTTTGCGTTGGCGTGGACTTTTAATTTGTCTGAATTTTGTTTTGTTTTGGGAGATTGGCTTGAATCTCCTCATAAAAAAAGTATTTCCTCTTACTTCATGTGGTTTGTCCCATATCCAGAGAGCGTCCTTTGTATTTTGCTTCTGAGCCAATATTTCTTTTTCTTCTGTTTTTAAAGCTGTTGCTTAGAAGTCCTGTAGCTCTTTCTTTTTCACCTCAGTTAAAAAGGGATTCTTGTATCCTGGAACTTCATTAGCCTGTGAATTAACTCCTACAACACGCAGAGACTTAGGTCATAGGTTAGCTTGTTGAGCTCTTTCAAACCCTATAGTATCTTAGAGTAGAAAGGGATGTGGGAGATCCTTGGGTCTAGACCTGAGGGGTAAAATGACACCTTTATAGCCACATGGTTAGTGAGTGGCATAGATGGACTGATGCTCAAGTCTATGGATTCTTAATGCAGTGTCCTTTCTCCAAATCAGATTCTCTTTCTCCTTTGCAACTTTTACCTTTGTGTAATTAATTAATTAATGCTGTATAATTTCCTTCAGATATCTATTCTAATAGATTCTCATAACAGCTGTTTATGCCAGGTAGAGTGCCAAGCACTGGAGATTAAAAAGATAAAAATAACACAATTTCACTCCTGAGGATTGGCAGGAATTGAAAAAGATATCACAATTCAATATATCAGTTGTTGTGGGAACTCAGTACGAATCAGTGAACTGGGCTGCTGGGAATGGGAGAAAAAAAACTCTGCTGGAGAGGAAGTTACATTTAGCAGTATTTTGAAGAATGCGTAATAGCTTGACAGATGGGACAGGATTGGGAAGAGGATGAAAGAGCAGCTTTTACAAAGGGTCATGAAAGGAATGGTGATAATGTCAGGTTGGCAGAAGTATAGACTGAGATAAAGGAATTGAGCTAGATGCAACTGGAAAGGAAGATCAAGAGAGTGTCAGGCCTGATCTGTCTTTTAAGGAGTTTGGAATTTGTTCTACAGGAAATGTAGATGAGAACTCTCTAAACAAGGGGAAAGAAGGAGAAACAGAGGGAGCAGCTGGGAAAATGATACATCTAATCAAAGAGTAAAAAGTTCCAGCTCTCTCATCCTGCCAGTGGTAGGTAAGCTTTGAGGCAGGGGGATAAACTAAGGGCTTCCTAGGTGATGAAGTGGTAAAGAATCTGCCTGTCAATGCAGATACTTAGGTTTGATCCCTGGGTCAGGGATGATCTTCTGAAGGAGGAAATGGCTACCCACTCTAGTATTCTTGCCTGGGAATAGGAGAGAGGAGCCTGGTGGGCACAGTCCAAGGGATCAAAAAGAGTCCAACAGGACTTAGTGACTGAAAATGTAGGGGGCTAAATGCAATCAATCTTGAAACAATGTATTGGGTCAAAGGGGGGAAGAAAATGAAAGGTAACTGAGGACCTTAATTTTGGGAAACTAGGTGAATGATGGCAGCAAATTGTAGGGAAAAAAAGAATGGAAAGAGGACAAAGTAAGATTGGAGATTTAGACCTATCTTAAAGAAGGTGATGCTGAAGTGGTAGCTATGATTATTTGAGTCTCATTTGCTGAAAAAGATCAAAATAAGGTCTGGATGGAAGGAAGCAGACATTCAGTAATTTAGTTTTAGTTCTAAATTTAAAAAGGGAAAAATAAAGATACTTGAGTTTTCTTCCAAATTGCCCAGATTAGGTCATGTAAGAAAGGAGGAGAAAAGGAATTTGGGACAGTTTGTACAGTGGGGAAGGTAAGAAAAGACTTTACCTTAAAAACTAGGTGGTCTTTGAGTTGATCATCTCTCTGCAATGCATTCTAGGACTGTTGTAGGATTAGCAGAGACAAGAGAAAGGAAACTGTATTAGACTATATATACTCTCCTTCATTGTGGCAAACCAACAAAACTCCCCAAATTGCAATGGTTTAAGATAACCAATGTTTCCTTTCACTCAGTAATTTTATGAAAAAGATAGATTATCTTCATTTTATGGATAAAGAAACAGACTTATTCAAGAGCATATGAGAGGGAGACTTCTGAGATCTCCCATTCTCCAAACCCTGTGTTTTCTTTCTGTTTCATTATTCATAAATGCCTCTCACAAGGAGGACACCTCCAGTCTTAAGACTGTGTTTTGGCCAGAATGGAGCTCTGAAGATGAAATATCTTTACTATTTTCTACATGTTTCTTAACTGTGAGGTTCTTTCCTGGGTGTCAAGGGAGGAGAGAATTTATCTCCTACTTCCTTTGTCTTGTTGCCTCCAAAAAGGAGTGTAGGCAAGAGTCCACAAAGTTGACATGGTAATGAGAGGTAATAGGCAGGAAGGCCAGGGGTCTCCAAATGGAGGAAGTAGGCTGCAAGTGTCAGATATTTTTTTACCTCTCTCTCTTAAGCAGCTGGAGGAAACAAACTATTGTTACCTTTTTTCCCCTTCTCTATACAAATTTAAAAAGAGGTTTCTCTTAAAATTCTGTGTTGTCATAATGACACCCGGTTCCACGTGAACTTAACTTTTCTCAAACCTTGTACTAACCAATGCATTTTTCTTATGGAAATGTTTGTCTTAAGCTATGTTAAGGTTTACCCTAAACTGTCTTCAAGTCAGGTTCCGCCTAAGACTCAGAACCCATTGACAAACCAGTATATTTATTCATACATTGTTCCCCTAATCTATGTTACTAAAACACCATATTTACTGGGAAATCTGCCATTCTTCAAGATTCATGTCAATAATTTTATCACCCGGGATGAGTTACCTGGTGCCAAAGTTATCTCAAAATGCATGTTGAGGGGGAGGGGCCTGGTGCCAGTCTCTGAGTTTTGAGACATTTCCTTTCTCTAATTAGCAGACTGCTGGTAGCTATATAATATCCAGCTAAAGTCTAGCAGGGGGGCAATCTTTCTGCCCCCTTCTGATGTCTATGTCCAAAACTTTCTGTATCTCTTTTATACTTTAATAAAACTTCATTACACAAAAGTTCTGAGTGATCAAGCCTCATCCCTGGCCCGAGATTGAATTCTTCTCTGGAGGCCAAGAATCCTGGGGTCTTTTGTGGTTCAGCAACAACGTTTCAGTAAGCTTTCATATTTGGGTTTAAATCCTGATTCTAGTTACTTGTTAGCTATGGGGACCTAGATACTTAACATTTCTCTATCTCAGTTTCCTTGGTCTTTAAAATGGGAATACTAATGGCATTTATTTCAGGTGTTTGCTGTGAGGATTAAATGAAATAGTACACCCAAAGTCCTTACCACATTGCTTAATGTGTAGTAAATAATCCGTATATATTTCCACTGTTATCATGACTCCTTTAGAAACTCTTGACTTCTTGCTTTCCATTTCTGTACCTGGTGATTCCCACTAACCCTTGACCAGAGAAAACTGGATTGCAGACAATTCAGCTTATAAGTATTTTTTTGGAAAAAGGTGGTCTGGTGAGTATGAAGTATGAAAATGTTGTCTGTGTATGGGGTGAATTCCACTCATACTTATATGTTTATTCTATAAAGTCAGAGGTGGTTATATGGAATTCTTGAGTCTTTTTTAATTAGAGATATGAAGAAGGATGTGGAATTTTGTTGTATATTTTATGGAGGTATAAACTAAATTTGCTAAACTGAACAAATCTCAAGTTACAACTTGATTAGCTTTTACAAAAAATGTACATATTTGTGTAACACCCAAGTGATACTCCAGATAAAAATAGAGAACAAGGCCAGTACCATGCGATCGTGCCCACGTCTCTCCCCATCAGCCACTTCCTCCACCCAGTGTAACCACTCTGTTGGCTTCTTGTTATCCTAGGCTAGTTTTCCCCCTCTTTGAATTTTTTAAAAAAGGAGTCATGGAACATACATTGCTGATCAGTTTTAAGTTGGTGAAATTCATCCATGCCACCGTATATAGCAGTAGTTTATTCCTTTGTATTGTTGTTTGATTTTCTATCGTATGACTCTACCACCGCAGTTTTATTTTCCAACGTTTTTGTGTGTTGCATTCTTGCTCATCTTTGACTACCACAATGAATACTGTGAATATCCTTAAATATACCCTTTCCTCTTATATGAAAACATGCATTTCTATGGGAATATATCAAAGAGAGGAATCTCTGGGTCATAGAATATGTATCTATTCAGGTTTAGTAGATAGCCTCAATGGAGAAGGCCATGACAACCCACTCCAGTACTCTTGTCTGGAGAATCCCAGGGACGGGGAAGCCTGGTGGGCTGCCGTCTATGGGGTCACACAGTTGGACACGACTGAAGCGACTTAGCAGCAGCAGCAGCAGATATCATCAAATGGTTTCTGCAGTCCCAGTTTTCACTATCATCAGCAAGATAAGAGAGTTCCATTTCCCCATACTCTCTAACACTGATCCATTCTTTTGAATGTTAAAATTTTAGACATTTTAATGGGTGTGTAGAACTTTTCCACTGTGATTTGAATTAGCAGTTCTCTAGTGCCTGGTGATATTGAGCATCTTTTCATGTGCTTTTTTGTCATTTAGATTTCTTCCTTTGAGAACTATCTGTTTAAGGTTTTGCTCAGTCATTCAGTCCTGTCTGAATCTTTGCACCCCTATAGACTGTAGAACACCAGGCTCCTCTGTCCATCGGATATTACAGACAAGAATACTGGTATGGGTTGCCATTTCGTATTCCAGAGGACCTTCCCGACCCCGAGATAGAACTTATGTCTCTTATGTCTCCTGCATTGGCAAGGGGGTTCTTTATCACTGAGCCACCATGAAGATTTTTACCTATTAAAAACCAAAAACAAAAAAATGAGCTGTCCTTTCTTATTAATATAAAGTAGATTTTTAAAAATTCAGAATTTAAGTTCTTTGTCACATTTATGTAACGCAAATATATACTTGCAGCTTTTTAACTGTCTTAATGATACTTTTTGAGGAACAGAAATTCTTAATTTTACCAAAGTCTCACTTATCAATATTTCCCTTAGTGACAGTGTTCAGTTGTCCTGTTTTGTATGCTGAAGACTAGAAACTTATGAGTCAGCTATGGCTGTTGATGGGTGATTGGAATAAAAGGGAAGTATTGAAAATATTTGATTAAACTGAAGGGAGTGAGGACATACATTTAAAGGCAGAGGGAAAGACCATCACAAAGACCAGTGGGGTCATGACTTGGGGCCAGGGAGTTTATATTGGAGCAGGACAACCTTGAAGAGACTGCAGAGGTCCCACATGGGCAGGGGCATGATTACTCCTTTATTTTGCAGAAGAGGGACCTTTTCTAAGACTTTAACTTCAAGACAAGACCCTGGATAGAGTCCAGAGTTATGGTGTGATTTTTCTCTTTATTTTTATACTTGTGCCCAATCTATGGCAAGGTGGTACAGTGCTGATTCAAAGCTTCTGAAGTCTGAGAGGTTGCAGATGGTGTAAAACCAAACTTAAATTGCTTTCAGGATCCAATGAGTTAGCGGAGGTCATGTTTTTATGCATTATATGCTTAGTAAATGCCTCTTCCTTTCCTTGCACATAATTATATTAACTTAAGTAACAGTTTGAGGATGATTTAGAATTGCAATGGGGTGAAAGCCAAAGTGTTTTTTGGTTTTTAATTTGTATGTGTGTATGTGTGTGTTCTTGTATTTAAAGCATGGACCATTGTTTTCCTTTTAAAGAAGAACTTCACATTTATTTAATTAGTATTACACGACTTATTTAATTTTACATGTGTCACCTAGGTGTTTCACATATGCTATCTCATTTAATCTCCAAAATAAAGGGTATGTTATTGTCACTGTCTTACAAATGGGAGATAGAGACTAAGAGAGATGAAATAATTTGCCCAAGAACTCTTGTCTAATTAAATATTTAAGAGTTCAGAATTTAGTTATGTTTTTATTATGAAAGTACCTCTCATAGTTTTGAATTTTAAGATTAAAAATTATTCACTATTAGACACCACTATTTTACTTTAGAAAACTTACATTTTAAATTATTTGAATATTCTAATACCATTAATAAATTATTTTCTGATTCATAAGCTTCAGATTGAAAGTATGAATGTGAAATAGGGCTTCACTGTGTAAAACAGAGCAGGACCAACATTTAAATATATGCTGAACTCAGTGGTGCTATATATCTTTGGATGGATAACTTTTTAGGAAGACATAGCTTGATAATAGGGGGGATTTTGGGTGAGTTCTTGTGCCTTCCTTGGAATATCAGTTCAACAGGGAGAAATGTAGTAAACTAGTGTGAATAAGGTCAAATGTGATTCCATAATTAAGGGCCACATATAGTCCCAATGGTTACAGGACTGACTTTTCCCTAAAGTAGTTGTGGTGGATTTTGGTTGTCAATTTAGCACTGCTGTTGCTCATTTCTACAGTTTTATCTGCATTCAAGAAGCATATTTGAGCTGCATTTCTTTACATGGTAGTTATGAGGTAGGATTTTCCAATGATAGGTATTTGAACAATACTTGGAAGATAGAGAGGAAGAAAGACTGTTGTTCTCAGGGGATGATGTCTCAGACATCTCTTTCAGCTCCTATTTTGTGGCCCGGATGATGAGACTTTTCTCTTCCAGGAATCATTTTGCATTTTGGTGTCCTGATGTGGAGGCATCTCAGATTTTCCTGTGGGCTTTTGCCTCAAGGACACTGTAGGCAAACACAGTGTCCTACAGTTCTTCCAGTTTCCCTGAGCCCTAGCATCTCTACCTGTGCCTGAGCATTAATAAATCTAGCTCCACTGTTTTGTTTATTTTTTAATTTTAACGTTATTTACTTTTAATTGAAGAATAATTTGCATTTCAGCGTTGTGTTGGTTTCTGCTATACATCAACATGAATAAGCCATAGGTGTACACGTCCCCTCCCTCTTGAACCTCTCTTGTACCTCTCACCCCATCCCACCCTTCTAGGGTGTCACAGAGCACCAGTCAGTAGCTCCGCTGTCTTGAGTAAGCTTCTATTTTAATGCATTCTATTTAAAAAAAATAAAAATAAAAAAAAATGAGTCAGCTCTGATGCGAAGAGCTGACTCATTTGAAAAGACCCTGATGTTGGCCAAGATTGAAGGTGAGAGCAGAAGGGGATGACCGAGGATGAGATGGTTAGATGGCATCAAGGGACATGAGTTTGATTAAGCTCTAGGAGCTGCTGATGGGCAGGGAGGCCTGGCGTTCTGCAGTCCATGGGGTCTCAAAAGAGTCGGACACAACTGAATGACTGAACTGAACTAATTTTTTAAAAAAAAATCTCTTTATTTATGGTTGCTTGGGTCTTTGTTGCTACGTGCAGACTTTCTCTAGCTGTAGTTCACAGGCTTCTCATTGCAGTGGCTTGTCTTGTTGAGGAACACGGGCTCTAGGGGATGTAAGCTCAGTCGTTGTGACTCACAGGCTTAGTTACCCTGTAGCCTGTGGGATCTTCCCCAACCAGAGGTCACCTGAGTCCCCAGGATTGACAGGCAGTTTCTTAACCACTGGACTACCAGGGAAGTCTCATGTACACCGTTTTAAAGCACTCAACCAAGAGGTTGAGTTCTCAGCTAAAATTCTCAGTTGCTCTCTTATGCTGACTTAACTAGGCTTTTCAGCCTCTGTACTTCATTTTCCTTAATTGTTAAATAGGATAAAAATCATGCTTACCTTAAAAATTTGTTCTACACTTGCTTATTCTTTTGTTTCTTTTTTTCATGCACATATGAATTGACTCAGTCACCCACAATGAAAGGATGAATGATGCCCTTTCATAGCATTACCATCAAATTACAACTTGGTCAAACCTCTCTTTAATGCAATGCTTAATGACTGTTTTGTGGTCTAAAAGGTTTAGGGTCTCCTTTTCTCTTCTATTCCGATCCCTCCCTACCTATTTAGTCAGGGGTCAGGCCTCATCAGGTCACATTCAGCATGCTTTTCCATATTTTCTGCTTCTATCATTCATATCTTATTTTTAATTATTGTGTTTTTTTTAATTCACCATCTCTTGTTCTGTTTAATTTAGGTAAGTTTTATTTAGAGGATTGCTTCTTTCAACTCTCAGTCTGTATCATTTTGGCAGAGGTGACTCCATCCGTGGACTCCAAAGACAAGTTACATGTCTTAATCCTGACCAGTCAGAGCAATGGATGCATCATCTAGGCCACAGTGATTGGCTTAGGGATGGGCAAAGGACACAAGCTGGGCAATTAGGGGAAATCCAAGAATTTATTAGTTAGAATGACTGGGAAAAGAGTTTCTTTATCCACCAGGCTTACCAAGCTAAGAGAATATGAGTTTGAAGCTGCTGGAAACCCATTTAGCTCAATCCAAAACCTATCTGAGAATGAAGCCAGATGCAGAGAAATGCTGAAGCAAGGCTGGAGAGACAAGCAATGTCTTGATGACATTTTTTGAGGCATGGAGTCCAGCGTTTCTTAAGCTTGGGCACATTTCTTAAGCTTCCCTGGAGGCTCAGATGGGAAAGAATCTGCCTGCAATGTGGGAGACCTGGGTTTTATCCCTGGACTGGGAAGATCCCCCGGAGGACATGGCCACACTCTCCAGTATTCTTGGCTGGAGGATCTCCACGGACAGAGCAGCCTGGAGGGCTACAGTCCACGGGGTCGCAAAGAGTGTGACAGGACTGCGTGACTAGCAGTTTCACACTTTCGTGGTTATAAAACGAAGCGTAAAATAAACAAGGCTTACCCAATCTACAACTTGATTTAGCCAGTTCCAAATCCTTGCTCAGTTGTCTTTTTAAGGCTCAACTCCTTGAAATTAAAAGCTGTCAACTGTTGGGCACCACGTACAATCTGCTGTGCAATCTGTTGTCCCACTATGGCACTTCTTACCTTTTAGTTTGTAATTGGATATTTAGAATGCAGTCAGAGTCTCTGTTCATCTGTTCCTTTATTCAGCATTCTGTGAGTGCACTGGGTACACAGTGGGGACAAGACATAGCACTTGCCCATATGGGTGCTTATGTTCTGCTTGTAGCCTCTTACTTTCAGAGTGTCATGTAGCATCTGTATCTCTGTGTGTGTACGTGTGTTTGCAATGTCGAACTTCATATTTTTGCCAGGGATTAGCAGGGCAGTCACTTAAATAATCACAGTCATCTTAAAGCTCCCGGACTCTGGCCAATGAAAGGGCTTCAGAAAAGATACTGATAATCTTCTCGTTTCAGTAGCTTTGTCACCAGGATCTCTGTCTCTGCCTTTCATAGAAGGAGTATTGTCTAGTACTTAAGAGTGCAATCTCCCATAACAGGCTGGATTCAGCTCTCAGATCCACTGCTGTGTATACCTAGGCAAATTTACCTAACCGTGGTAACTCTCTACTTTTGCCTTTGCAAAATGAGATAGCATGTCTACTTATTTGGGTAGTTGTGAGGATTAAGTGAGGTCATGCGTGTAAGCACTTTGCACTGTGTCTGGTAGTTCTCAATTCCGGGTAAATTACAGCTTTTTCTCATTCTTACGATTCTTAATATTTGAGTAGAAAGATGCAAGTCTGCTTGTCCTTCAGGAACCAACTTGAATGCTCTGTCATTTTTAAGGAAATTAGTTGTTTAATTCTTTATTCTTTAATCTTTATTATAGTGTAGATTTTTCCATTAGTTTTTCTGTTGTCTTCACAGAACAGGTACAATGTCTTTTTGAAAAATCAGTTTAACACAAGTACTTGAAATCATGTATAACTTTAGACAGTCATTAACTTATATATGTAATGGACAGATAATTTGCTTTGAGAGCATTGCTCTGTCTCTACTGTGCACGGCCTGGTGTGGTAGAAGCAGGGGACTACTTAGATTACTGTACTGATTCAAGGAACGTAATGGTGGTAGAAGCTGGTGGTGGAGGAAGAAAACCTGGTTATGTGTTGGATGTGCTTTAGGACTAGGGCTATGTATATGGAAAAAGAAAATGAGAATACCAAAAAAATAAAAATAAGAGTAAAAGAAATTAATGAAAAATCCTTCCTGTTCTGTGATGACCAATTCAAAAATGAGTTTTATTTTATGGTAAAGTGATTTGGCCTCTAGATGGCTCCATTTTGCTAAAGAAACTTTAGGATTCTTTGTGTGTATGCATGTTCTAGAAAATTTCACTGCTGTAGTATGTTTGGTTTTCCAGATTGATATATGGCTTCACTGTAAATTAATAAGCAGTTTTGACTTTCTTTGTTCAGATAGAATTATGTGCATTGGCTCATATTTCTAACATAAATTTCTTCATTTTGAGCCACTATTTAAGAACCACTAAGAAACTTCAGAAGCCAGGGAAACCTTGTGTATGTTGGTTACTCGAATGGGTTTCAAAATGTTTAAATTTACTCACTCACTCATTCATTTACTGAATGATTTCTGTGTTCCAGACACAATGTGAGAGGCAGTGAAAAACACTGGTATGAGTAAAAAATATATGTCCTGTCCTTTATCTGTGCTGTGCTACGCTAAGTCACTTCACTTGTATCCGACTCTTTTGTCCCTGTGGACAATAGCCCGGCAGACTCCTCTGTCCATGGGATTCTCCAGGCAGAATACTGGAGAGGGTTGCCCTACCTTTCTTTAGGGGATCTTCTTAACCCAGGGATAGAACTTGCATCTCTTAGGTCTCCTGCATTAACAGCTGGGTTCTTTACCATTAGTGCCTCCTGGGAAGCCCAACCTTTATCCATTATAATTTAAATAAAAGCACCAAGAAGGTTTTTTTTTTTTTTAGATTACATTTATTAAACATTCCTCATGTACAAGGCCCAGTATCCTAGCACATTAAATGCATCTTTTCATTGAAATCGTCAAAATAACCCTATGAGGCAAGGATGGTCCACATTTCACAGATGAAAAAAATGAGAAACAGAGAATTTAAGTAACCTGGTCAAGTTCAGCCTGGCCTTTTTATTGTGGAAACCAGTCCTTCTGATTTACTTGCCTCTGAGTCATTCTTTGAGAGGTGGTGCTCAGTTACTCAGTCATTGTTTAGTTTCTAAGTCATGTTTAACTCTTGCAACCGCATAGACTGTAGCCCTCCAGGCTCTGGAGTTCAAGAAATTTTCCAGGCAAGAATACTGGAGTCGGTTGCCATTTCCTATTCCAGGTGATCTTCCTGACCCAAAAGTCAAACTCACATCTCCTGTGTTGACAGGGGGTTCTTTACAACTCTGCCACCTGGGAAGCCCCTCAGAGGTTGTGCAGACCTGTAAAGTTTGAGTAGCGTGGACAACTCCTCTGACCAGTCTTCAGAGAAGCCTGACTCCCTTCTTCTGTCCTTCTTTATTCCATTTGCATTCACCTCAAGTCCTGCTTCTTTTGTAAAAGTATTCCAGATTATGTGAGTTAGTCCCCCTTTTCTGAGCTCTTTGAGTATCTATGGCACATACATGGAAGAGCCTCCTTCTTTGCAGTATGCATGTCTAACAGAACAATGGAGGATGAGTTTAATCATTGAAATCCTCAAGTGGCAGATGAGCTTCTCTATGATTTGGGGAAGTGTCCTTTTAGAAGTTCTAGAAACTTAGGGCCTTAGGAAGCATCACTACGAACAAAGCCAGTGGAGGCAATGGAATTCCAGTTGAGATATTTCAAATCCTAAAAGATGATGCTGTGAAAGTGCCGCATTAATATGTCAGCAAAATTGGAAAACTTAGCAGTGGCCAGAGGACTGGAAAAGGTCGGTTTTCATTCCAGTCCCTAAGAAAGGCAATGCCAAAGAATGCTCAAACTACTGCATAACTGCACTCATCTCACATGCTAGTAAAGTAATGCTCAAAATTTTCCAAGCCAGGTTTCAATAATATGTGAACTGTGAACTTCCAGATGTTCAAGCTGGATTTAGAAAAGGCAGAGGCACCAGAGATCGAATTGCCAACATCTGCTGGATCATCAAAAAAGCAAGAGAGTTCCAGAAAAACATCTATTTCTGCTTTATTGACTATGCCAAAGCCTTTGACTGTGTGGATCACAATAAACTGTGGAAAATTCTGAAAGAGATGGGAATACCAGACCACCTGACCTGCCTCCTGAGAAATCTGTATGCAGGTCAGGAAACAACAGTTAGAACTGGACAGGGAACAACAGACTGGTTCCAAATAGGAAAAGGAGCACGTCAAGGCTGTATATTGTCACCATGCTTATTTAACTTTAATGAGGGTACATCATGAGAAATGCTGGGCTGGATGAAGCAAAAGCTGAAATCAAGATTGGCAGGAGAAATATCAATAACCTCAGATATGCAGATAACACCACCCTTAGGGCAGAAAATGAAGAACTAAAGAGCCTCTTGATGAAAGTGAAAGAGGAGAAATGAAAAAGCTGGCTTAAAGCTCAACATTCAGAAAACTAAGATCATGGCATCTGGTCCCATCACTTCATGGCAAATAAATGGAGAAACAGTGGAAACAGTGTCAGACTTTAGTTTTTTGGGCTCCAAAATCACTGTAGATGGTGACTGCAGCCCTGAATTAAAAAGACCTTTGCTCCTTGGAAGGGAAGTTATGACCAACCTAGACAGCATATTAAAAAAAAGAGACATTACTTTGCCAACAAAGGTCTGTCTAGTCAAGTTATGGTGTTTTCATAGTCGTGTATGGATGTGAGAGTTGGATTATAAAGAAAGCTGAGCACTGAAGAGTAGTTGCTTTTGAACTGTGGTGTTGGAGAATACTCTTGAGAGTTGCTTGGACTGCAAGGAGATCCAGCTAGTCCATCCTGAAAGAAATCAGTCCTGAATATTCATTGGAAGGACTGATGTTGAAGCTGAAACTCCAATACTTTGGCCACCTGATGCAAAGAACTGACTCGCTGGAAAAGATTGAGGGTGGAAGGAGAAGGGGACAACAGAGGGTGAGATGGCTGGATGGCATCACCTACTCAATGGACGTGAGTTTAACTCCAGGAGTTGGTGACGGAGTGGGAGGCCTGGTGTGCTGCAGTCCATGGGGTTGTAAAGAGTTGGACAAGGCTGAGCAACTGAACTGAACTGAACCTTTTAGAAGACAAATGGAAGACCCATTGAAGAGGGAATTTTTCCTAAAGAACTGACAGCTTCAGAGTGTCAGATAAAAAGTTCAGGAGAAGTTTCCTAACGAATCATTCACACTGCTTCTCTCTGTGATTTTTTTTACTCCCTTTTCCTCTCTTGGCTCCTCTTCTGATTACTTGATGGGTAATGATAATAGAGATAGCTGATTCTCCTACACTATACACCCTCTGTTCTCTTTTAATAATAGAAAACCCATGGCTGCATAAGTAGTATCTACATATTCCCATTATTCTTGCAACTTTGTGTGGCCATGTAAGTCCAGTCCAACTTGATGACAATAAAAAGTTTATATTTTTGTGCTTTATAATTAAAATGAATAGGTCTGTACTGGCTTTGCCCATTTCCTTCTGTCACTTGGGAGGTGATGAGAAGTGGAACTGTCACTTTTAGACCTAGAGTTGAAAGTTGTCTGTTGAAAATATCAGAGCACTGTATTTTGAGTCTTAACATAATTGAACTTATTTTCTCCAATTAATATAGCAGTTGATACTTAAAATTGGGCCACTGCCCTAACATTTAACTTAGCATTTGGTCTTTAAGAGTAGGGTACACATGCTGGGCTGGAAAACTGATGATCTGGGTTATGCTTTAGTAAAACATTTGATAAAACTCTCATCTGTAATACCTTGGAAAGTGGACCATATGTCAACAGAGTGTTTATCTGGCTCAATTTATTGGAAAAATCACACTGAAGATATGTGCTGTCTTCTTTTTGCTACATTTAGCAAAGTTCTGTAAGAGAGAGTTGAAGTCAGGCTATTATAGTTATTAGGGGTTATGCTGATGAAACCATTTTTATAAGGGCAGACCTTATAAAATCTTTGACACTTCCCTATGACTACATGTTATTCAGAAATTAGCAGACAACTCATTGCAGGTAAATAGATCAGATGAATAGTATTTACTATTTATAATAGTATTACTATACTATTATAGTAGTATTATCACCTACCTAAACCCTTTGTTTCAAATCATCTCAAGGTAGATGCAACTATATTGAGAGAAAGAGGGATGGGAGAGAAACTTCTGACTGTGGTTACTTATATAGGAACTAACTGGAAACCAGTAAGTCAAATACTATAAAGATTGTGAGGTAATATTACTGCCAAATAAGCTGGAGCCTGGTCTGAAAAAGCTTCTGATTCTTTGATGAGGCAGCTCCCAGACATACACAACCTGTGGGTGGGATTATGGCTAGTGTGAAAATAGCAGTTCTTATAGTGTATGCCATTTAAAATTTATAAATGTAGCTAACAAAAATATTAAATGGTGCCCTTTTTATTCCCTTATCTTGAAAAGCATAGATTTTCATAACGATCTGGATGTCCAGTTTAGAATTTAGAACCCTGAAACTCATTCGGAGCTTCACTGCAGCAGTGCATGGATAGTCACCCCATGGCCCACAACACATTCTCCTCTCTTCCCAGTCTTACCTCTGTCCTGCCTCAAAGGGCCCTGTTAGAAAATGTTGTTGTTGTTTAGTTACTAAGTCACTAAGCTGTGCCCAACTCTTTGTGACTCCATAGCCCGTCAGGCTCCTCTGTCCATGGGATTTCCCAGGCAAAGATACTGGCATGGGTTGCCATTTCCTTCTTCAGGTGATAGTCCCGACACAGGGACCAAACCTGTGTCTTTTGCATTGGCAGGTGGATTCTTTACTTCTGAGCCACCAGGGAGTCCAAACATATAGATATTCTATTCCTTATGCCTGTATCCAAGATCCATACACAACTCTTGTCTCTTCTACCACCACAAATAATTTAAATGTTTAGCAAATTACTATTAATGGTACTCATGTGGCACACATTTCTGAGTAATGTTTCAAGGCGACTTATTATACTTGATTTCTTTCTCTTTCTCTCTTCCAATCTACTTCTTCCTTGTTGTCGTTACCACTACAGTCAGTAGCAGCAGAAAAAAAATGCATTTATTCTCCAAGGAGCTATACACATTTATCATACAAAATTTTGTTTACACATCATTTGCAACAAATAAAAACACATCTCTAAAATTTGTGAGTTTCTTGAAGATGGGCTGATCTGGGTGTTTGCATGCCAGCATTTTGATGGATCAATTATCTTGTTTTACACAAAGGGTTTGGTGGGTACTAGCTGAGAATATGCAAGTGAATGGATGAATGTGTTTTCATATTGCTGGCTCTTTGAAATAATTGGAAATGTACCAAGACTTCTAGGATTTCTTATCTAAGAGAGATTACACTAAAATTTGGATAACTAGATTAAGGTAGAAGGTTTAGAAATGTGTCATCCATGCAAAGACCCCAAAATGGGCAACCTTGTTTATGTTTCAAATTGCCCAGAAATATTGGGTTTTGCTTCGGGTCTAGGAAGGGCTCAGGTTTAGAGTGAAGTCACAATTTTATCAGCAACAGTTCACTTAATATTGCTTATAAACTCTCCAAAGCAGTGGCTAGGGCATATGTTTAGACTTTCCCAAGTGTTTGGGCTAAAGAAACCATATATATGTTAGTGCAGTGATTCTAAGTAGTTATTCTAGAGGCTCCTAAGGTAAAAGAATCACATTGTATGGTTTAGTAACACTGAAATCTTTCCATGCCCCTTGTCATTTTATCTTTGTTTCTTAGAAACACTCAAAATGGTACAAAACATATCTTTATTTTCACATTTCCAACTTTCTTTACACATATATACTGAAACCATCTGTCTAAATTGTGACAAAATCTGCCAGTTCCAGATTGGCCTCATTAGTCATTTGAGCATACACAAACAGAGGGATTATGGAAAAATAAATAGATCTTGGATAGATCATCCTGGTCTGGGAAGGTTTTTTTCTCATCATCAGCATCATTGCCAGACATGAAAAGGCACAGGTTTACATTTTTAAAACACTTGGAGGAGGTTTTGTTCTAGAAACTGGATAAACATTTTCTAGTGACCCACTTGATAGTCTTTATTCTATGACCAAGTCCATTCAGCTTCGAAACAAAGGAAAAACTAGCATCTTAAGGAGTCGGCAAGGTCTTTTGAGTGAAAGTCTATCAATGTTGTTCTAATAGAGACGAATATATCTAAGGGGTGAGATGAGACATAAGGAGGGTGTGAGAGTGCATGAAAATAAATTTTGAACATTATCATCAAATCTAGTGTTTGTCTAAGCCCGTCATAGTCTCACCTCCCCAGATGTTTGCATGTGCTCCTACCAGCCACCTCTTCTCTGTGAATAGCAGGAGTTTAATTGTGAAATTGTAATGTCAAAAAATATATATATTGTGCAAGCAAATCTCTGCCACAATGGGAAGTCAGTTCATTGGTATTTTCCTCGGAACTAACAGAGCCCAAGGGAGTAATAGATGCCATCAGGAAGATGTTGTAGTAAGCTGGGAGAGGACTGCTAACGTGGTATAAAATGAGGGGGAATTTTCTCCTCAGTCTTCAACAAAAACAGCAACGAAACAATCTCTGTCACCAGGCTTCTGTCATGTCCTAAATTTCATTATTTAAGATTCATTCTTAAGCATGACTTAATTGAATACAAGTTTATTTTTTATTTATATCAAAGGTCAGTGAAAAACAAATAGTTTCATTTCAAAAAACCCCCCAGGGGACCATGCTCCTTCCATTTTGTGGTATTGCTGTCTTCAGCACATGCTGCTGCTGGGGAAGGGGAGGACAAGCTGCAGGGTATACGCTACACCCGGAAGTGCCGAGAGTCCAGACTGCTTTATGTCCAGAAAGTGAAGGTAGGATTGGTGAATATCTAGCTGGTTTCTGCTACAAAGAAAGTTGGATTAATGTTAGATTGAAAGCATAGATGTATTATTTTCCAGCTCTTTGCACTAAGAGATGAAAGCTATAACCTAACTCCTTCAACCTAGGCTAACCCTGGTGTCTTGTTTTTACCAGTAAAATGTAGTTAAAGTGGTGTCCGCAAATTCTAGAGTCTAGCTTTCCAGAGGCCTTGTTGCTTCTGCTCCTGTTGTTTGTTTTCTCTTGGATTACTGTTTTGGTTCAGCATCCCCATCTAAGGAAGTAGTCTCCTGGAAGTGAGAGGCTACAGGCAGGAAAAGCAAGTTGCTCTAGTCAGCAGCAAGCACCGGTTGTCATACGTGGTTAGGCCAGCTTGGACCTTCAAGCCCAACTGGCTCTCTTCCTAAAGGTAAGTTACATGAGTGAACCAGTTGAAAGGAGAGGAATGTTGCACAGCAGTATTTCACAGCAGTATTCTGTTCACAGCAGTGAACAGAACTGTGATAAATAATACATCAGGGTTCCAGGTCACTGAGTTGCGGTGATTTGTTATTTAACAATAGACAACTGATACAAGTTTTAAATGTTTTTTAGGTTAAAATGGGAGAGTCCACCTTTGTAAACCTGAAGCTAATGACTTACAAAGGACCCCACTTTAATGTTATTTATGGCATTTCTAAAGTGCATGTGATCTTGTGGTTGCATATGTCTTCCTGAGGAAAGGATGTAGGTTGAGTTGTTTATTTGGGGGCACTAATGGGTGAATGGGAGGTATTACAAGGAAAAGAGGAAAGCTGATGCAGGCATATTATTGATCTTGTTATTTCTAGACAGTTAAATCTCAATTTTGCTGTAGAATTCTGGTGGATAAAGTAGATCTTAAATCATAGTTGTTCCAACAAAGAGGGGAGTAACTGAGGTATCTACCCACTAAATCCCATCAATTTTTCATAAAGGATTTCTGGATGCTAAGAAGAGTAGCTTACTCCCCAGTACTTCTGGTCTACCTTGTGCACTGGCTGAGTGGGCTTCTGTGATTAGAGAAAGCCTTCATGGGAAGAGTCCCAGGGCTCCTGTTTGAGACAATTTCAGTTGGCCTTTTCTGCAGTATGAGTGAATAGTGAAGTGAAAATCACTCAGTCAAGTCCAACTATTTGTGACCCCATGGACTGCACAGTCCATGGAATTCTCCAGGCAAGAATACTGGAGTGGGTAGCTTTTCTTTTCTCAAGGGGATCTTCCCAACCCAGGGATCGAAGCAAGGCCTCTGCATTGCAGACAGATTTGGGTTTGGTACCGACAGTGACATTAGAGTTTATTGTCAATATCTGAAAATTATAAATGTTAATATCTAAATATATAATGTTTTTATCTCAAACAGTAGATTCTCAAGCTAGATATGACTTGTAGTGAAAAGTTCCCTTGTGTTCTTCTTATGGAAATGGATTTTTCAAATGAAGAAAAGTACCTTGGAATTATTCACAAATAAAAGACTATCATCTTAGTTTCTAAAATGTTTAACAGTTGGAAAGACCTCAAACTCATTTGTAAACCACCTAGAATATACATCCTTGATCCAAAAATAATGAAAGCTTCAAAGTCACAGAGAAGGATTTCTTTATTTCTTGAAATTCTAACAGTTCGTTGATACATAAACGCATATTCATTATTGTACAAGTAAAACCTATAAGCGTTAGAGGAAAGGGTTATTATAAAATGCATACCAAAATACGTTTTGTTCACTCAGTTCAAACTTCAAAATAACAGGCTTCACAAGAATGCTTTTAAAAATTTCTTACTGTTTTGAGGCTTTATTTTGGTTGTGATGAAGAGGAAGAAAAGCTTAGTCACTTTGTGGCAACTTACCATTAGCAGCACCTCAGAGCCAGCCAAACTGTTCCCCTCCCCTAGGCAACTGAAACTAGGCTTCTATTTTGTGTTGTTAAGTGCAATTCACCAACCATGAGTGCAATCAGGCAGCTGACAGGGCTGAGAAATCACTGTTCCTGTACTACTGAAGTAACTTTAAACCTGTAACCTTGGCTACCACTCTGATTTGTAATAATCAGATAGGATTAATGATGAGGAAAAATTTATATCAAGTTTCAAATGTATTTCTGTATTCCAGAGGTTCCTTACATGATGGTGATTCACCTTTAGTTAGGCTGTGATCCAACCTGATTCTAACTCTTTGCCCTTTGGCACCAGGCAAGAAGTACACTCTGCACAACTCTACCCTGCGTGTGTGCTTGTGTCTTGAAACAGCAACCATTTGTTCTCTTGGTACGTGTTGGCAACTACAAGCTGACTGTTGGGACTTCACCAGGTTTGCCTAATGCTTCCATAGATTAAAGGAGTAGCTCTGATATGGAACATATAGGAACTTGTCTTTGTCCTCATAGTTCTGAAGACTCTAGTTCAATATCAAGGTGTTGGCAGGCCTAGTTTCTTCTGAAGCCATTCTCCTTGGTTTGTGGGTGGCCACTTTCTCACTGTATCCTCACATGGTTTCCCATCCATGAGTGCAGGTCCATAAAGAATGTCTCTTTTTATGTCCAAATGTCCTCTTCTTATAAGGACATTTGGTCAGATTTCACTAGCACCCCAGAGAAGGCAATGGCAACCTACTCCAGTACTCTTGCCTGGAAAATCTCATGGACGGAGAAGCCTGGTAGGCTGCAGTCCATGGGGTCACGAAGAGTCGGACACAACAGAAGTGACTTACCAGCAGCAGCAGCACTAGCACCCACCCAAACATCTTCATTTTGACTTACTCACCTCTTTTAAGGCTTTGTCTTCAAATCATATTCTTAAGTACTAGCGGTTAGGGCTTCAGCATATGAAGTTTTAGAGGACACAATTCAGCCAACAGTATTCTTTTAGTTTCCCCTTGGACATGGCATAAGTCATTTCTGCTCAAATGCCACTGGTCAGAGAAAGTCACATGATAATGATTGGCAATGTAACCCTCTGAGGATTATTATAATTTCCAAAATCAGCTTGGAATTTTCCAGGATGGTTCTGCAGATTTGTTGCAAAGGGTCTCTTACTACATGTTTGAACAACTATTTTCTGCATACCACATTAGTAACATATGCTTCATGCAAATTTTTAGTAATTATAAAGTAATTCAAACATCAGAAAAATTTAAGCATACCAAAAAATAACACAAGACACCATCTGGTGCCTACCATCCAGACTTAACATTGTATTGTATTTGCTCTAGATCCCTTCCCCGTTAGGGCTTTCCAGTGGTGCTAGTGGTAAAGAATCCTCCTGCCAATGCAGGAGACTCAAGAGACCGGGTTGGCTCCATAGGGTCACCATAGGTTTGCGAACAGTTGGACATGACTGAATCGACTTAGCACAAACGCGTACTCTTATCTTAAGAAGTAGTAGGAGGTTAGGGGATGAGAGAGGAGGAGGGAGGGAGATTCTTTGGTGTAATTCTTAGTCTTTCCCCTAGAGCCTGATCATTTTCAGTAATCAAGGGCTTAGCCTATCCTACAGTTGTAGTGAAAGTCACTCAGTTGTGTCCGACTCTTTGCGACCCCATTGACTAGAGTCCATGGAATTCTCCAGGTCAGAATACTGGAGTGGGAAGACTTTCCCTTCTCCAGGGGATCTTCCCAACCCGGGATTGAAGCCAGGTCTCCTGCATTGCAGGCGGATTCTTTACCAGCTGAGTGGCAAGGGAAGCCCAAGAATATTGGAGTGGGTAGCCTATACCTTCTCCAGCAGATGTTCCCGACCCAGGAGTTGAACCTGGGTCTCCTGCATTGCGGGTGGATGCTTTACCAACTGAGCTATCAGGGAAGCCTAATCAAGGGCTACATCTCCTTTATTCAACTCTCTCTTTTTTTTTTTTGGAAAAAAAATGATACTGAGACCAAATAAATTCTCTTAAGAGCTGACTTTTCCTTTTCTTTGGATGATTTATTTTGCCCTGGAACTTCTTCCCCAGCCATCCTGCCTGGAAAGACTTAAGGAGGAGCCGAAGAGTACCCTAAGTATAGATATTAGTCCCATTGCTGGTGGAACAGTGTCTGAAAGCAGAGGGTTGAATAATAAGCATATCTATTTATGAAATATATAAAATATCAATAAATTTGCAATGCAACAATTGTATTTAATGTCTGTCACTTCATGTGTGTTTCTGCAAAATATGTATCATCTAATTTCAGTCATGTAATTGTGTCTTTTTAATTTCCACAAATATAAAATATATTATTCCTCCTCTTCCTTCTCCTCATGGGGGAAATATCTATGAAATTTAACTGACTTAACTTCTACTAGCTTTCATCCAGATGGTCAAAGGAACATAAATTAGTAAATTTATTTGAATTGATAACTAATAACTAATGAAACATTTACTTACAGAAAGTAAATATGAGGTCAATAATTGATTAGGCAATGAGGACTGACTTTGCGAGTTAGGTTATATAGTGGATTGTTTCTATAAATGAATGGGTTCAATTTGTAGTGCCAAGGTTTTGAGGAAAATATATTTAAGCCACATGATGAGACAAAATTCCTTTATTAAAAATTAGTATTGCCAAAAGTGTATTGAACATAGTAATATTTTGATTTCTCAGACTTTTCTGAGGGTATTGGGTTAAACAAGGTGCCACTGTGTGAAAGACCAAGACTCATTTAATAAGACTTGGTAAAGCCTTTTTGGTATATTTCCCAGAAATTGAGAAAGTGAATGACTTTCATGACTGAATAACAAATCATTTCACAGGTCAGGTACTTTCCAATTCTTAACTTTCAACAAAATTGAAGGAGGAAATAACTAAGTTGTCAGTCAAGAGACTATTAAAAATAATTTTAGATGATAGATTGCTATATGAATTTTGGCATGTAACTTGGAGGAAATTCAAAGAAATGGGTTAGATGTAATAAAAAAGCTCTTATGCACCATTCAGCTTGTTGTAAGAACAAATTTTCTCAGAATTTACATCTATAAAAATGAAAAAGAATAGACATGGTACTGAACACTGTCCCATTCTAGAGACATCCATGGGCACTGAGGGAAAAAAAATTCTTTTAAAGAGGTAAACCTCCCCAAATTAATTTTTGTTTAATGAGTTTCAAAATTTTAATATATGTATATTTGTTTTAATTGTGGGCTAATTATAATTATGACAGGATTTGTGCAAAATTTGTTAATAGTTCAAGCCTAAAGTCTTTGTTTTAAATTTATATAAATGTTTTTATTATAGAGTATGAAAAGCATGACAAGTGTGATAAAGTGATTGCTCCCTGGTGGCTCAGCTGGTAAAGAATCCTTCTGTAGTACGAGAGACCTAGGTTTGAACCTTGGGTTGGGAAGATCCCCTGGAGAAGGGAATGGCTACCCACCTATTCTAGTATTCTGGCTTGGAGAATTCCATGGACTGTGTATAGTTCATGGGGTTACAAAGAGTTGGACATAACTGAGTGACTTTCACAAGCACAAAAGTATATTACCCTAGGGTACTGTGTGTGTGTGTGTGTGTGTGTGTGTGTGTGTGTGTGTGTGTGTGTGTGTGAGAAATGGAATAAGAAATAAGTTCAAGGAGATAAAGGAGAAAAGAAATGAGATAAAATCCCTGTTAAGGAAGATTTTTTCCGTATATATTTAAACTTTGGCAACTATCTATCATTATGATATTAAATTTACTGAACACATTTAAAAATGTGATATAAACAATATTTACAATATACCAAAAACCACAGACATTAACTTAAATTTTGTGCATTTTGGGAAGAATGTAACACATTTTGAAGACCACCAGACCAAATCACACAGCAGGCAGGAGGCAGAAAGGACATTTAAAGCCAGATTTTCACTCCAGGTTGTAGCATTTTGTATCTGTTAAAATTCAATAAAAGGAGGAACATATGACAGTAGGAAGCATCTTTGCTTTATCTGTTTTTTTCACCAACTAACTCAGAACTTGAAGATAGGCAAGAGTGGAATCAACATGCCCAGAGATCCTGGGAAAGACTGTCAGAGTTACAAATTATATGCATACTTCTGCTAGCAAAGTGCCTGCCACATATTACTAAGTATTAATAAAAGTTTGTTGAATGAATGGAAAAGTATAGAGTCTTCTTGGTCCTTTTCCATTAATTAATAAAATTTCCTTAAAGACAATAGTTTCAGTTTATGACTATGTTTTTATATACAGGATCAAATCAGGGATTACTCTAAGTGATTGTTATTATAAGTTTCAGTAATGGCAAAAATATCCCAAGCAAACAAAAAGCAACAAAAAAACCCTGACACCTTTTTTCCAGACCGGTGCCTATTTTTACATCTAATCTTACATCAGAATTAAAGGTAGTAACTTTCCTTAATAATCTAAATTACTAAATGTAAGCTAACTCATTCTGTATTCAGAATAAGGTCAATTCAGGTCTTAAATAATATCATACAACATAGATTATACTTAACTGACAAGAGAACTTTGCAACCAATTCTTGTTTGTATGTAGGAAGTGGAAATGGGCTAGAAGTATTGTTTATAATCACAAAATAATTTAAAGCACTTGTCTGTGATTTTATAATTTCTTCTCTTTCACATCTTTCTATTCTTCCTCATTTCTTTCTTAAACCAAAAGAAAAGGGTTGAGTTATAATTATTTTCAGAACCAGTTTTGGAATTAGGAAGGATTAAGACAGAAATGGATTTACCATGAAGATACTGAAACTTAAACTTTAGGCTCCTCATTTAATGGTATCTTTTCAAGATCTTGGAATGATCCCTGGCAATATTGTCCCATGGTTATAGATGTATATCTATATAACATGCATATATATATATATATGTATATATATATATAAAATTTGAAAAAGTAAGATATATTTAATTGGAGTTTTGGGTTTAATGGGCTATATTTATGTGATTTTCAGTCTCTTCTAGGTATTTTTAAATTATTGCTAGCCATTTCATAACAGGAATGGTTTTTAGGAATATACCTACCAGCCATTTTCTGATTCCCTCAAAGGTGTCACAGATAATGTTGCATTAGATTAGCATCCAGCTTGGTGTATATGGATAGTAGAGAAAATACAAAGCTCCAAATATATGAAGTCAGAAGCTGGTCTATGAAGATCTGAATCTCACAGCTTGTATACAAAAGATGATTCCCCAAATGTGACAACATATTAAATGTTTATGTAAGATTATTAGCAATGAGTTGTGAACCTGAAAGAAACTTTTCTAAATTATAAACAAAAAACAACACAAGTTTTGATCACCCCTGCTAGAGGAAAGACTAAATTGTGTTTCTCCTCTCTCTGTAGAGAATAACATTACAAAATTATAGTCAAATGAAGAGTCAGACAAGAATATGCTGCCAAAATACATAAGGAAATAAGTAATGCATAGATGTATAGGTAATTAATGAAAATATTTCAGTTTATTTCTGTGATGTCTATGGTAATTGTCATCCTTTAAAAATTAGCAAATAATTCTTAATTCTTAGTGTCAGTCAGTTCAGTTCAGTCACTCAGTCATGTCCAACTCTGTGACCCCATGAACCACAGCACACCAGGCCTCCCTGTCCATCACCAACTCCCAGAGTCCACCCAAACCCATGCCCATCAAGTCGGTGATGCCATCCCGCCATCTCATCCTCTGTCGTCCCCTTCTGCTCCTGCTCCCAATCCTTCCCAGCATCAGGGTCTTTTCCAATGAGTCAGCTCTTCACATGAGGTGGCCAAAGGATTGGAGTTTCAGCTTCAATATCAGTCCTTCCAATGAACGCCCAGGACTGATCTCCTTTAGGATGGATTTGTTGGATCTCCTTGCAGTCCAAGGGACTCTCAAGAGTCTTCTCCAACACCACAATTCAAATAATCAATTCTTCTGCGCTCAGCTTTCTTCACTGTCCAAGTCTCACATCTATACATGACTACTGGAAAAACCATAGCCTTGACTAGACAGACCTTTGTTGGCAAAGTAATGTCTCTGCTCTTTAATATGCTGTCTAGGTTGGTCATAACTTTCCTTCCAAGGAGTTATTTCATGGCTGCAATTGCCATCTGCAGTGAATTCTTAGTGTAAATAAGTATTTTCTTATATCTAACTTTATATTCACAATTTCAAATTTGTTTTTCTTGCAAAGAGCCCGTGAATTGTATACAATTCAGACCTCACAAAACCTTCAGATTTGTCCCTGGACTTAGATATTATTTGGCAGAAGATTCTTACTATATAGACAAAAAAGCAGGCTTAGAGATAATCATTATTATTTGGAATCACCTAATAAGGACAGGATTTACATCAATTCAGATCCCTGGGCAGTGAATCAAATCTCTCAGCATTCATTTATGGAAAGAATAATTAAAATTTTCTGTATATTTGAATCTACACTGAGAATTTTAGATGAGAAAGCAGTATTATAGAGCTGAACTTCTGGACTCAAAGTCTGCTATAGATACAGAGATTGTACAGAAAAAAAAATGTAGACATTTGTGCATGAATTTCTTTGAGGAAAAGTCATTTGTCAAAGTGGCTGGAATGAGAAGGGATCCATTTTAGGGTTCTGTCAATTCTTACCAGCTGGGAAGTCCTGGAAACCTTGGCCATGAAACTCTGAAATCTAGAGATGCAAATCCAAATGACATGCAATAATATTGTCAAATAAAGCAGGAAAGAACCAGATAATGTGAGACATTTATTATGATTAAAATGACATGGACTGTGTTCGTATTCCCTAAGGCTGAATTCTCTTTGACTCATACAAAAGGAAAAACAGAGGTTGTTTCTGAGCTTGGAGACTGAAAGGGAAGTTCATTAACACAAGTTTGTCATTGCAATCGCACTACATATATGATCTAGAAATCCCTTTTAATTATATTCTGTAACTGTCTCTGTACAACTAACATGACTGTGTGTTTGGGGACCTCCAGTTACTAACGTTGTGCACAGCACAAACAAAATATCGGTTTTGTTTTCTAGCAAGACAGATACTTTGAATGTGAAAAGCACATAAATCAGACTAACTGGAGTATAATAGAACTTAAACCCATCAGTTGGGGTGATTTACTGAGAGAGCTTACAGTAGCTGTCCCAAGGATATTAGACTGCCATTAAAGGCGTGCTTTGCAGGCTAAGCAGACTTGATAGCAAAGGTACTATATAGCCATCTCAAATTTCAAAGGCGATTTGAAAGCACATTTAAATGTTAGGTCAGACACAGCTCCTGATGGAGGAAGGGCTGACTAGTGTTTATTCCTTGTCTTTGACCTCAGGGAAAGAACTGGGTGTTCATTCTGCTTGTGTTTCTTTAATGGCAACTGGTCCCTCCAAGCTTCTCCAATCTCAAGTGTTCTCTTTGAAAAAGTCTTCTCCCATCCTCAGCTAGAGTTTGTTTGTTTGTTTTTGGCTAAGCGGCATGTGGGAGCTTAGTTCCCCAATCAGGGATCAAACTCATACTCCTTTCTTTGGAAGCATGGACTCTTAACTACCAGACCATCAGGGAAGTTCCAGCTTGACATTATGTAAGAACTCATCCAGGTGGTGCTAGTGGTAAAGAATCCACCGCCCAATGCAGGAGCTGCAGGAGATGCTGGTGGATCCTTGGGGTTGGGAAGGTCCCCTGGGAGGAGGGCATGGCAATCTATCCCAGTGCTCTTACCTGGAGAATCCCATGGACAGAGGAGCCTGGTGGGCTACAGTCCATAGCATTGCAAAGAGTTGGACACTACTGAAATGACTTAGCATGCATGTGTTTGAACAGCTAGAATCCTCTGCTTTCAATGAGGAAATGAGAACAATGAAATGGAAAATAAAACAAGTCCTAGTAGAAGTGGTTAAAAAATTACACTGATAAGGATTTATACCAGGGAATGAAAGCTGTAGACTGGCTGGCTGTGGGCGAATCAAGATGGTGGCTATATTGTTTGGTTTGCAGATGACTGTTAAATATTTTAAACAATAGTTAAACATCCAGAATTAGGCATGGAAAAGTGGATTACGATTTTTTCAGAAGTATTTGGGCAGTAGGCACATGCTCCTTAGTTATCTGGCTTCTCAGAGCTGACCTTGCTAAACCCAGGTCAGACTTGCAAGAGCCCATGAGGAGAAAAGGAGAGAGAAATCCAGGAAGTTGAAAGAGTGTGATCATGACACTGATTGGATCCTTTGAAGGAAAGAGGGAAGGAAGAGACTTGCTTAGGAGGCAGAGCCTAAGACACCAATGAAGTTCTAAGAAAGTTCAGCAAGGCTGATGGAAAGACTTAAAAAGTTGCCTGCCCCCAAAGTCCCATGAACAGGCTTCCTTGCTGGCTCAGTGGTAAAGAACAATCTGATGATGCAGGAGACATGGGTGGGTTCAGTTCCTGGATTGGGAAGATCCCCTGGAGAAGGAAATGGCAATCCACTCCAGTATTCTTGCCTGGGAAATTCCACAGACAGAGGAGTCAAGTCGGGGTTGAAAGGTCTATGAGGTTGCAAAGAGTCAGACATGACTTAATGACTAAACAACAAAAGCAACAAAAGTCCCATGACCGCCAGTGAAGGGCCTTGGCTGGTATCCGTGTAGCAGGCCAAGGCTGGGAGCAGCGTTTGGGAGGCCTCTGATGGGCTTGCTTCCGGGATGCTTAATTCATTAGCTGCCCCCTGGCAGGGATTTGAGATGGGTATTCTCGTAGCCCCCATACCATCCTGGCAGTTTAATTTTCCCATGCCCAATCATTTCCTTATTTCCTAAGCCATTGTTTACATTATATTTGCTTCTCCTGTTTCAAGTCTGAGAATTTTAAGGCCATTGCAGCTATGTTCTTTTATTCTTTAAACGATGAAAAGCTAGAACAGGAACAAAAAAGGAACGTTTAAACAGCAATTAACTTTTAACAGCAGTCCAAATGTTATATTGTGATGAAGCAGTATTATCATTATTGACAAATGTAGACTCATTTTGGTTTATTTAATAAATATTGAATATTTACTGTGATTCAGACATATAGAACATACATAAGCACTCTCAAGTTACCTCTTGGAGTGCCCCTCGCCTGTTGGTTTGGAGAAATACTAAAGTAATAGACTTCACCAAATTAGTAGAATAGGCCATCATATTTCTTTTCCGAATATGTCAATGCCTAAGCAATTTTGCCGCTGGCATATTTTCTATGCACATTGACAACTTTTTTATTTTTTTGTACCTGAGAGACATCCTGACTCTGGTGGTGCATCTTTGTGCTGGGTGCTTTCCTCGCTGGTGAAGACATGTAGTTTTATTTCTTTTCGTTGTTTTTCAGGGAGCAGTTCCCGTTCTTTTATCAGTTAAGTCACTCTTTAGGCGCTGGATTTGTTGTCAGCCTTTCCATTTTTTTCTACATTACATCAAGTAATTGACAGTTGGCGGGAGCCAGGCTGTATTAAAGTTTGTGGGTGGTTCCATGTTGGGTCTCTAGGACATCTGATATTTACAGCTGTGGCATCAGTCAGTCCAACAGTGCCAGCATCATGGGAAACAGAGAAGAAAGATGTCATGAGCCTGTTCCTGAATCCAGAAGGGGGAGAAAGAAAACTCACATCTTGCAAGTTACCTGTGAAAGTGATAGTCGTTCAGTCAAGTCTGACTATGCAGCTTCATAGGACTGTAGCCTACCAGGCTCCTCTGGCCATGGGGTTCTCCAAGCAAGAATACTGGAGTGGGTAGCCATGCCCTTCCCCTAGGGATCTTCCTGACCCAGGGATTGGACCCGGGTCTCCTGCATTGGCAGGCAGATCCTTTCATGTCAGAGCCACCAGGGAATGGCTTCCTGATGGCTTCCCTGGTGGCTCAGATAGTGAAGAATCTGCCTGCCAAAGCAGGAGACCTAGGTTCAATCCCTGGGTTGGGAAAATCCCCTGGGGAAGGGCATGGCTACCCACTACAGTGTTCTTAGCTGGAGAATGAACAGAGGAGACTGGTGGGCTACAGTCCATGGAGTTGCAGAGAGTCAGATACAACTGAGTGATTAATACTTTCATGTGTATCAGTCCTCTCGAAAGCTTTCAGATGCAGCGCCTCCATTCCCAGGGCAAGGTCCATTCTTTGTTTGCATCCTTACAGCTGTTGCTTCTTCAGAGGACCTCATGACAGGTACTCTCATTTTTGGAAACCCAGTATTCCTTCTGGAAGACTCCTGGGAAGATCTTTTAAAAAAGGCTCTAGGTTCCTTTTTCTCTTCCTCTAGACCATGACCCATAGAAAGCATGCTGTACTTTCAGACCACCTCTCTCAAAGGCAAGTGTGGTTCCAGATGCACTCGATCAAAGCTTAGCTGGTGATGTCGCTTTTCCACCCACCTATCTTTCCCTCTAGCCTGCCGGGCAGGGGTCAGATCTTGGCCTATCATGCCTACCAAACTAACCTGAAGCTCTGCAAGAAGTCCTGGTGAGGCTTCTCTTACTAGGCTAAAAGCAGAATGGTAGCCCCCATGTCAGAGACGGTGACAACTCTGTTTGAAGTCTCTCTTTTCACTCTCTTAAACTTTTAATTAATACATACTCAATTTGGGACAAGTATCATTTTTCATGCATGGACCAAGGTTTGAGAAACCAGTCTAAAACATTAACGTTGACAGATTCCATTTTGGTCTGGCCCCTTGGAATGCTCTATTTGTTTATCTTGGTGTCTCCACTGAAACACCAATGATCTTATTCTGTTATGCTATCTATAATGGATTTGATGTGCTAGCAATCTCTCCTCAGTTCCCTCACTTATAATTTTGGTATAACAATATCAGCCTTGTGAGGAATAGATAAATAATATGTGGGGAGCACCAACCACCATATCTAGCACATACAAGGAATTTAATAAATTAGTTCCCTTCCTGTCACTCTTCCACCCTCTCCCACTTAAACAAAAAAATTGTATTTTTTAATAATAAAATTATTTTACAGAAATAGTCAAAATTGGCCTTTGACTCATGCATGATTCAGTGATACCTTTCCAACAGATTTGTCTTTTCAAAGATCTTCAGTGTGTGACTGTGTAGTGTCAGATATAGTGACTGGCACCTTTTCTACAAGCAGTATTTGTCCAGCTCTTTGCAGCCCCATGGATGGTAGCCCACCAGGCTCTTCTACCTATGGGATTTTCCAGGCAAGGATACTGGAGTGGGTTGCAATTTCGTCCTCCAGACACTCTTCCCACCCAGGAATCAAACCTGCTTCTCCTCCATCTCCTGCACTGGCAGGAGGATTCTTTACCACTGACACATCCAGGAAACCCTTCTATAAGCAATGTTGATTAGTAATTATCAAGAGAATGCAATAAAGGTTTCATCAAAGAAGGAGAATTTGAGCACAAAAAATCTAGTTGTTTTCAACCTATTTTGTTATTTCCACTGGATCACAGACTTATTTTTTTTTTAATTTTCTTTACTTTATTGCGTTGGTTTTGCCATACAATGACATGACACCACCATGGGTTTACATATGCTCCCCCTCCAGAACCCCCCTCCCTCCTCCCTCCTGATTCCCTCCCCCTGGGACATCTCGGTGCACCAGCCCCGAGCATCAACCCTGGGCTGGCAATTGATTTCACATATGATAATTAACATGTTTCAATGCCATTCTCCCATATCATCCCACCCTTGCCCTCTTCCACAGAGTCCATGAGTCTGTTCTATACATCTGTGTTCCTTTTGCTGTCTCGCATGCTATTTTTAATCACAGGAATAGTTATAATACTACTCAGTTGATGGTCAGTTAAAGTCGAATTCTATTTTATGTAGACTGGAAAAATTAATATTCATAAATATTTGTGAAGAACAGTGGGAGCTTTTTCTTCCATTTCCATTATATCTGGGTCTATTTTTCCTAGTGCTACTAGGGATGAATACTTTCATGATAATTAATCTCTTTCTTGATCTAAAACTGAATAATAGCATATGAATTGCTACTTTTTTTTTTTCTTTGTGTGTAACTACAAGCATAGCTTCTGTTTAACTCTAGGGAAAACAAGAGTTATTCTATTTTGAAGGAGTCTACACTTTTATATTATATCCAGAATAGGCAAAAAAAAAAAAGATAGAACAGCTGTTTCATTGAATTACTTTTTTCCCCTCAATCATTTGCTGTATAAATCTTGGCTTTTTCAATATCTCTTTTTTCCCCAAAAGCATGTAACCTTCTTATTTGCCTGTTTCCTGATGTTGCATTTTGATGTGGTCAAGCTGATGAATTACAAATGAAGTTCACACACACAAAATTTATTGCCCCCCAAAAGTATTTATTTCCAATGGAGACACATCTATAAATACCCACTTTCTCACCCTTGCAGATGTTTAAGAACTCATTACTTCTTCTCTGTTGCATTTAATTTTAATATTAAGTTACTAAATTAATAATAAGCAATTATTAAATGAGTAAATTATTCTTCAATAATATAAAGAATAATGGCTTACCTTCTAAGACTCTGAAGGCTTCTCCTATTTGTTCTTGGATCTAGAGAGTTTTTCAGTTTAAGTATGGTTTAATCCTTCTACTTTGGCGCTGCAGAATCAAGAACTTGTTAGATGACTGATTTGAAAAGGATAGATTTCAAAATATATTGAGGATATACAAATCCTCACTTGACCAGAAAATATAAAATTTTAGAAGAGAGAAGATCAACAAAAGGGAACATGAAATGTGTCTATATGTCCAGTAAAATGTAGTCAACTTAGTATTTTGAGTCAAGCAGATGATTGACTTATTGACTAAAATAAAATATTTTTTGCATCATAAAAGCATAAAGTGAAACTTTGTAAAAGCTTTTTTATAACTATGCTTTTTAAACAACTATTTAAAAAGTTATAAATAGTTCTATATTATTATATTAATGGAATAACCAGAGCAGCAGATTAAGTTTCTTCTTTTGTTTTGGGGGTGAGGGAGGAAGATGAAGTGGCATCAATTCATTTGCAATTCAACACAATGTGACACTCTTATTAAATACCTATTGTATTCTACACCTTTTGCTAAGCACTGGAGTTGAGTAATGTTTAAGTCAAATAATTTATAACTAAACTTTATAGTTTCAAATTTGTTTTGTTTGAAGAAAGAAAAGAAATTCTGTCACCCGAGACAGAGCTATCAAGCACAAAATCGCACTGTGACCCACTTTACTCCATCCAAACTCATATGACTCTTCTCACATAATTCAGATTCACTGAACAACTAGAGTCCATTACATCAGCATCTCCCCCTGTTAAAAGAAGTGTTGGCCTGAGTGTATTCCCTCTGGACAGCACATGTGAGGTAACACTGCGTAGGCGAGTTTATTATTTTAGGATGATGCCAGTAGTTTAATCCATAATTGAACACTGATGGAGCTACATTTAAGGCCGAAGCTGGACTTTGCTCCTTTCTGTTTCCAAATATTCAGGTCATGGTCAGAAGTCTAAACATGCACATCAAAATTGAGTCTTTTCTCCCTTAAAGGTATCCCAGTAATCTGATCTTTCCTGAGAACATTTTTCCTTCATCACTTTCTACAGACTCCCCTTCAGCATGGGAATAAAATCTGTGGCTGTTGCTGTGCCCTAGGCAGAGCCATTTAAACTTTGAGGAAATGCACATCCTGGTGTGAAACATGCGTTCTACTCTGTACAAGACTACTTTCTTCTATCTGTAGACACTCTTGGAGTACCAAGTAGACACAGCGATATTAACGCTGCTCTGGGTTTACAGACATGGTTCAATCTGACCTCTGCTCTGTGAGCGTTTACAATGTAATGCATATGTTAGTCAGTTCAGTCGTTCAGTCGTGTCCGACTCTTTGCGACCCCATGAATTGCAGCATGCCAGGCCTCCCTGTCCATCACCAACTCCCGGAGTTTATCCAAACTCATGTCCATCTAGTCGGTGATTTGTGGAGATCTGCAAATGAATAATACAAGCAAATAGACACATAGAGGTACACAGTGCTTTGAAAGTGACGAGTGCCCCCACAGGAGTGAGAAAAGCTCCCTACTCAGGTAGCATTTGAGTTCCTTTGAAGGATGATAGAGTATCTTTTTTATTTGCTCCAGTTTTCTATGTGTGCAGAGTGAAAGGCGCTGACCAGGTAGAAGACATTTCTGGTGGTGGGCTGGACCAGTGTTCAGGAGTAAGATGCCACTGAGGACACTTCTCAGAAGTCTTATGTGTCTGAAAGGCAGGACACCAGGAGAGTATTTAGTTGGGAATGAATCTAGAAAGGTAGATTGGGACCACATTGTGATGAATTTTTCTGGAATCAGTGAATAGTTCTTAAATATTGAAGAAAAAGTATCTGTCCTGGCAGGAGTCTGAAAATTGGATTCGATTGTTGAGGAACTAGAGGCAGGAAAACCAGGAATTTGTCCTTGGAAGAAGTGATGAGGGCTTGATTAGGGGAGAATGAATGAAAGAAAAGAGATGTATGAGCCAATGGAGTGTACGTATGTTTGTATGTATGCAAAGTAGTTTTCCAGAAATAGTGAAGAAACTTAGACAATCCAATTCTGTAATGAAGTTCCTCTCCTGAATCTCTGCCTATGAAAGTGGTGGAGGGTGTCATGTTCCAGGAAAATCTCGCTTGACACTGGGAAAATGAATCATTCCCCTTCATGTACAAATTATAGTAAAGTGCAGGGTTTTTTTCTGTTCACATATATCAGTATATATGTGATATATATTGGGTGTGTGTGTGTGTTAGTTGCTCAGTCATGTTCGACTCTATGTGACCCCATGGACTGTAGCCCACCAGGCTCCTCTGTCCATGGGATTCTCCAGGCAAAATACTGTAGTGGGTTGACATTTCCTTCTCCGGGGGATCTTCCTGACCCAGGGATTGAGGCTGGGTCTCCTGCATTGCAGGCGGATGCTTTACCATCTGAGCTACTAGGGATCCTTCTTGCAAACAGCAGAGTTATTGCTGGCTAGTTTAATTTTAAAAAAAATGGCTTTTTAAAGGAGATTTTGAAGTTAAAGAGACATGAACTCTGAAGCTGTGAAACCAGGCACAATGTAGGACAATGTGGCAGGATCTTCCAGGCAAGAATACTCATACTTCATATGAGATGGCCAAAGTATTGGAGTTTTAGCTTCAACATCAGTCCTTGTCTATAAAGAATATCCACCAAATTTACAGCCAATCGGAGCAAATGGTCTAATCTAGGATACTGCAGTAATTGATGCCTGAGTCTTATGTGATTCTCTTTGAGACCCATGAACAGAAAAAAAATTTTTTTTCTCTGACCCTTCTTTTGTGTAAGCTGAGTTGCTTTAGTCATGTCCGACCGACTCTTTGTGACCCTATGAACTGTAGCCCACAAGACTCTTCTGTCCTTGGGATTCTCCAGGCAAGAATACTGTAGTGATTTGCCATTTCCTGCCTTAGGGGATCTTCCTGACCTAGGGACTGAACCACATCTCATGTCTCCTGCATTGGTAGGCAGGTTCTTTACAACTAGTGCCACCTGGGAAGTCCCCCTACATCTGTGAGCTAAATATAAAAGCATACTTGGGAGGGCAAGGGTGGGATGATATGGGAGAATGGCATTGAAACATGTTAATTATCATATGTGAAATCAATCGCCAGCCCAGGGTTGATACTCGGGGCTGGTGCACCCAGATGTCCCAGGGGGAGGGAATCAGGAGGGAGGAGGGTGGGGGGTTCTGGAGGGGGAGCATATGTAAACCCATGGCGGTTTCATGTCATTGTATGGCAAAACCAACACAATAAAAAAAATAAATTAATTAAAAAAAAAAGCATACGTGGGAAAAGAATCCATGGGAAATATATAGGAATCACTCTTCCATTGCTTTTTGGTATTCAGTCACTAAGTCACATCCGACTCTCTGCCACCCCATGAATTGCAGCTCTCCAGGCTATTTTCCCCTCATTGTCTCCTAGAGTTTGCTCACATTCATGTCCATTGAGTTGGTGTTGCTATCTAACTGTCTAATCCTCTGCTGCTCCCTTCTTCTTTTGCCTTCACTATTTCCCAGCATCAGGGTCTTTACCAGTGAGTTGGTTCTTCATATCAAGTGGTCAAATATTGGAGCTTCAGCTTCAGCATCAGTCCATCCAGTGAATATTCAGAGTTGATTTCCTCTTGGGATTAACTGATTTGATCTCCTTGAAGTCCAGAACTCTCAAGATTTTTCTTCAGCAACACAGTTCAAAAACATCAATTCTTCAGTGTTCAGCCTTCTTTATTGTCCATTTCCCACATCTGTACCTGACTACTGGAAAAGCCATTGTTGCTGTAGTTTAGTCATGTGTTACTCTTTGCTACCTCATGGACTGCAGCACTCTGTGAAATTAAGATGCTTGCTCCTTAGAACAAAAACTATGACCAACCTAGACAGTGTATTAAAAAGCAGAGACATCACTTTGCCAACAAAGGTCCGTATAGTCAAAGCTATGGTTTTTCCAGTAGTCATGTATGGATGTGAGAGAGACTTTTTATTTGTTTGGGCATGTTAATTTTTCTTGCAAAGAATCAATGAGATAGAAGAGGTAATTTAAGCAAGTATATTTCAGGGTCTCTCTGGAAAAAAGTGCTTATACTTGATACCAATATATAATGTAACAAAAAATATGACTCTGATTCTTACAAACCTTCTAAAATTATTCAGAAAGGATCAATTAACAATCAGTGTCAAACTTTTTGAGAAATATGGTGTCATTTGAAAAATGAATTATCTCCAAGTGGAATTATGTGGAAGTATTAATAATAAAATGATGTAATTTTAATAGCCAATATCTCTTGAGTGTATACTGCTCCAGATACTGTTTTTAATTTCATTTCAACTTTATTTAAATGAGAAAATTAAAGTTGACCCAGGTCATGTAACTAGAAGGCAAAGAAGAAAAATACGATATCAATCCTATCTGACTTAAGAGATCAGCTCCTAATCATTAAGTTTGGATATACACATTGCATATATGTATCCTTATTTCACAATACATTTCTGATCTAAATTTAAAAGTAACATTAGGTGAAGTGATCTGTAGTGAATTCTGCTTGGCTGGGGTTTAATTCATCTGGTGGGAAGCTTTTGAACCCATGCTAGTGACCACAATTCCAAATGCTGGGTAAGCAAGGAACTGAAAATAGAGGCAAACATTAAGATAAGTCTTCAGATTTTACCTAAAAATGATCATCCAAAGAGCTGAATATGAAAATTCTGCCTACTCCTGGGAGGTACTACAGGATGAAGCTACACTCTCATGGTCACACCTAGAGAGGTACACATGGAAAATTTGGCAGGGGTCTGGAGTCTTTGTTCACTTTGACTTCTGCTAACAAGATGAGTGAGTCATTTCTGCATACAGATGCTATTGCACAATTATTTGCATCTGTAACACTCTGGCTTAAGATGATTTAATAGAAAATGGAATCCCAGGAATTCTATTTAATATCTGTTCTCATCCAGGTAGGAGTCTGCCTCCAGAAAAGTATTAGTTTCCTCTGATCCTGAGACCCAAAAGAGGAGAACTCAAGAGGCAGAAAACAACATTAAAAGAGCCTTGTGAACAGGCTTAGTTGGCCCTGTTAGTCGACTGCTTTGCTTGAGTCAGTTGAAATTTCCTTGTAAGCCCAGTTACAGTTACATTTGCCTGTCAATCTGGGCAAGTGAACATAGAACTCTCCCTCAATCTGGGAGAGAATGAGTTGTTGGGGATTCATTCCCCTCCCCCAGTTTTATTGATGTATAACTGAAAAAGAGAATTGTAATATATTTAAAGTATACAAGGTGATGATTTCATATGTGTATATCATGATATACGTATATGAAATGATTCCCACAATCGAGCTAATTAACACATCCATCACCTCACAGTTACTGTTTTTTTGTTTTTGTTTTTGGTGGGAGCATTTAAGATCTACTCTCTGAGCAAATTCCAAATATACAACACAGTATTATGAATGTAGTCAACATGTTAATACCTTAGAATCTCAGAACTTATCACCTTATAACTGAAACTTTGTGTCCCTTGACTATCCTCTCCATGCTTTTGCTACCCCACAGCTCCTGACAAACACTATTTTACTCTCTACTCCTCTGAGCTTGACTTTTTTTTTTTTTTCTGATTCTACATATAAGTGGGGAGCTTCTGTGGTAGCTCAGTCGGTAGAGAATCTGCCTGCAATGCAGGAGACCCCGGTTCAATCCCTGGAGAAGGAAATGGCAAACCACTCCAGTCTCCTTGCTTGGATAATCCCATGGACAGAGGAGCCTGGTGGGCTGCAGGCCATGGGTTGCAAAGAGTTAGGCACGATTGAGTGACTAACACACAAATACGTGATGCCATACAGTATTTGTATCGGTCTGGTTTTGTTTCACTTAAAATAATGCCCTTAAGTTTCATCCATGTTATCACAAATAGCAGCATTTCCTTAATTTTTAAAGGCTGAATCCTGTTCCATTCTATTTATCTATCTTTACTATCCATATATATGCATCTATGTTTATAATTTATTCATTCATCAGTGGACATTTAAGTTTTTTCCATGTCTTTGCTACTGTGAATAATGCTGCAATGAATGTGGGAGTGCAGGTATATCTTCAAGATAGGGATTTTATTTCCTTTGGATAAATGTACAGAAGTGTAATTTCTGGATCATACGCTATTGTATTTTAAATTTTTTGAGGAAACTCCATGCTGTTTTCGTAAGGTGGGGGTTCCTTCTGAGGCTTCAATACGTGAACCGTGAACTTCCAGATGTTCAAGCTGGTTTTAGAAAAGGCAGAGGAACCAGAGATCAAATTGCCAACATCCACTGGATCATCGAAAAAGCAAGAGAATTCCAGAAGAACATCTATTTCTGCTTTATTGACTATGCCAAAGCTTTTGACTGTGTGGATCACAATAAACTGTGAAAAATTCTGAAAGAGATGGGAATACCAGACCACCTGACCTGTCTCTTGAGAAACCTGTATGCAGGTCAAGAAGCAACAGTTAGAACTGGACATGGAACAACAGACTGGTTCCAGATAGGAAAAAGAGTACATCTAGGCTGTATATTGTCACCCTGCTTATTTAACTTATATGCATAGTACATCCTGAGAAATGCTGGGCTGGAAGAAGCACAAGCTGGAATCAAGATTTCCAGGAGAAATATCCCAGATATGCAGATGACACCACCCTTATGGCAGAAAGTGAAGAGAAACTAAAAGCCTCTTGATGAAAGTGAAAGAGGTGAGTGAAAAAGTTGGCTTAAAGCTCAACATTCAGAAAACTAAGATCATGCCATCTGGTCCCATCACTTCATGGCAAATAGATGGGGAAACAGTGGAAACAGTGTCAGACTTAATTTTTTGGGCTCCAAAATCACTACAGATGGTGACTGCAGCCATGAAATTAAAAGACACTTAGTCCTTGGAAGGAAAGTTATGACCAACCTAGACAGCATATTAAAAAGCAGAGACATAGACCTTTTCCAACAAAGGTCCATCTAGTCAAGGCTATGGTTTTGCCAGTAGTCATGTATGTATGTGAGAGCTGGATGGTGAAGAAAGCTGAGTGCTGAAGAATTGATGCTTTTGAACTGTGGTGTTGGAGAGGACTCTTGAGAGTCCCTTGGACTGCAAGGAGATCCAACCAGTCCATCCTAAAGGAGATCAGTCCTGGGCGTTCATTGGAAGGACTGATGTTGAAGCTAAAACTCCAATACTTTGGCCACCTCATGTGAATAGTTGACTCTTTGGAAAAGACCCTGATGCTGGGAAGGATTGGGTGCAGGAGGAGAAGGGGACGACAGAGGATGAGATGGCTGAATGGTATCACTGAATCGATGGACATGTGTTTGGGTAGACTCCGGGAGTTGGTGATGGACAGGGAGGCCTGGCGTGTTGTGGTTCATGGGGTCGCAAAGAGCCGGACACGACTGAGTGACTGAACTGAACTGAACTGAGTCAATGGATCAGGCAAAAGCCAGCTAAGTTATTTCAAGTAAAAAAAATTTATAGTCTATCTCAACTACCTTTTTGTGTGTGTATTTGTGTTTGAGAGCCAGAAAGTATTCTTTGCCATTTTGAAGACCTAGTGAGATTGACAGGTAATCTCTGAAGTTACTTAGGTTATTTGGTTGGACATCAGTAGCCTTAATTCTTATGTCAGCCATTTAACTTGAATCTGATGTAACCATAGACTTTGTAGTGTTTTAGGAATTTCCAAAGCAAAGCTTTGAGACACTTCTTTACATTAAGTCCTGGTTTCTGCCTACATGTGCTAGAAATGAAAACAGGCAATCAAGTTCAACTCACAGAACAGTGCGTCTATAGCTTCTAGATATCTGATGTAGCAGGTAGGAAGAAGGTAACATGTATTCAGTGTTTCAGACCCAGGTGTTGGCTTGTCTGTTTCCAGATAGGTGAGTATGTTCTTGGTCAGCTGGGCCAGAATGTAAGGTTTTGTCACATTAATTCTGAGTTTTGGTCAGGGGGAGGCCCTTTCCTTTTTGGTTCTTTAGACTGTTAACAGATGCCCTGGTGCTTTGTAGGGAACTCATTCATTTTTCTTGTATTAGTACCTAAATTATACTTCTTAATAAAAATCAGATCGGTCCTGAGAAAAGATATTCATTTATATGAAAATCAATGACTCCTTTCTGCCTCTTTGCCCATTTTGTTCCCTCCAGATACAACATCTTTCAAGTATTTTTACTAATTCTTTAGTATTTTTCCTTTGAATCTCTGTATAATTTGCTTATATTACTTCTTGAAGTTTTAGTTTTAGGAATAGTAAACAGTTTTCCCACCAGGGAAGATGAGAGATTAGCTTTATTTTCTTCTCCTGTGTTCTTTATACATTGACTTTCTCTGCCTTCCTATCTACCTACCTCTTTTTTTTCTTTACTTTTTATTTATTTATTTATTTTTTATTGTTTTTGCCATACAATGACATGATATCACCATGGGTTTACATATGCTTTCCCTCCAGAACCCCCCTCCCTCCTCCCTCCCCCCGGGAAATCTCGCTGCACCAGCCCCGAGCATCTAATCATCTAATCGATTGATTAGACATATGATAATTAACATGTTTCAATGCCCTTCTCCCATATCATCCCACCCTTACCCTCATCCACAAAGTCCACGAGTCTATTCTATACATCTGCGTTCCTTTTGCTGTCTCGCATGTTGGGTTCTCGTTACCGTCTTTCTAAATGAAGTGGGTTACCATTTCCTTCTCCAGGGGATCTTCTTGACCCAGGAATCAAACCCAGGTCTCCTGCATTGCAGGCAGATTCTTCACTGACTGAGCTATGAGGGAAGTTTATGAGCTTTCTAAAGGGAGAGATCAAGGCATACTTTTCTGCATTATAGTCTGTGGTGACTTTTTCCCCTTTCTCTGAGCAGCTTTATGTTTTTCCTGAAGTTTTTTTGTTTGTTTATACCTTTGATAGTTTTCTATCCACCGAACACAGTGCAACCACAAATTAATCACCAGTGTTCTGCCAGTTTTCACTGTTAATATAATTTTTTACAAGGCATTCTTTCTGTCCTAGTTTGGACACAGCTCCCTTCACTTTTCGTTGCCCCTAAGTGGTTTCCTTCATTTCCTTCCCCTGTTGGATCTTTTACCTGTGGTGGTCATCTTCACTGATTCTTTATTCCTAAGTTGATCACTCCTAGATGTATCTCTGACCCAATTTTCAGGCTTACAAAGTTGACTCCAAGAAAGCTCATTTGTTTGTTAAGCGAATCTCTAGATCTCCCTAAGATTTTTTTGATGAGATTGACATATACCACAGGATTCCTAGGTGGCAGTGGTAAAAGAATCCGCTTGCCAATGCAGGAGATGCCAGTTTGATCCTTAGGCCAGGAGGATTCCCTGGAGAAGGAAATGACTACCCACTCCAGTATTCTTGCCTGGAGAATTCTATGGACCAAGGAACCTGGTGGGCTACAGTCCATAGGGTTACAAAGACTTGAACATGACTGAGCATACAGGCACAGCATAGCGCAACATATACTGCAGTTAATCCTCCTCATTTTAGAAAGATACTTCACAAGTATACCTGATGTTCTTCACATAGAGACTCTTTATCTCTTCTTAAAAATAAACCTCCAAAGTTTGGCTCGTCCCCAGATTTGTGAAATTAGGGACAAGATCTGGATATCTCTCCTTCAAATTGACTTTTTATCAATGGTCTTTACTATGCCTCCCCATTTCTTCTCCCTTTTGGGAACTGTTAGCAGTTCCTAGCCTTTAGGGCAGAGAAGGCAATGGCACCCCACTCCAGTACTCTTGCCTGGAAAATCCCATGGATGGAGGAGCTTGGTAGGCTGCAGTCCATGGGGTCACTAACAGCTGGACATGACTGAGCCACTTCACTTTCACTTTTCACTTTCATGCTTTGGAGAAAGAAATGGCAACCCACTCCAGTGTTCTTGCCTGGAGAATCCCAGGGGGGAAGCCTGGTGGGCTGGCGTCTATGGGGTCGCACAGACTGAAGCGACTTAGGAGCAGCAGCAGCAGCGGCCTTTAGGGAATTTGTGCAAGTCAAGAGCAACTTCTCCCAGTTCTCTTTTAATGTTTAGATTTCTTGAATTCACTATGACATTTACTGCGAATCTATCTACTTTCCATCTTCCAATATTTTATTATCATTTCCTCCTCTGTTAATTCTCCTGATCTTTGTGGACTTATGCATTGTAAAATCTTTTTCTGGCATTTTGTTGGGGTTATGGGAGAGAGTGAAAGTAGATAAATATATTCATTTTCCATCTTTTACTAGGGACCCATCATATTTACATATTTAAATGCACTCTTTTTCAATCAAACCAACTAAAACAAAACATTAAAATCCATCTGCCTTGTCTCTTTCCAAACAACCAGCTTCACACTTGAACTGCTGCAGAACCACAAATGAAGTCTTTTCTTAAGATGTTCACTAGACTTGAAATATTTCTTGTCAATATAAGATATTAATCATTTCAAACTAAATGTTTTGAATTATCAAGATTATTGAATGACCTCTGAAAGTAATATCTTGGGAGGCATTGTAAAATATCTGCCAAGGACATGCTAGCCTTTTTGAAAGAGATTTTCCTATATTCCTTGGAAAAAAGAGATATCGTCTGTCATGTATCGTATGGTGCTGAAGATGTGGGATGGATTTTTCTGTGGGGAAGACAGTGCCATATCACTGGAAGTGCTCAAAGAGAGGTTAAGTAACATCTATCAGATACTCCAATGTTTTTGTATGAGATTAGAATAATAAGAGTCCAAAATCCCTTCCAGCTTCTAGGCCTGTGAGACTATGACTTTTGATGAAAATTTCTCTAAAATCTGCATCCTTAAACATTGGCTTTGTTATGGTATGATGATCTTATGCTAAGGCTGGAGGAAACGACTAGATTTAGATACTCAGTATTGTGTGAGCCAGTTCTGTGTCTCTTTTATGTACCACTCCCTCGTGGCTAACATTTGTGACTGTGCATATGGATGCTCAAGAAATATTTAAAGAAAGAAAAAAAGAGAGGGAGAAAGAGGAGGGGGAGAGGAGCGGAAATGAATAGAATAGAAGAGTTCAGAATACTAAAGCATTCCAGAAAAATAGCAGCAATAACAGTGGTGGGGAGCTTCAGTGTTTTATTATAATTTTGGCTGAAGTAGGGTCATTCTGAGAGAGAGGGTCATGAGTTCCAACAGTAGCTACAGAGAGTCCAGTAAGGGCCTTTTTCCTGGGTTCTTCTTCCACCTGAGATGTTTAAATCCATATTGAGGTGGAATGGGCTTCCCTGGTGGATCAAAGGGTAAAGCGTCTGCCTGCAATGCAGCAGACCTGGGTTCAATCCCTGGGTCAGGAAGATCCCCTGGAGAAGGAAATGGCAACCCACTCCAGTACTCTTGCCTGGAGAATCCCTTGGACAGAGAAGCCTGGTAGACTATGGTCCATGGGATCACAAAGAGTCGGACACAGCTGAGCGACTTCACTTCTGAGATGGAATAGCATTCTATTCCCAATGTTATCACTGTGCTTATATTTTAGAGACTCTTCACCTAGCCCTCCAATCTGTACATAAGTAACTGAAGCTCAAAGAGTCTAAGTGACTTGGTCAGATAAACCAGGGCTCAGAAGTTGAATACAATAGGTTACTTGACCCCATGTCATGAAATTTCACTGCAGTCTTGTCTCCATCATCTTTTTAAGACAATTTTTCAGGAGAAAATAATTAAAAATTTCTCAAGATAGTCTGAGGGCTGTGTGGAACACTGACTTGTTGATGATGGAAGCAGTGATTGGAGTAAAGCTAATGGGAGTTGATTTTGCATTCTGTCATATTATGACTGGGCTTCTCTGATGACTCTGGCGGTAAAGAATCTGCCTCCAATGCAGGAGACCTGGGTTCAATCCCTGGGTTGAAAGATCCCCTGGAAAAGGGAATGACAACTCACTCCACTATTCTTGCCTGAGAAATCCCATGGACAGAAGAGCCTGGCAGGCTACAGTCCATGGGGTTGTAAAGAGTTGGACATGACTTAGTGACTGAGCACATATGCATGTGATGTGATTATTTTTAAGCACCAGCTGGTGGTTGCTCTTCTTCTGCCTGGATCCCTGGAATGCCTTTATAAATCATGGCCTCTTCTACTTGGAGACTTAAGAGTTGGGACTCTCAGGCAAGCAACCATTCTAATTTTGAGGGGAGATTCTGTGAGGAGGAAAGGGAAATCCTTTTCATTTGCAGAATAGTCAATACTCCATGGCGATGACATATTTCAGATATGTCATATTTTCCCCTGTCTTGGGAAGAATGTATCAGTGTGTATCCACGTATTCACATAAAAGTAGGGGAAGAGTTGAGAAGAATTGGGAAAAAGGTAGTTTGGGCTTTTAAGGATGACTTTGATAATAATATTAGAAGCGTTTATAATAATATAATATAGAAGCATTTATAATTAATATAATATACCTGGGAATGTTGTTATTCTGTAATATTCCCAGACATTTTATAGGGTATGTTAATAAAGGGCTTCCCTGGTGGCTAGGATGGTAAAGAATCTGCCTGCAATGAGGGAGACATGGGTTTGATCCCTGGGTTGGGAAGATCCCCTGGAGAAGGGAATGGCTACCCACTCCAGTATTCTGGCCTGGAGAATTCCATGGACAGAGAGGGCAGGCAGACTATAGCCCATGGGGTCGCAAAGAGTCAGATACGACTGATTGACTTTCATTTTCACTTTTTTATACTTTAGTCAATAAAAAACCTAAGATTTTTGAGAATTTTTTTTTATTTTTTAAAATTTTCTTTACTTTATTGTGTTGGTTTTGCCATACAATGACATGAAACCGCCATGGATTTTTGAGAATTTTAAAGTCTCCTGAATAGCCTAAATTTGACAAAACTCCAAGTACTGTTTGTTAAGAACTGGAACTTCAAAATTTTAAGCAATTGTGTTTGGGTTTCCCCTAATTTTCCTAAAGACTTGAAAAACTTGACTGCGTGCAAGTTATGGCAAAATAAGACTTTGGCTTCAATAAGTTAAACCAAGAAATTCCCATGTTATATTATTTCATTGTTTGTATTTATTGTGTCATCTTTGTGTGAAAGTTTCCTTCATTTATCAAGTGTTAAAAGAGTGGATTTTATTGCTGTTAAATTGTCATGACCCATAGCAAATGTTAAATAAAATATTACTTTTGACATTTTTAGAGTATCTAGTTTGACCAATTTGGACAAAGTTTCTCCTAAGGTTCTTTTTTCTTTCTGCCTTCCATATTTGGACAAAGAACGCAAGTTTTCTCCCATTTCTCGAAGTTGGAAATTGGACTCTTATTTTTATCTACATCAGCTTGCTTTATAAATCTTTTCATTTTTTTTCTCTTAGGTAAAAATTCCATATTATTTCCCTCTTTTAACTCCTTTGTTACTGTTCTTATCTAAATTCTCATCTACTCAAGCCTAGGCTATTTGAGAGTATGTTAATCATAGCTTGTATTTAGGCTTTTCTAGTCCATCATCTCTGTGTCTCAAAATAGTGTGACTCTATGTGAGGAAGTGCTATAGATCAAATGGCTAAAAGCATCACTTGTGCCTCAATTCAGCTGTAGGCTCTTGCCAAATTATTTAATATCTCTATGCCTCTGTTTCTTGACTTCCCACTTTTGAATTCCAGTGCCCTATAATGAAAAGGACATCTTTTTTGAGTGTTAGTTCTAAGAGGTCTTGTACATCTTCATAGAACTGTTCAACTTCATCTTCTTCAGCATTACTGGTCGGGGCATAGACTTGGATTACTGTGATATTGAATGGTTTGCCTTGGTCATGAGCAGAGGTCATTCTGTCATTTTTGAGATTGCATCCAAGTATGGCATTTCAGACTCTTTTGTTGACTATGTTGGCTACTCCATTTCTTCTAAGGGATTCTTGCTCACAGTAGTAGATATAATGGTCATCTGAATTAAATTCACCCATTCCAGTCCATTTTAGCTCACTGATTCTTAAAATGTCGATGTTCACTCTTATTATCTCCTATTTGACCACTTCCAATTTGCCTTGATTCATGGACCTAACATTCCAGGTTCCTATGCAATATTGCTCTTTACAGCATCGAACCTTGCTTCCATCACCAGTCACACCCACAGCTGGGTCTTGTTTTTGCTTTGGCTCCATCTTTTCATTCTTTCTAGAGTTATTTCTCCACTGATCTCCAGTAGCACAGTGGGCACCTACCGACCTGGGGAGTTCATCTTTCAGTGTCCTATCTTTTTGCCTTTTCATACTGTTCATGTGGTTCTCAAGGTAAGAATGCTGAAGTGGTTTGCCATTTCCTTCTCCAGTCGACCACGTTTTGTGAGAACTCTCCACCATGACCCGTCCATCTTGGGTGGCCTACACGGCATGGCTCATAGTTTCACTGAGTTAGACAAGGCTGTGGTCATGTGATCAGATTGGTTAGTTTTCTGTGATTGTGGTTTTCAGTCTGTCTGCTCTCTGATGGAGAAGGACAAGAGGCTTATGGAAGCTTCCTGATGGGAGAGACTGACTGAGGGGGAAACTGGGTCTTGTTCTGATGGGTGGGGCCATGTTCAGTAAATCTTTAATCCAATTTTCTGTTGATGTGTGGAGGTACCTTCCCTCTCTGCTATTTACCTGGGGCCAAACTATGGTGGAGGTAATGAAGATAATGGTGACCTCCTTCAAAAGATCCCATGCATGTACTGCTACACTCGGTGTCCCCAACCCTGCAGCAGGCCACCGCTGACCCAAGCGTCCACTGGAGACTCCTGGACACTCAAAGGCAAGTCTGGGTCAGTCTTTTGTGGGATCATTGAGCCTTTCTCCTGGGTCGTGGTGCACAAGGTTCTGTTTGTGCCCTCCAAGAGTCTATTTCCCAGTCCTGTGTAAGTTCTGGCAGCTCTATGGTGGGGTTAACAGCAACCTCCAACAAGAGGGCTTATGCCATGCCTAAGTCTGCTGCACCCAGAGCTCCTGTCCCTGTGGCAATATGCTGCTGACCTACACCTCCACAGGAGATATTCAAATACAGTATTATCTCAGTCTCTGTGAGGTCCCTGGGTCCTGATGCACACAAGATTTGTTTAAGAAACACATGGAGTAATAGGCAAGTTTGGCCTTGGAGTACAGAATGAAGCAGGGCAAAGGCAAATAGAGCTTTGCAAAGAGAACACATTGGTCATAGCTAACACCCTCTTCCAAAAACATAAGAGAAGACTCTACATATGGACATCCCCAGATGATAAACATGAAAATCAGATTGATTACATTCTTTGCAGCCAAAGATGGAGAAGCTCTATACAGTCAGCAAAAGACTGAGAGCTGACTGTAGCTCAGACCATGAACTCCTTATTGCCAAATTCAGACTTAAATTAAGAAAGTAGGGAAAACCACTAGAACATTCAGATATGACTTAAATCAAATTCCTTACAATTGTACAGTGGAAGTGAGAAATAGATTTAAGGGACTAGATCTAATAGAGTGTCTGATGAACTATGGACAAAGGTTTGTAACATTTTAAAAGAGGCAGCAATCAAGACCATCCCCAAGAAAAAGAAATGCAAAAAAGCAGAATGGATGGCTGAGGAGGCCTTATAAATAGCTGTGAAAAGAAGAGAAGCAAAAAAGCAGAGGAGCAAAGGAAAGATATACCTATTTGAATGCAGAGTTCCAAAGAATAGCAAAGAGAGATAAAAAAAATAGCCTTCTTCAGTGATCAGTGAAAAGAAATAGAGGAAAACAATAGAATGGGAAAGACTAGGGATCTGTTCAAGAAATTTAGAGATACCAAAGGAACATTTCATGCAAAGAAGGGTGCAATAAAGGACAGAAATGGTATGGACGTAACAGAAGCAGAAGATATTAAGAAGAGGTGGCAAGAATACACAGACGAACTGTACAAAAAAGATCTTCATGACCCAGATAATCACGATGGCGTGATCACTCACCTAGAGTCGGACATCCTGGAAAGTGAAGTCAAGTGGGCCTTAGGAAGCATCACTATGAGCAAAGCTAGTGGAGGTGATGGAATTCCGGTTGAGCTATTTCAAATCCTTAGATGATGCTGTGAAAGTGCTGCACTCAATATGCCAGCAAATTTGGAAAACTCAGCAGTGGCCACAGGACTGGAAAAGGTGAGTTTTCATTCCAATCACAAATAAAGGCAATGCCAAAGAATGCTCAAACTACTGCACAATTGCACTCATCTCTCACTCTAGTAAAGTAATGCTCAAAATTTTCCAGGCCAGGCTTCAGCAATATGTGAACCATGAACTTCCAGAGATTCAAGCTGGTTTTTGAAAAGGCAGAGGAATCAGAGATCAAATTGCCAACATCTGCTGGATCATTTAAAAAGCAAGAGAGTTCCAGAGAAACATCTACTTCTGCTTTATTGACTATGCCAAAGCCTTTGACTATGTGGATCACAATTAACTGTGGAAAATTCTTTAAGAGATGGGAATACCAGAACACTTGACCTGCCGCCTGAGAAATCTGTATGCAGGTCAAGAAGTAACAGTTAGAACTGGACATGAACACCAGACTGGTTCCAAATAGGAAAAGGAGTAAGCACATCAAGGCTATATATTGTCACCCTGCTTATTTAACTTATATGCAGAGTATATCATGAGAAGTGTTGGGCTGGATGAAGCACAAGCTGGAATCCAGATTGCTGGGAGAAATATCAATAACCTCAGATATGCAGATGACAACACCCTTATGGCAGAAAGTGAAGAAGAACTAAAGAGCCTCTTGATGAAAGTGAAAGAGGAGAGTGAAAATCTTGGCTTAAAGCTCAACTTTCAGAAAGCTAAGATCATGGCATCTGGTCCCATCACTTCATGGCAAATAGATGGGGAAACATTGGCAACAGTGGCAGACTTCATTTTGGGGGGCTTCAAAATCACCATAAATGGTGACTGCAGCCACGAAATTAAAAGTCGCATATTCCTTGGAAGGAAAGTTATGACCAACCTAGATAGCATATTAAAAAGCAGAGACATTATTTTTCCAATAAAGGTCTGCCTAGTCAAGGCTATGGTTTTTCTAGTAGTCAGGTATGGATGTGAGAGTTGGACTATAAAGAAAATTGAGCTCTGAAGAATTGATGCTTTTAAACTATGATGTTGGAGAAGACTCTTGAGAGTCCCTTGGACTGCAAGAAGATCCAACCAGTCCATCCTAAAGGAAATCAGCCCTAAATATTCATTGGTAGGACTGATGTTGAAGCTGAAACTCCAATACTTTGGCTACCTGATGCGAAGAACTGACTCATTGGAAAAGACCCTGATGCTGGATGAAAGCAGGAGGAGAAGGGGAACGACAGAGGTTGAGATGAGTGGATGACATCACCAACTCAGTGAACATGAGTTTGAATAATCTCCGGGAGTTTGTAATGGACAGGGAGGCCTGGCCTCCTGCTGTCCAAGGGGTCACAAAGAGTCGGACACTACTGAGAGACTGAACTAAACTGATGCCTCTGTTTTATAATTTCTAAAGTAGAAGTAATAACAGTGATACCTCCAATGTTGTTAGAATACTTAACAGGGATTCATACATGGAAAACACTAAAAAGAGTACCCAGAATGTTATAAATGGTCATTGTATGTTAAATATTATTATTGCTTTAAAATACCTATACCACCATATTTTTTTTTCAGCATTATTTAAACTTGAATTAAAGAGCCTTCACTATGTGACAGGGACTCACTTAAGCATATGTATATTGTTTAATTTATGTATTGTTTTTATAATTTGGCTCTTATGATCCTCAAATTTAAGATTAGGAGTTGATACTTCAGAAAGGTAAATCACAAATTCAAAGTCCTATAGCTAGCAAGGCATACATTTATAAATGGAATACAGATCTTGACTCCTGAGCCTGTGCATCTACCTAACAGATCACTCTATGTCTACACATAAGCTCTGGCCGATCATTTACCTAGCTATTGGTAAAGCCTCCATAATATTGTCTTCAACAGAGGATTGTGTAGAAATTAAATAATGTCATGAAATGTTTATCTCAAGACCTGTCAATTAATAGCTCCTCAATAGCTATTGTTATTATTACTATATTATATAATATATATTATATTATTGGTGGCACAGTGTTAAAGAATTCGCCTGCCTTTGCAGGAGGCACAAGAGATATGAATTTGATCCCTGGGTGGGGAAGATCCCCTGAAACAGGAAATGGCTACCTGCTCCATTATTCTTTCCTGGAAAATTCCATGGGCCGAGAAGACTGGCAGCCTACAATCTATGGGGTCCCAAAGAGTCGGACATGACTGAGCACATGCGTACCCACACACACACACATTACTCTTGTTACTTCAGTGTTTTTAGTAATAAAAGAAGGAAGCTATCTTTAAAAGTAAACATTATGTTAATTACTCTCCGTTTTCAAAATTTTCTGAATCACATCAGTTTATTCTTCTGGCTTAGTTTTAAAATTATTTCAATAAGCTACTTACCCCTCTAAAAAATTTATTGGTAGTTCATAATTGTGTTTAAAACACAAACTAATTTTAGGAGGCATAACTTCTTTATAGCAGTTTTCTTACCAAGAAACATGGAATGTCTTGAAATACTAAAAAATGTTTCTAATTCTTTTGTTCTTTTATGACCTCAGTAAAATTTTAGAGATCTCTTTATTATATGCTCTGCATATTTTCTTAGTATTTTGTAACTATTTTATACAGATTCAAAATGCTATCTTTGCTGCTGCTGCTTCTTTTTTTTTTTAGTTTCTGTCATCTTTACTATTTTTGTGTATGTTTCTTTAGTAGCCTACCATTTCTCCTGCTCTGGAACTATATAGGTAAGGAAGTAAATGATTCAAGGGCTTCATTTTACTTGTATAGAATGCTTCATTTATTTTTTAAAGGTGTGTCTTGTACACCATAATTTTCATACATTTATGTGCTTGTCCACTAGGTCACATATTTTCTCCATTTGGCTGAGGAAGATATGCATGTCTGAGTATGACATTGAAAGGCAAACTTGCAAACTTGGGCTTTGGTTTAATAAATCCAGGAAAGTGGATTTGTTTGATTGGATACTAGGACGACTCTGTGGTACATTTTGAAGTTGGTCAGAAGAAACTGATAGAGTTTAATCAAGAAGAAATACCTTGAGATAGGGAGAGCGAGAAGGGAAGTGAGAGATAATAATGGAACATATGATTATGTTAAGAAGGCATGGGATAAGAGTGTAAACATTTTATGTAGTTAACCTCATGCCTTAGGAAAAGATGGAAAATAAGGTTCTTGTGTCAACTCAGAACAACTGATCAAGAGTGTCTTGGGTACTGTGTGGTGCAGAATTCTGGGGCAAAGTCTGAGGTCAATGAAAAAGATGTCAGACTTGGACACTAGAGGTATAAGTTTTGGCTATTTGTTACATATTACTCTCACTAATTTCTAGGAATTGATTGAAAACTTTAATGAAGTTCCCTTGGGATAAGCTAAATTGTGGGCATCCAGAAGAAGAAAAGGGCTCCACATTGGCGGCATTGGTGGTAAAGAACCCGTCTGCCAATGCAGGAGACATAAGAGACCTGAGTTCGAACCCTGGTTTGGGAAGACCCCCTGGAGGAGGAAATGGCAAACACTCCAGTATTCTTGCCTGTAGAATCCCATGGGCAGAGGAACTTGGTAAGCTACAGTCCGCAGGGTCACAAAGAGTTGAACATGACTGAAGTGACTTCGCACATAGAAGAAGAAAAAAGTGGTTCATAGATAGGAAAGCTGAGTTAACCACCTATCAGGGGAAATTTTTCCCTATGGTCCTATATTGCCTAAACTGACAAATACATTTCTGATATTGGTGGTATTTGTTGATAGTATCCTCAGTTTTGTCACTTAGACTCTGTTCTTCTCTTATGGTTAACATTCTCTTGGTAAGAGTAAACTCGCCTCCTCCTCTGTGTCTCTCAGGCCTGTCTTGTTGCCCAGCACGGCCTGGCATCAGTGTATCCTGCCTGTGATGTGAGGTGGAGACCTAGAGCCATTTTTGTTTTGTTTTGTCTTTTAGTATTTCTGGAATGTATTTTTATTTTTATTTATTTTTAAAAATGTATTTATTTATTATAATTGGAGGCTAATTACTTGACAATATTGTAGTGGTTTTTGCCATACATTGACATCAATCAGCCATGGGTGTACATGTGTCCCCAACCTGAACCCCCTTCCCACCTCCCTCCCCATTCCATCCCTCATGGTCATCCCAGGTCACCAGCCCTGAGCACCCTGTCTCATGCATCGAACCTGGACTGGTCATCAATTTCACATATGATACTATACATGTTTCAATGATATTCTCTCAAATCATCCCACCCTCGCCTTCTCCCACAGAGTCCAAAAGTGTGTTCTTTATATCTGTGTCTCTTTTGCTGTCTCGCATATAGGGGCATTGTTACCATCTTTCTAAATTCCATATATATGCGTTAATATACTGTATTGGTATTCTTCTTTCTGACTTACTTCACTCTGTATAATAGGCTTCAGTTTCATCCACCTCATTAGAACTGAGTCAAATGTGTTCTTTTTAATAGCTGAGTAATATTCCATTTTGTATATGTACCACAGCTTTCTTATCCATTCATCTGCAGAAGATAGTATGGTACTGGCACAAAGACAGAAATACAGATCAATGGAACAAAATAGAAAGCCCAGAGATAAATCCACACACTTGTGGACACCTTACTTTTGACAAAGAGGCAAGACTATACAAGGGAGAAAAGACATCTCTTTAATAAGCGGTGCTGGGAAAACTGGCCAACCATTTGTAAAAGAATAAAACTAGAACACTTTCTAACACCATACACAAAAATAAACTCAAAATGGATTAAAGATCTAAATGTAAGACCAGAAACTATAAAAATCCTAGAGGAAAACATAGGCAAAACACTCTCTGACATAAATCACAGCAGGATCCTCTATGACCCACCTTCCAGAGTTTTGGAAATAAAAGCAAAAAGAAACAAATAGGACCTAATTCAACTTAGAAACTTTTGCACAACAAAGGAAACTATAAGCAAGGTGAAAAGATAGCCTTTAGAATGATAGAAAATAATAGCAAATGAAGAAACTGACGAAGAATTAATCTCAAAAATATACAAGCAGCTCATACAGCTCAATTCCAGAAAAATAAATGACCCAATCAAAAAATGAGTCAAAGAACTAAGCAGACATTTCTCCAGAGAAGACATACAGATCGCTAACAAACACATGAAAAGATAGTCAACATTATTCATTATCAGAGAAATGCATATCAAAACCGCAATGAGGTATCATCTCATGCCGGTCAGAATGGCTGCTATCAAAAAGTCTACAAACAGTAAATGCAGGAGAGAGTATGGAGAAAAGGGAACCCTCTTACATTGTTGGTGGGAATGAGTACAACCACTATGGATAACAGTGTGACAATTCCTTAAAAAAAGGAAATATGACCCAGCAATCCCACTGCTGGGCATACACACCAAGGAAATCAGAATTGAAAGAGACCTACAGCCATTTTTAAATTAAGTTATTCCCCAGGGCTTGCCCCAGGTTTAGATCTCTCAGATGAGAGATTTCTCTTTCACATAAACTTGCTGACATTTTTCTATTCTTAAATTCTGAGAATTAGACTTTCTTGTTCTCTTTAGAGTTCCAGTTTGCTGACTGAGAAGGAAATCTTGTGTCTGAAACTTCTAGGAATTGATTCAGTAACTCAAGCTCTGGGTGTTTGATAAGAGTCTAGGCAGTAATGAGATAATTTTCCAATTTCTTTTTCCCATGGGAAAATATTTTCCTCTTATATAGCTTTTCAAAATGATTGCCACAAAAAATTCTTAATGTTATATGTGAGATTTTTGTTTGTTTTGCACTTTTAAAATATAGTTTACTCATGGTAAAATTAGTGTATAGAAGATATTCTAGGATATATTAAGATGGAAAATTACATATTTGGTTTCTTCTTCTAAAAACTATATTTGAAAAGAATGTTTTTAAAGAAATGAGTATTTTTCAGTTTGCTTTATGTGCTAGTCTCCATGATTATATAATTTAAGAGAGTGTATAGTAGGCTCCCAATAAGTGTTTTTTTACTCAACAGATAAAGAATGAATTGCCTTTTTATTTATATTAGCCTAGCTCAAATGGAACTTTTTCTAGTATTTCCATCAAAGCTGAGTTTTTTTCTCTTTCTTGATTCCATGGTGGGAAAGATAAACTAGCAGTAGGATTGAGAAAATATGGGTAAAGTATTGCCCTGGATCTGAGAGGGTCTCTAAGATTTTCTGCTAGCTGGGGTTGGTACTAGATGATAAGTCTAAGGAGGTGTGCTTAGCTTAAATCTTAATGCAAGGTGGAAACCTTGTAGGAGATGTACTCATTAACAGCCAAGGCTTACAGAGAGACTCAGAGAGGGTGATTCAGTTCAGTTCAGTTGCTCAGTCATGTCTGACTCTTTGTGACCCCCATGGGCTGAAGCACACCAGGCTTCCCTGTCCATCATCAATTCCTGGAGTTTGCCCAAACTCATGTCCAATGAGTCGGTGATGCTATCCAACCATCTTATCTTTTGTTGTCCCCTTCTCCTGCCTTCAATCTTTCCCAGCATAAGGGTCTTTTCCAATGAGTCCATTCTTTGCATCAGGTGGCCAAAATATTGGAGCTTCAGCTTCAGTATTAGTCCTTCCAATGAATATTCAGGACTGATTTCTTTTAGGATTGACTGGTTTGATCTCCTTGTAGTCCAGGGGACTCTCAAGAGTCTTCTTCAACACCACAGTTAAGAAGCGTCAGTTCTTCAGCTCTCAGATTTATGATTCAACTCTCACATCCATACATGACTACTGAAAAAACTGTAGTTTTGACTAGATGGACCTTTGTCTGCAAAGCAATGCCTCTGCTTTTTACTATGCTGTCTAGGTTGGTCATAGCTTTTCTTTCAAGGAGCTAGTGTCTTTTAATTTTGATGACTGCTATCACCATCTGCAATGATTTTGGAGCCCAGGAAAGTAAAGTCTATCACTGTTTTCATTATTTCTCCATCTGTTTGCCATGAAGTGATGGGACCAGATGTCATGATCTTACTTTTATGAATGTTGAGTTTTAAGCCAGGTTTTTCACTCTCCTCTTTCATTAAATGCTATGTTTATATTTTGTATCCTAAGACATAGGAACATTTGAGGTTTAAGTTTTTTTGTTTCTCAGACACAGGATGAAGAGAAAAAAGGGATGGTGACACAGTCTTGATGATTCTGTATAATCTGGATGGCTATAATTTATCACACAGTGCTGAATATGTCTGAGAATAAAAGGGATTATTATTAATAATTATGTCTGGGAAACAGGTGTAAACCTAGACATTTCTGGACATAGCAGGACATGTGGTTACCCTATGTATCACAAATTGATCTCAGAGTGTTGGGAAAAGAAATCCTACATTTGGCTACTGTTTCCACTTCTTCATGGATACTACTCCCTTAATATACCCCAATGTGTTATTTGCGGTTGAAACACTGGACATTTTTCAGCAGTAATCTTTAAAAAATGATTTATGGTAGTGTTTCCTTATTTTTTGGCATCAGGATCTCTTTACAGTTAAAAATTTTTTTTGACAACCTCAAGAAACTTTTATTTACGTGACATATTTATTGATGTTTGCCATAGGAGAAATTAAAACAAATTTTAAAATACTTATTCATACATTTAAAAATAACAATTAGAGGACAGAATGCACATACTTTTTCTTATTTTTCCACTGAGTACAGCTGAAAACCCTGCACATTATGTATAAACTATACACAAGAAGACTGAAATTTGAAGAGAAGTCTGACCAGCTTGGTACCTCAAAATCCAAGGAACAACATGGTGGTGTGTTCCTGGATTTCCATTTTGCCTCTTGCATTAAAATTCAGGGTACTGGAGAAGCCAGCAACCCAGTAATGTCAATGAACACAGAAAAATGCACACAACCCAGCTCTAATATAAACCTGTTCTCTTTAGCCAAAAGACCAAGAAAAGGATAACATAACAAGATAGAAAGCTGTCACAACTAGTTCAATATGAAATAGATGATTTAAATAACACTATAACTACTAAGGAAATTTAATTCATAATTAAAAATCTCCTGGGACAGAAATTCCAAGGCCCAGATGGTTTCACTGGGGTAAATGGATGTCCATAGGGAAAACTAAAAAATGAACCTTAACATACACCTCACATTTGATATGGACTTCCCAGGTTGTGCTAGTGATTAAGAACCCATTTGCCAATGCAGGAGATGTAAGAGACATGGGTTCAGTCCCTGGGTTGGAAAGATCCCCTGGAGGAGGGCATAGCAACCCATCCAGTATTCTTGCCTGGAGAATCCCAAGGATTCCTGGCAGGCTACAGGCCATAGGGCCACAAAGAGTTGGATATGACTGCAGTGACTAGCATGCACATTTGATAGAAAAATTTTCTCAGAATGGATGAAATTTAAATATAAAGTATAAATTATAAAACTTATAGAAGACAACATTGGAAAAATAGATTGGATCTAAGTTTTGGTGAAGAGTTTTTAAACATAAACATCTAAAGCATGATCCATAAAAGGAAAAAAAAATCAGTAAACTGGCTTCATCAGAATTAAATGACATTTTGCTCTGTGAAGACTCTATTAAGAGGATAAAAAGGCCACAGGTCTATAGAAAATATTTGCAAGCCACATAGTCAACAAAAGATTTATCTCTAGGGTATATAAAGAATTTTAAACTCAGCATTAAAATACTCCCAAAACAATCTAATTAGAAAGTAGACAAAAGACGTTGGAAAGATATTTCACCAAAGTGGATATAGAGATGATGAATAAGCAGATGAAAATACATTTGCAACCACTGGCCATTAGGGAAAGGGAAGTTAACACTGTGATGATGGGATATCATTAGGTACCTGTTAGAACAGGGCCCCTGATGGCTCAGTGGTAAAGAACCCTCCAGGGATAGGAGACTCGATATCGATCCCTGGGTTGAGACGATCCCTTGGAGAAGGAATGGCAACCCCCTCCAGTATTCTTACCTGGGAAATGCCATGGAGAGAGGAGCCTGGTGGGCTACAGTCCATAGGGTCACAAAGAGTCAGGCATGACTTAGCAACTGAGCACGCACTTGCACACACACACACACACACACACACACACACACACATACATACTTGTTAGAACAATGGAAAAAATAGTGACAATACCAAGTTCTGCTTAAGATCAGAGAAACTGGACTTCTCGTATGTTGCTAGTGGGAATGAAAAATGCTGCAAACATCCTGGAAAATGGCAAGGCCATGTCATAAAATCTAAACCTATACTTAGGTAGCACTCAGCAACTGAACTCCTGGGCATTTATTCCAGAAAAATGAAAACCTGTGTCTCCAGAAAAACTAATGCACATAGTGATCATACATGACGTTTCTTGCCTCTCAATACCCCAACCCCAACTTAACTCCAAGAAAGTTCCATGAAAGTATCAACTTATTTGACTCTGACCTAATTTGCTTCAAATAAATCCTGGTTTTTCTTCCCACAATTATGGTATTCTTGTTGCTTTGAAAAGAGTTTTCTTCAGGACAGGCTGGGTTATTAGAATTCAAGGAATGATAGGAGTCTGAGTTATTGAGGGAAAGAAGTAGAAATAAAAAACAATGATATCTTCCTCCCATCCTCACATAAAATGATGAGGAGGAAAATTGCACCTTTGTCATTCTACTACCGCTTTTAATATCTCTTTCTTTTCTACTGTTAAGTCCATGCTCCAAACCAGTCATATAGCCTGTATTCTATTCCCCTGGAGAGGCCACCTGATAAAACCTGAGAGTGGGTATTTGCATTTCAGTAGGAGTATTCTAAAGAATGAAAAACTTTAAGACTCAAGTAAATTAATTTCTAGTGATGAAATTTCAAGCTAATGAAGAAGAGAATTTGAAACAAGGAGAATTACCCAACCCAACCCTAGTGGGCATTGTGTGTAGCCAATCCATCCCTCTTTAAAAATACTTTTGCTTCTACCCCCATTCCAATAATCCTACAGAGTTGCCTCTGGTATGGAATAATTTATCTGAGAGAGGGAGAATAGACAAATCTTCTTGGGTCAGAAGACAGATTAAGTGAAATAAAAAATTCTTTGAATCTCAAAAGAATGGCAGCAATTTCAATGTAGCATGTTAAGACAATTTCAACCCAGAGTCAAGTAGTTTAGGATCAACATACTGTCATAGTGGGTACTTTATGCCATGTAAGTTTTAAGGAGTGTGTTCACATTCAAGTTTAATATCTTGGCAGGACTCCTTCCACTTGGCAGGTGGCTCACTCACACACAGAGTAGAAAAAGCAGTGCAGATCAGCATGGGGAGTGTGGTCATCTGTTTCCAAGGATGTGCCAGGCATGTGCAGTCTAGTAAGTTTTACTTCAAAGAGACACTGACTAAGCAGGTGTGCTGATCCTTTGTTTTGTGCTTTGGTGACCACAATGAAAGCTTTTCTTCTCCAGACTCAGTAAGAATACTCAGCATTTTGTTGCCAAGCTTTCTGAGACCTCTGGCGATTAAGACTTCACTAGCAATCTGTCCCAGGCCTGAAAGTTTAGCCCCATTGCAAATGTATTGTGATGTTAGTAGTCAACATGCCTGGAAAAAGAATGGGCCATGTCCATTCTTACTGGAAAGATTTGGGAAATTTCTCTGAAAATCATGTATCCATTGGACTTCTTTCTTTAACTCTGAATGATTGTTTTTCCAAATGTTGCCATTTGGAATCTTCTAGTAATGCCCCTCACCTGTGTAATTAGAGATCTCTTAAGACTAGAGATTTATTCAAGAAAATTAGAGATACCAAGGGAACATTTCATGCAAAGATAGGCTCAATAAAGGATAGAAATTGTAGGGACCTAACAGAAGCAGAAGATATGAAGAAGAGGTGGCAAGAATACACAGAAGAACTACACAAAAAAGATCTTCATGACCCAGATAATCATGATGGTGTGATCACTCACCTAGAGCCATATATCATGGAATGTGAAGTCAAGTGGGCCTTAAGAAGCATCACTATGAACAAAGCTAGTGGAGGTGATGGAATTCCAGTTAAGCTATTTCAAATCATAAAAGATGATTCTATGAAAGTGCTGCACTCAATATGCCAGCAAATTTGGAAAACTCAGCGGTGGCCATAAGACTTGAAAAGATCAGTTTTCATTCCAATGCCAAAGAAAGACAATGCCAAAGCACGCTCAAACTACTGCACAATCATCTCACATGCTAGTAAAGTAATGCTCAAATATCTCTAAGCCATGCTTCAACAGTACATGAACCATGAACTTCTGGATATTCAAGCTGGTTTTAGAAAAGGCAGAGGAACCAGAGATCAAATTGTGAACATCCGTTGGATCACTGAAACAGCAAGAGAGTTCCAGAAAAACATCTACTTCTGCTTTATTGAGTACATCAAATCCTTTGACTGTGTGGATCACAATAAACTATGGAAAATTCTGAAAGAGATGGGAATACCAGACCACCTGACCTGCCTCCTGAGAAATCTGTATGCAGGTCAAGAAGTAATAGAACTGGACATGGAACAACAGACTGGTTCCAAATTGGGAAAGGAGTACGTCAAGGTTGTGCATTGTCACCTGGCTTATTTAACGTATCTGCAGAGTACATCATGAGAAATGCCAGGCTGGATGAACCACAAGTTGGAATCAAGATTACTGGGAGAGATATCAACAACCTCAGATATGCAGATGACACCATACTTATGGCAGAAAACTAGAAGAAATAAAGAGCCTCTTAATGAAAGTGAAAATAGGAGAGTGAAGAATTTGGCTTAAAGCTCAACATTCAGAAAACTATGATCGTGCCATCTGGTCCCATCACTTCATGGCAAATAGATGGGGAAACAATGGAAACAGCAGCAGACTTTATATTTTTGGGCTCCAAAATCACCACAGATGGTGACTGTAGCCATGAAATTCAAAGATGCTTGTTATTGGAAGGAAAGTTATGACCAACATAGACAGCATATTAAAAAGCAGAGACATTACTTTGCCAACAAAGGTCCATCTAGTCAAAGCCATGGTTTTTCCAGTGGTCATGTATGGTTGTGAGAGTTGGACTATAAAGAAAGTTGAGTGCCGAAGAATTAATGCTTTTGAACTGCGGTGTTGGAGAAGACTCTTGAGAGTCCCTTGGACAGCTAGGGGATCCAACTAGTCCATTCTAAAGGAAATCAGTCCTGAATATTCATTGGAAGGTCTGATGCTTAAGCTGAAACTCCAATACTTTAGCCACCTGATGCAAAGAACTGACTCATTTGAAAAGACCCTAATGCTGGGAAAGATTGAAGGCAGGAGGAGAAGGGGATGAGAGAGGATGAGATGGTTGGATGGCATCACCGACTCAATGGATATGAATTTGAGTAAACTCTGGGAGTTGGTGATGGACAGGGAGGCCTGGTGTGCTGCAGTCCATGGGGTCACAAACAGTTGGACATGGCTGAGCGACTGAACTGACCTGAACTGTGTAACTAAGGAGATTAAAAGTGATAGCACTTCTCTTGTTGAATTAATGATTGGTTTTAATTTGTTCACTTAAGCCATCATCTTATGCAAGAACAATATCAGAAACAGTTGTCTGATTAAAGCAAGCAGAAATGCAAGAGTACAGCTAAAAAATATCAATATAATATCATGATTTTAGTGGAATGTGTTTATATTGTCTCAAATTCTCAGTGTGGTATTCACAACTCATACAAATCTAACCCTAATTAAGTTTTCTGATATCATTTCCTCATGTTTCATAATGCTAATTTTTCACTTTAAAGTATTCTTGAGTTTCTTTTATCTTTCTTAATGTTTTCTTCTCCTTATCTTTGCATATGCTCTGCCCTTTCTATGTTTATAATACTCTCCTTCTTTGTGAGTTATAGGAACTCCTTCCCAGTTCTCAGTACTCAGCAGCAATGCCCCTTTCTGATTTCCACCATGGGACACAGCCACTTTCTCCTTTGAACTTTATTCTTATTATGTGTAGTGAAATGGGTTCATTTTGTTATTGATAATTGTGTATAAGCCTGTTTTTTAGTTAAGAATCGAAGCAATAAAAGTAAGCAAAATACCTAAGGGAAAATGTGTTGATGGAGAAAAGAAGTGAGCTGAAAATGGATTTCTAGAACACATGAATGAAAGCGTTTTGAATTAGCTCACACATACAGGAGAGCTGATAGATAGATTCAAGGGATTAGATCTGGTAGACAAAGAGTCTGAAGAACTATGGATTGAGGTATGTAACATTGCACAGGAGGCAATGACCAAAACCATCCCAAATAAAAAGAAATGCAAGAAGGCAAAGTGGTTGTCTGAAGAGGATTTGCAAATAGCTGAGAAAAGAAGTGAAAGGCAAGGGAGAAAGGGAAAAATATACTAAACTGAATGCATAGTTTCAAAGAATAGCAAGGAGAGATAAGAAAGCCTTCTTAAGTGAACAATGCAAAGAAACAGAAGAAAACAATAGAATGGGAAAGACTAGAGACCTCTTCAAGAAAACTGGAGATACCAAGGGAATATTTCATGCAAGGATGAACATGATGAAGGACAGAAATGATAACAGAAGCATAAGAGTTTAAGAAGAGGTGACAAAAATACACAGAAGTATACAAAAAAGGTCTTAATAACTCAGAAAACCATGATGGTGTGGTCACTCACCTAGAAAGCCAGACTTCCAGGAGTGTGAAGTCAGGTGGGCCTGAGAAACCATTACTAGGAACAGAACTAGTGGATGTGTCTGCATGGGAAATGCCCAGTGAACTCTAGGAACAGTGAGGTCTGATATCAGCATTTTTCTGTTATTTTTAAAAATTTATTTATTTTATAATTGAAGGATAATTGCGTTAAAGAATTTTGTTGTTTTCTCTCAAACCTCAATGTGAATCAGCTATAGGTACACATATGTCCCCTCCCTCTTGAACCTCCCCATCCCACCCCTCTAGGTTGATACAGAGCCCCTGCTTGAGTTCCCTGAGACATACAACAAATTCCCATGGGGTATCTATTTTACCTATGGTAATGTAGGTTTCCATGTTACTCTCTCCATACATCTCACCCTCTCCTCCTCTCTCCCCATGTCCATAAGTCTGTTCTTTATGTTTGTTTCTCCATTGCTGCCCTGCAAATAAATTCTTCATATCATCTTTCTAGATTCCATATATATGCCTTAGTATTGTTATTCTTAATATTTGACAAATTCTGTTTTGCATTTAAAAATTTTAGGAAGAAATGTGGTCTAGATTTGAATTCATACATGCATTATATATATATATATGCATATATATATATGTATATATATATATATATATATAATATTTTTTCAAGAATAGACCACCATGATGTGTTAGAAGTTCGGCCTCACAAGTCAAACACATTTGCAGCTTGCCTCAAATATCCTATACTCATGATCATCTGAACACATATGGTTGGAAATATAAAAGTCATCTTATTGAAAACAGCCTCATAGCAGACCACATTGCATACAATGAGCTCTGATATAAATTGACTGTCCTTTATGTAGACATCTCACATACAATAAAACTTCATTAACTTCAAATACCAGGCACCAGCATATTAAGGCACTCTGAATAAAAAGAGAATGAGTGGATCTGATCATCTGGGGAATAACAGCTTGTTCACTGAGTTAACTATAACTTGTGACAAATTATCATTTGAATAATGAGATTTAAGGCTGGCTGTGTGGCTATGTTTATATGTGTGAAAGAACAACGAAAAATAAGCTGATTTTTCTATCTGTCTGGGGCGAAAGGAATGAGGCAGATCACAGGAGGGACTATGAACTCTGATTAATTTACAAGAATTGTGCTTTCAAGGTCAGTCAGTCAGCTTTGGACTCTCCTCTGTGAATCTAGTGCACACTGCTTCATGGAAGTATATAAGTGAACATCAATTTCTGGAAAAAATATATAAAATCCTTATGCGAGGTTGAATCTGCAAGCAGAGTATTTCACAAGTTAAAAACAAGATGTGAGGATGAGGTAATATCACCAGCAAGAGTTTCATATGAACACTAAATATTTAAAAAGTTGGAACTCATGTCCATAGTGACGTGAGTCTTTCATCCAGTCATTTGTAGGATGTAGAAAATGGCTGACGCTGTCAGAGATGGATTTCATTTAAACATATTATTTTGAGAATGGCTGATAAGGAGTAAAATAGGAATAATGCATTCTGTGGCATAGAAATGTTTGAAAAGTTTGTGCGTATTAGAATTATGTGGTCAGATAAATTAGATTTGACCAAGAAACATGGTTTTAGCTGTAGCACTGTAGGTAAACAAACTAGTGTTTTTCTATGACATGAAAGCAAGACTTTTGATGGAAGGCAAGCCTCCAGTATTTCCAAGAACTCAACTGAAAGCCAGCATTTAGTATATTACGCATTTTATGTTCCTTATTCTACTTAATCTGCACAACCACCATTTGAGATGGAAATTTTCAGCATCCCCATTTCAAACAGGAGTCAAATGAGAGTGGGTCACACATAATTAGGTAAAAGTGGTAATCAGATCTCAACAGTAAAGTCAAGAGCACAGTGTTTAACCACTACTTATTGCCTTCTTCCAAGAAAGTACATAGCAATTTGCAAAAACTCTGTCAACTGAAAAAAGAAAGCATAACCTAAAAGTTGAGAACTATGCTTTATTTGGTCAATTTTCTGAGCACTTTAAATCACTGAGGGACTGCTTCAAAGAGATAAGGGAGGAGCCAGAATATATTAATACAAAGGTTTTTGCAACAAAAACCAGGTGGTCAGAGCATTAAAATATTACTCTTAACTAAAGATAATCAGACATCTGAAATTAGTGGATGCAGTGCTTCTCTATGTTTGGGAAGATGCCAAAGTCTGGGCTCATTGAAATCATTCCTTTGATATGCACCTTAACTATCTTAGGCCAGTAACTGCTTCTTTCTGATCCTGAGTCCCCTCAGGGTGCACCATTGGCAGCAGTTGGGTGGCTTGGCCACGATATCATTTATTTGCAGATATGGTAAGAGGCTTCTTAATCCCCAACCCTATTGCTGACTTTCCCTGTTATCTAGTCAGGATAAAATTGCTGAAGCATCTCAGACTTTCTCTGCAATGCAAATGGAATGGGGTGATTATTGACCTGGTGACTCATTTTTTGTTTGTGATTTAAAAATAAAGGCACAGTATCTGTACTCTACGTGCTCATAGTTGGTGCATTAAGCACAATTGTCTTAGAACCATTGCCTTGTTGCCCATGATCATCTTTTTTACCCAATTGTGTTTAAAAAGCCCAGTCTACTCTCAAAGCTGCCCTTGAATCATAACAGATTGAATAGCACTCCCTGCTACAGGGAACAATAAACAAGGCAGCCACTTCCTTGCCATATGACTTCATTTTACCTCATTCCCTTGGTACTTCATTCTTTCAATATTATTTTAATTATAGATTTTTTTAATGTTAAGACTGGTTTTCCCTAGATATTTGACATTCACATAAAAAAGGTCAAATTCTTAGATACAGTTTTAATGGAAAAGGTGGTGGTAGAGTTGATCATTGATTGGGCTGCCTAATATGAAAAGTAAATTTGACCATCCAACCAGCTCCAAAATCAGGAGTTTCCAGAAAGTCACTGAAGTACATTTACATCTCCATGGCAGCGGGAGTTGAGCAGAGACCAGCTACTAGGTCTCATAGGGCAAGAAATAAAATTAAGAATCTTCTGACTACTTTGAGAGTCAATTGAGTAGGATAATAGGTATCTAAAAGGATCTACACATACAAGATCTATAAATAAAATTTGAAGAATGCCCAAAATCACTCAAATTTAGGATAAATTCATTGTCATTTCCATCTAATCTTCTATGTCATTCTGACAATTTCAACTTGCCAAGTGGCAATACCAACAATCTCTAGAATTGTATGACCTCAAATGAGTCGAGACAGAGTAAACAGAGCTGGTGCTGAGCTGTTTCCACATATTACCTCTGCTTAGAGAAATAAATCTATTTGGCTGCCAAGTTCTATGCTGTTGCTCTTTAGTCACTAAGTTGTGTCTGGCTCTTTGTGACCCATGGATTGCAGCATGCCAGTGCTTCATTGTCTCCTGGAGTTGTTCAAACTCATGTTCACTGAGTTGGTGATGCCATCCAACCATCTCATCCTCTGTTGCCCCTTTTTCCTTCTGCCCTCAATTGTTCCCAGCATCAACTTATTCCCTTTCCAATAAGCCAGCTCTTCACATCAGGTGGCCAAAGTATTGGAGCTTTAGCTTCAGCATCAGTCTTTCCAATTAATATTCAGGGTTGATTTCCTTTAGGATTGACTGGTTTGATCGCCTTGCAGTCCAAGGGGCTCTATGTACATGATCTGAAAGCTCCATCACAGGGAGGAGCCTGAATTAAAAACAGCTCCCCTACATTATTCATCATTGTAGATTTGGGTCTCCATGTTTGAAGAAACCTTGGAGAGCTTAAGAATGGAGAACTATGAATAAAAAGTCCCAGATCAAAGGGTAGAAACATTTATAGTCATGAGCACTTTTAAGCAATCCATAAAACAACCTTTACATCATACATGTTGCTTAATTTGAACATCTTGTTTTTGATCCTATAAGTGGGTTAAATGGGACGCGAATATTGGCAGTTTCAGTAGGCAGTGTTCTACTGGAGGGCAACTTGGAGCACAAACCAGAAACTATAATTTTTAAACTATACATTTGATCTAATTAGATTCTAGGCCACTGGCAAATGCCATTATAATATAAGCTTCTAGTTTTTGCTCATTTTTACTGTTTTATAGAATTGTGATTCAATGAAAGGGCTTCCCAGGTGGTAATAGTGGTAAAGAAACTGTCTGCCAATGCAGGAGATGTAAGAGATATGGGTTTGATCCCTGGATCTGGAGGATCCCCTGGAGAAGGAAACAGCAACTCACTCCAATATTCTTGCCTGGAGAAGCCCATGCACAAAGGAGCCTGTTGGGCTATGGTCCATAGGGTTGCACAGAGTTGGACATGACTGAAGCTACCTACCGCGCCTGCATGACTCAATGAAAATAGAAGAACAATGTGTAGCATAAAAGAGATACTCACTTTGGGAGCTGAAATGTCTGTTTTTTCAATATTTAACTTATTTATTTGTTAATTCATTCATTTACCTAAAAAACATATGCTGAGTATCTATAAATGTGGTAGTTATTTCAAATGGTGTCTTGTTATAGATATATGATCCTAGACAAGACCCTTGAATTCTGAGGATTTTCTCTTCTCTATAATAAAGAAAAAAATAACATATTTCTCATAATGGAGAAAACACCTAAAAAATTGTGTGTATGTATACGTGTGTTTGCATAGTAATAGTCATTATTTAGAATAATACTTTATAAAATGCTGTATTATAAAGTATACAGTTGTAGCATAACTGTTATAAAAGAATTGAAAATACTGTGTCCCCCAGACTACTTCCCTAAAGAGATACTTATTAGGATAATATGTTTTTGTATTGTCTGGATTGATTTTGCACTTGAAGTCAGTGAAATTTTCCATTAGTGCTTGTAGAGAAGAAAGATCTTCTTGTGAATGGATTCTGACTGTTTTGACCATGGGTTTCCATGGCTATTCTTTTCCTTGCCCTTCATTGATTGACTTTTCACTAGTTATTAGGGCTCTAATTCACAGTTGGAAACTCTGACTAAAATGGCATTATTGTGTTTAGAATTATGGTTACTATTGCTGAATGGATCCTTTATATTTGCAGATCCACTTATACTTAATTTCAACTTAACCATTTCCTCCTTAAATCTGGAAGGTTAGATCAGGTATTAATATCCCCTTTTATAGATGAAAAAACTAAGACTCAGTGTCATGAACCAGGAAATATTAATTTCAGGAAAGGAACTCAACACTAAAAATTTTCATTGTTTCTTCCACTACTTAATGATTCTCAATAAAGTGCTGTGCTTCATTATGGCAGTAAATTAAAACCTCAGAGTATGAAGGTATATGAACAGTTTGAAATTATAAAAATACTAAACTGTAATTCACTTGCTGTTCACCATATTTAATTTATTTGGCAATATCAGCAAGTACAGTACAGTTCAGTTGCTCATTTACGCCGACTCTTTGCATCCCCATGGACTGCAGCATGACAGGCTTCCCTGTCCATCACCAACTCCCAGAGCTTGCTCAAACTCATATCCACTGAGTCAGTGATGCCAGAATGAAATTTTTAAGTTTACTGAAGGTGTATTGATTAAGTCATTTGTATACACCTCAGTGATTTTTGTCATGTAAATTCATATCTATATTATAATTTACTTGATTTTTTCTGCATTTAGTTAAATCTATTTTCAAAAAGAAGCTTTACATCATTGTAGGTGAAAAGCTGCCACAAAAATAAGGTAGCCAATAAATAAAAGAAAAAATATTAAAATGAAATATAGATGTATCTAAAGACCTCATAATTGTTGCTTTTTCACTTTACCTAAAGTGAATCATACTTTAAGAACTTTTGGGGTTAAAACTATGAGAAATATTGTGTTATACATTGTCTCTCTTAATAACTTTCAGTATTTCCATACCTCATTAAAACTGATTGACATTTACAGAGTCCAGAATTTTTTTTTTAATTTGTGAAAATTGTTTCTTTATTTCTACATATTGTGTGGGGTGAAGCTGTGTCATAAGTGACCTCTAAAATCCATTCTCTTCCTATTTTCAGCATTAGGTTCTTCCCCATGTCATCAAATTTTAACTGAACACATAGGCGAGTTAATCATAAACAATATTTTTTAGTCCTCATTGCAATTAGATGTTGCCATGTAACTAAGCTATAGCCAGTGAGATGTGAGCAGAAGTAAAATGTGTAACCATAATGTTTTCACCTTCAAAGGAAATTATCTGTGTTCTCTTTTTCCTTCTTCTTCCACACAAAGTGCCCTAACTAATAAATTTAGTATTCTCATTTTCTAACGGAAAGATATTTATTAATGACAAAATATTTGTAAGAGAAATATTTGATAAAGGACTGTTATCTAAAATATGCAAAGAATTCAAATTCTATAACAAAAATAAACATCCCAATTAAAAAAAAGACCTGAGCAGACACCTCACCAATAAGATATACAGGTGGCAAATAAACTTATGAAAAATTCTCCACGTTATATACCATCAGGGAAATTTAAATTAAAACAATGAACCTTTTACATTAAAACAATCCAACCTGTTAGCATAGTTGGATTCCAAAATGCTGACAACACCAAATGCTGATGAAGTAGACCAACAGAAACTCTCATTCACTACTGGTAGCAATGAAAAATGGTAGAGTCCCTTTGGAAGGTGGTTTGGCAATTTCTTACAAAACTAAACATGTTGTTACCATACAGTCCAGCCATCACGCTACTTGGTAATTTAGTAATAGAATAAGTGTAAGAGAAAAAAGAAGGAATCAAGGATGGCTTTAAGATGGTTAGTGTGAACAACTGGACAGATAAAAGATGCTTATGGGGAGTGGATTGGGCCTGGAGTTATAAATTTGGGAGTCATTAGTATACAGATATGGAGAAGGCAATGGCAACCCATTCCAGTACTCTTGCCTGGAAAATCCCCTGGATGGAGGAGCCTGGTGGGCTGCCGTCCATGGGGTCACACGGAGTCAGACATGACTGAAACGACTTAGCAGCAGCAGCAGCAGTATACAGATAATCTTTAAAACCATGGGATTCAATGATACCAATGAGGGAATAACTGAAGATAGTAAGCAGTCAATAAATCATAGCTGTTATGAAGAAATACAAATTTATATCTTGAGGAAAATGTTAACCTGTTTGAAGTTTCCCCAGAGGTGACATGTCCCACTGTCCTTGTGAAACACAAACATTTAACATCCAAGTTATACAGCTTTTCTCAAAGTAACAAGTCACAAATTTAGTCAGACCTTAAGATTTCAGAATCATGATTGAGAGCCGAATTAGAGGGAGATATACATAGAGATGGGCTCCCTACCTACAGTTTTGTGGGATAAGCAATAAAATTATATCAAGTTAGATAAGCATTAATTTTTTTCTAGTTCATTTATTTAACAAATACTGAAAACCTCTAACACAGGCACTTGGGATATAAAAATGAATAAAACACAGTCCTTACTCCGCAACAAGCAATGACCTTACTAGGAAAATTTTATCATACAATGATAAAGGCATGTATTTGTGATGGAGGTAAACAACGGCACTGTGTAGCATGCCTAATTCAGCCTGAGGGACAAAAAGGTAATTAAGGCAAGCTTTGAGAAAGAGGTAGTGCAACAAGTATAAACAGATGAGTGGAAATTAACTATATGCCAGAGGCGGCTGTAACACTGGAGTCTAAGGGGATATATTAATACATGCCAAGACCACAGCCTTCTAAAGATATGCCTTATCTAAATAAGTCCTCAATGTTAGACTCTGATTTTTTAAAAATTAATTAATTTATTTTAATTGGAGGCTAATTACTTTACAATATTGTGGTGGTTTTGCCATACATTGACATGAATCAGCCATGGGTGTACATGTGTGCCTCCATCCCGAACTCTTCCCCTGCCTCCCTCCCCATCCCATCCCTCTGGATTGTCCCAGTGCACCAGCTTTGAATGTCCTGTTTCCTGCATTGAACTTGGACTGGTGATCTATTTCTCATACGATAATATACATGTTTCAATGCTATTCTCTCAAATCATCCCTCCCTCGCCTTCTCCCATAGAATCCTAAAGTCTGTTCTTTATATCTGTGTCTATTTTGCTGTCTTGCATGTAGGGTCGTCATTACCACCTTTCTAAATTCCGTATATGTGCATTAATATACTGTATTGGTGTTTTTCTTTCTGACTTACTTCACTCTGTATAATAGGCATCAATTTCATCCACCTCATTAGAACTGATTTAAATGCATCCTTTTTAATAGCTGAGTAATATCCCATTAAGTATATGTATATGTATATGTATATGCCTGCCAATGGACATCTAGGTTGCTTCCATGTCCTAGCTATTGTAAACAGTGCTGCGATGAACATTGGGGTACACATGTCTCTTTCAATTCTGGTTTCCTCAGTGTGTATGCCCAGCAGTGGGATTTCTGGGTCGTATGCAGTTCTGTTTTCAGTTTTTTAAGGAATCTCCACACTATTCTTCATAGTGTCTATACTAATTTGCATCCCCACCAACAGTGTAAGAAGGTTTTCTCTACACTCTCTAGCATTTATTGTTTGTAGACTTTTTGATAGCAGCCATTCTGACCGGCATGAGATGGTACCTCATAAATCACAGCAAGATCCTCTATGACCTACCTACCAGAGTAATGGAAATAAAAGCAAAAATAAACAAATGGGACCTAATTAAACTTAAAAGCCTTTGCACAATGAAGGAAACTATAAACAAGGTGAAAAGACAGCTTTCAGAGTGGGAGAAAATAATAGCAAACAAAACAACTGACAAAGAATTAATCTTAAAAATACACAAACAGTTCATGCAGCTCAATACCAGAAAAATAAATGACACAATCAGAAAATGGGTCAAAGAACTAAATAGACATTTCTTCATAGACTCTGATTTTTAAACTTATTTTCATTACAGGGAGGTAGTTATGTAAAGAATGTTCCTGCATCTGTTTCAAGGTTGACTTTTTATATGTTTTATTATCTTTTGAGTAAATATATGATAAATTCCTCCCTAGGAAAAATTTTTGCTTCTCTTGATGAACTAGCATCTTCTGTTATTGAGACTTTTGAGTATTTTTGCCTTGGTGCCAAGAAACCCAGAGCCATATTTATAAATGCTCAGTCATGATAGGTATAACCCACATTTCTATTCAGTTTATTTTCCCATAGAGTCTATAATGTTTTCTGTTTCTGCTATTAAATAATTTGATTATATGCTTGTCTTTCATGGTAAGCCAACACAAAACATTTTTGAAGTAGGTTGAGGATAAATTATATGTATAAATATACACATAAATACTACTTTTCCTAGATTGAAAGCAGGCATCATTTTGATGATATTGGAGCTGCAAAAGTCATATATATACATGTTAGATGGTAATACATTCTAAGGTTCACATTATATAGCTCTTTAACCATGCGAAACCCCATTTGGTACTGTTCCTTCTAGTATATATAACAGCTTTATTATTTTGCTAATTTTAATGTCCTTTTCCTCTTTCATTGAGTCACTAAATGTCTATCCTGTTCAAAGAACTTGGTATTTTTTCCCTCTGGCCATCACCTGCCCCATTTCTAAGGAGTTTCTCTGGTTACAACCTCTTCCTACTCTTTCGCTGTACTATTCCATCTCTGTGATGATAACTCTGTGAGCATCCTGTCAGTACAGCCTGATTCCCTGGCTACAAATCATGAGTAGCATGAGTAGCTACCTTTCTAAAAATCAGGACCTAAAAGTCATTATCATATTGGAAATGAGAGGTTCTAGTTTAGTCTGCTTTTTCAAGTAGAATAAAGGAAAACTCAGGAATTGTCGAGTGTGTCCGGTGTGTAGCAGAAAAAGTCATCAGTGAAAAGAATGGAATAGGTATACAGGGAAGGATGGAGTTGAAAGTAGTAGTTCTGTCTATGAGATTGCCAGTTAGGCTTGTTGACCTCAAAACTGGAGGTAGTACCACAGGGAAACCTATAGCTCACACAGAAACATGAAACTAGAAACTATGTTTTACATGCCAGGTTGTCACAAGCCATTTTCTCATTCCTTGCACATTCTTTAGAGGTAAGATTGCTGTAGTCAGAATCTGGACTGTCTTCTTAAGAAAGAGGGATTCTGACTTATGCCATGGAAATGCTCTCAAATTACAATATTATGCTAAGTGAGCACTCAGTTTCTGATGTATAATCATTACCAAACTTTGGCAGAGCGCTGAGACATAGGAGTGAAGCAGTAAATGTAACAGAAGCCCTAGCTCCTCAAGAAACAGATTTAGCTTAGAAAGTGAAAGAAAATATGAAAAGAGGTATAAATAATCATTGTATAAATATATGAGAGAGTAACCAGTTCTTACAAATGAACAAAAATGGATTCCAACAAAAAGAATAGTCAGTCCTTAATAATTAAAAGCATAAATGATGAAATAAAAACTTAATAGATTAGTTGGTTAGCATATAAGACAGAAGAGAAGACAAATTTGATGAATTCAATATTTTTGTGTTAGGTATACAAATCCATCAAATTCAGTTATATTCTCTTTATGAGACACATATGGAAAAGGAAATAAAATGATAAAAAGTAAAATAAGTGATTGATAATTGGTGAAATGTTAATGAAAAGATGGCAACATATGTGCCAAAATAGAATCCAAGGTGAAAAAAATCACTGAAAAATATAATGACCTTTATAGATAAAAATTATAATGCATTATAAATATTTATGCTTATTTATAAGGAATACATATGAGGAATATAAGTAATAGCAGAAGGGACACACATGTATCATGTATATAGAAAAAGTGGTTAGAAATAGAAACAATGGAAAAGAATTTACACCACCCCTGCTTCAGAAATAAATTTTTTAAAAAATGTAAAGGTACAGAGAAGATGGATAAATGATGCTGTAAAGTTGATTCAATTTCATTTTATTCAATAAGGAGAGAATATGCGTTTTTAAAAATCCAATGGAATAGTTTTAAAGTTATCCATTCTAGGGCTACAAAGAATATTGAAGGACGTTTAAAAAACACAATATTACATAATCCATATTTCATTTCAAAATGTAATTGAATTATAAATACTAAGCAACAAAAGATAGCATATAAATAAATCATTAAATAAAACTCAATTAGTTAGAGATTAATAACAAAAACACATGGAGCTCTTCTAAACTTCTCAGCTTGAGAGAAAGTTAAAACTGAAATCACAGACTATTAAGAAATGAATGACAATGCAAACTAATGATGACATCAAGCTGATTTTCCAAAAAATTAACATCCTTCACTAATAAACACACATTAAATGAGTTAGACTTTAATCTTTGTAGCAAATAAAATAATACACAAAAGCAAATTAAATATATGAAAAGAAGTATTAAATATAGCAGCATAGATGAGTAATTTAAAAACACAGTCATTCTTTAAAAAATAAAGTAAAACAATAAATAATAATAGAATAGTAAAAAAATAAAGTAAAACAATAAAAACAGTAAAAACAAATAAAACGGGTTTCTGGCCCATGTGGGAGGAACAGAGAGAATGAGAGAAAGAGAAGAGATAGAAGAAAAGGCATAAATCACATTTACAGAGATTTTTTAAGAGAAGAAAACTCTTTGGTGCTTCAGCTCCCAGTTGAAACTGGCAGCCTTCTAGGTCGCCCAGATGAGTCTAAGCATAATCCTAAGTGGTCCATCTTTGTTAGTGGTGCACAGTGTAACATGCAGCAATTTGAGCTACATATTAGCCAAGATTTAGTACACTATTGTGCGAACTGCAAAGACAGTTAAGGTTGCTGTGGACTGTTCTGGGGTAAAGTACAGTAGAGTTAGCAGGAGTGATAGTCGCTCAGTTGTGTCTGACTCTTCGCCATCCCATGGACTGTAGCCTGCCAGGCTTCTCTGTCCATTAGATTCTCCAGGCAAGAATACTGGAGTGTATTGCCATTCCAGTCCATGGCAAAACAGTGAATATTAGCCTTTATCTGTGTGTAAAAGCAAACTGCTTTTTATCCTCCTAACATCATGGGTTTCAAAAAGAATGTATATATCAGGTCGGTAGATGCATATCAAATGCCACATCTGGCACTGCAGCTGAGACTGGGACTACCACCTGATTAAGATTATGAGAGTTGGCCATCGTCTTTGATGATCCATATGGAGGACAGGGAAGCCTGGTGTGCTGCAGTCCATGGGGTCTCAAAGAGTCGGATATGTGTCTGATTAGTGACTGAACAACAACATGGCTTTTGCAGAGACAGGACAGGTGAATTGAATGGAGATACAGTGGAGACTATCATCCCTTCATCTATATAAGTCCCTGTGTAAGTCTTTGATGGTAACATTAAGGGGAGTTTCTCTGAGGATGAAGTCTTCTTTCTGGTTGTCTATCAGGATTAGGGATGAAAGGGTTTGGTTTTTCTTCAGAAGCTTCCCCTTGGTCTTTGCTGTTATAATTAATTTATAAAGCAGAGAACTGAAGAGCATTCTTCTACCTAGAGAATATATCTAAACCTAATTGTGGGCTTCCCTGGTGGCTCAGACAGTAAAGAGTCTGCTTGCAATGCAAGAGACCTGGGTTCAATCCCTGGGTCAGGAAGATCCCCTAGAGAACACAATGGCAACCTACTCCAGTATTCCTGCCTAGTGAATCCCATGGACAGAAGAGCTTGGTGGGCTGCAGTCCATGGGATTGCATAGAGTCGTACACACCTGAGTAACTAACACACACACACACACACACACACACACACACACACACACACACGACCAGGGGAATAGCCACAGGGTGGTTGCATGGTCCCGTTAGAACAATGTGAGCGAGATCTGGGCCAGACTCCACTTATCACCTGGCCTCCACACATTCCTTTTCTAGCAGGGGGAACACAATTGTATTTTGGTTTACCAGGAATCAGTGTCAGTTCATACACTACCTCTGACAGTTATTGAAATGTCTGAGTACTGCCCTTCTCCAACACACAGCTACCTGGGCTAATAGGCAGATGTCACTTTATGGGAAAGATTAAGGAAAGGGATTTTGCCATGTGTTAATCTGTGGCATTTCAGGGTCTCCTTCCCCCTTCAATAATTGGCTCCATCTGTGAATTGACTTGAATCTGGAAACTGGATGAAAAATCATAATTTTTTTATTGTGTTAAACCTTGTGTCAAAACTTAAAAAATTCTGTCCAAAGAATATGAAAGAATTATATTCTCATTATGGTTGCTGACATAGGCCTTTATTTATCTGAACTTGATTATTATTTTTTTAATTTTAAAACTTGAGTAACATAGTAATCAGTTGTCCTTTCTGGAAGCTATAGGGGAGAAAACGTTTCCTGCTCATTGGGTTGTTGCTGGAATTCTTGGGCCCTTGCAGTTGTAGGACTGAGGTCCCCAGTTTCTTATTGACTGTAAGTTGAGAACTCTTCTTGTCTTGCAAAGGCTGCCACATATGTTGGCTGGTGGCCCTGTTTCTCCCTCTTCACAGCCAGCAAAAGGAGTTGAGTTCTCCTCTAGTCACACTGTTTTGACCGTCTCTTCCTCATATGATTAAATCAGACCAACCCAGAAAAATTTCCCCATTTTAAGGTTTTAATCTTAATCACATTTGCCAAGTCTCTTTTGGCATGTGGTATTCATAGGTATCAGGGATTAGGGCATGAACATTTTGGGAGGATGTTATTCTAACACAGAGAGATTCTGTTATTCCCTTGGCAGTGTTCTGTTTCCTCCTGAAGCAAGGCAATAATTCCTTGCTTGGTCTGTGGGGCCATTTACAGTACAAGGTCTCTGGCTAAGGGAAAATTATTCTCTGGCAAGTGGAACAGGAATGCTCTCACTGGCATGGATGGTTCAGGGAAATCTGGAGGTTCAAGATTCTCAGGCTTAGATGAATGTATAAACAAGTTGTGGCATATACAATGGAGTGCTATTTATTGATTAAGAGGAAGAAACTAACAAAAAGGATGAGTCTTAAAAGTATTATTTCAAGTGAAAGCACATAGACATAAAAACTCTTATACTATATAATTCCACTTATATAAAGTTCTAGAAAAGGTGACTCTAGGGAAAGAAAATAGATCAGTAGTTGCCAGAGGCTGAGGATGTAGGGGGCGGATTGACTACAAAGGAACATGGGGGAACTTTTTAAGGATGATTTTGTATCTTGAGTGTGATTGCAGTTGCATAAATAGTGTGTATTTATCAAAATTTACTGCCTTATATGACCCAGCAATCCCACTGCTGGGCATATACACCGAGGAAACCAGAATTGAAAGAGACACGTGGACCCCAATGTTCATCGCTGCATTGTTTACAATAGCCAGGACATGGAAGCAACCTAGATGCCCATCAAGTGACGAATGGATAAGAAAGCTGTTGTACATATACACAATGGAATATTACTCAGCATTAAAAAAAAATCATTTGAAGCAGTTCTACTCAGGTGGACAGAACTGGAGCCTATTATCCAGGGTGAAGTAAGCCAGAAGGAAAAACAACAATACAGTATACTAATGCATATATATGGAATTTAGAAAGACAGTAATGAGAACCCTGCATGTGGGACAGCAAAAGAAGCACAGATGTATAGAACAGTCTCGTGGACTCTGTGGAAGAGGGCAGGGGTGGGATGATATGGGAGAATGGCATTGAAACATGTTAATTATCATATGTGAAATCAGTCGCCAGCCCAGGGTTGATGCTCGGGGCTGGTGGACCAAGATGACCTAGGGGGAGGGTATCGGGAGGAAGGAGGGAGGGGGGTTCTCGAGGGGGAGCATATGTAAACCCATGGCGGTTTCATGTCAATGTATGGCAAAATCAACACAATAAAGTAAAGAAAATTAATAAAAATTTACTGCCTTATAGTTTAAAAGAGGCAAGTTTATTATATTTAAATTATACTTCATTATGATTTTACAAGCAAACAAACAAAAAGATTCTCAGGCTTATTCATTAAATGTCCCTCTCCTAGTTCACACAGGATTTTTTTTTTCCTACCAAGCACCAACTTTGATATAAGAAATTTGTTATGGTTTTCATTTAATCTCTGTTAAAGGTCTGCCACTCTTACAGTTAGATCAGGGGCCTGATTTTCAGCACAATCCAGCCTGCAGTTGAAGGAGAGTAGAGTCTTTAGACTCCTTGAGAGAGGACCTATAACTTTCATAGCTTGCCCTGAGTTGAAATTGGCTATTATGACTCTATTTGCTTTTTTTTAAGACTTCCAACAAACAAGACCAGTCTGTTCTATACTTACTCTTATTATCACTGGCTCCATATACCATTAATCCACCACAGCCACCATATAATACAGTGCTGTACCTTCTATCAACACTTTATCCAAAACAATAGGCAAAATTCTTAGTATCTCTAATTTTATTGAATTCCAATGGTAATGCTCACTCCAGCTACCAGTTGGAATAGGGATTGTATTACCATCTGACTGGTGATTGATCAGGCTTCAAAATTCCATATTGAAAGTCAATTGTCTAAGTCTACTCTTTGTACTAACTTGATTATTACCAAATTCCCCAGAAATATGAATTTGAGACAGAGTTTTATAGTGAAAGGCATTAGTACATTTTGGAGCATATAGTTCCAGGGAGGAGAAATAAGGGAAGAGCAGTAAAGTAGAGAAGAAGCATGAGCCAATACAAAGACATGTTATCGAGCTGGCCATTGTTACAAGCTACTGGTTACTTAATTCTGCAGTACTGTGCAAGAAGTCATATGAAAAGCATTTGACTGTCCATTTGGGGAAAAAAATTAATCCATCAGCTGTGAATTCTCCTTGATAAAGACGTGCCTAGGGGTTAACTCTCTCCTTTTTATTTATGGATTGCATGTGTAGGCATTGAGCTAGTTACCTAAGTGTGCTACTCTGCGGCATCAAGAGAAAAGTCTTGAAATTGGAGACAAGCAAATGGAATGGATGGTGCAATGGACAGATTGCTGTGTTCCTCCTAAATATATATATTGAAATCCTAATCCCTCAGTGTGATGGTGTTAGGAGAGGAGGCCTTTGGGATATGATTTGGTCATTAGGGTGGAGCTCTCATGAATGGGATTAGTTCACTTATGAAAAATGGGACAACAGAGTATTCCCTCGCTCTTTCCCTCTTTTGAGGGATAGAAGATAGAAGATGGCTACCTATGAATGAGGAACCAGGTCTTCACTAGAGGACCTTGATTGGACTTCCCAGCATCCAGAACTATAAGAAACAAAATTTCACTTGTCTATAAGCCATCCAGCCTTTGGGATTTTGCTATCGCAGCCTAAACTGACTAAGATAGGTGGCTTGAATCTAGATGATATCAACTGAAGACATGAAGCTAGTAGGAATTTAGGCAAGAGTTGGTTGCTGCAGTTGTGGTGGGATACTGGACAGCAGAGACCTAGGGAATGTGAAGCAGTAATTGAAAAGTGTCCAGTATACTAGCTGATAGAACTGTTGTGAGGATTCTATGAGTTAATATGTGTAAAGTAGTTAGAACATTGTGCAGCATATTGAATAGACAGCAAATAAATCATCAATTCTGTTGTATATCGTGGTGAACCCAATCAAGATGTGTAGAACTTTGTTATCTTGTTAGATCCTTCTAATCACTGATGCTAAATTTTCTGTTTTGATTTCAACCAAGAAAATACTCAAAGTATACAGATCAAATCTGGAAACAAATAACGAAAGTCTTCCTGCCTGAGGGTTTTCTCCATGTGATCTGAGCTTGAGTAAAACCTGTTAAATTTACCACAGAATTTTCTTATGAGTCATTTGTTTTTTAAAACCTATGACTCTTTAACAAAATTTGCTTCTTGCAAGAATCTCACTGCCAATTATGATTCTTAGTGTTGTGGACAAAAGAATAATGCTTTCCAACCATGTCAACCCTGTCAAAGAATCCCTTTCTAGATATTTATTTCAAGAGAGTACATTTCTTCATTGGGATTAATTACCAAAAAGTATTGAAATGAGAGATCTGACATTATGAATATGTATTTGGAAAATATAGTGGATTTTAACAAATAAAGTAGAAAATCATTTTTAAGGAAGAAGCGAAGGAATTGTGTCATTGTAATGATGACAAAAATTATGAAGCCCTTATTGTTTTAGATTCTGTCCTAAGCATATGACATACAATTTGTCATTTAGTCCCCACATAATTGAGGTATTAAGTCTGATTTGTATGGCTTACTTGTCCTTCATGATCAATATACTTTTTGATTGATTAATACCTATACTATATTGGTTGTTAAGAGTTTTTAATATCAATCAACCTTATAAGTATCTACCTGTTATAATTTACATTTCATAGAAGAAACCAAGGACTTTGTAGACTAAGTCACTTAATAGATTAGGCTAGTTAGTTGTTACAAGGGAACTCTTGAGAGTTATAAGAGAGTCTTGAGAGTCCCTTAGACTGCAAAGAGATCCAACTAGTACACCCTAAAGGAAATCAGTCCTGAATATTCGCTGGAAGGACTGATGCTGAAACTGAAACTCCAATACTTTGGCCAGCTGATGGAAAGAACTGACTGATTTGAAAAGACCCTGATGCTGGGAAAGATTGAAGGTGTGAGGAGAAGGGGCTGACAGAGGATGAGATGGTTGGATGGGATCACTGACTCAATGGACATGAGCTTGAGTAAGCTCCAGGAATTGGTGATGGACAGGGAAGCCTGGCATGCTGCAGTCCACGGGGTCACAAAGAGTTGGACACGACTGAGCAACTGAACTGAACTGAACTTAGTTGTTAAGTGGTAGGATAAATCCTAAAGTTCCTATTTCTTATGCTGTAAAGCTTCTACTATGTCCTGGCCTCTGACATAAATATATCATGCTACTGTGCAGGTGGTTGGAGCATATAAAATATTGCACAGTGGGTTAGCCAAGCATATGGATGAGAGTTAGGCTAATAAAAATTCATTGAAAGTGTTTTGCCCTGAAGAAAGCAAGGTGTCTGCCATTTTCTGGAGTTTATGTGTTGACAGTGTAAAGAACGGGTACAAAGAAGGTTGCCTTGCTTCCAACTTTATAGTCTCTGTCTAGTTAGGAAAGGAATAAATTGACCACATCTGCTGAAAATCTGTGTCTGTGCATTGGGCCTTGAAACTTTGTCACCAGCCCTCCTAGTCTTTCGCCCCAGATCCAGGATACTATATCCTAGACAGAAGTTTGCCAATTTTCACACCTTTTGTAAAACTCAGATTCTCTTGGACATCCATTAGCAGCTGAAAAATCCTTTTCTTTAAAGAGACACATAGTAAATATGTTAGAATTTGTGAACCAGTAGGACAAGTGGACGATAGTGTTATAAACAATATTGATATTACGTGACAAGAAAGAAAGTATATATGTACAAAATTTTGATGCTGAAATTCAAAATATGATGATTATTAAGTACAAACTTTTGGGTAATATAATTATTAGTGAAAAAAAATGTTATTTTGGGGGATAACATTTCACTTAGCTAGGGCTCAAAGTTGGTATTCTCTGTTATCTAACAGAGAATATTTGTTGATTACAATATTTGTTGATTACAAATATCCATCCATAAAAGATATTCTTAACACACAGGCTGTACTAAAACAGGTGGTATGTGAGATCTGGCCTACAGGCCATAGTTTTCCAACTCTTGTTGTAGGAAAAGCTTGAGGTTCTATTGGGAAACAGGTAAAAATACGTAGATTTAACATGCAGAAAGCCATCATGAGCAGAGTTCTATAAAGATTTTTATTAGGATTTCATGTGTGCAGAGGCAAAGAGGGAGGAATTAGTATTTTGAGGATCCAGGGATACCTGTCTCAGTCCTTAGTTTCAAGCCCCAGCTCCATGGAGTCGGAGCTATGCATGTGTAAACTGGGGCATCAGACAGATAATAGAGGCATATTGTTGAGGGGCTCTGTATTACACAGGAAGTACAAGTGTCTTTCTGTCAGTGTGCACTTTAATGACAAATTGTGGCCTGTAGTGAGGAAGGAGGAATTTTCCACAGTTTTTGATAAACACTGGGTAGCTAGGAACTGTAAAGATGCAGAAAATACAAGTTTGGGAGAAGTGAGAGGCAGGGGCCTTGACACAAATGTCCGTCTTTCTGCAGAAGGCACCAGCTGTGTTGGCAAAGTGAGACTTCATCTTCTAGAAGCTGTAGAATACTTAACATATTAGAAGTCATGAATATGCTGTTGCATTCTGCAGAGTCAAGTAGGAACCTTTTTTTGATGCAACACTGCTGCACAAGAATTCTAGGGTGGTCACTGTTCCTTTAGACATATTGGAATAATTAAAAAGTAACACACTGGGGAGTTCCATTTCCACATGACATCATGAGGAGCTCTGTGGACCCACTTCTGTGAGAAACAAACAAGCAAACAAAAAACCTTGCAAACACTATTTCAAAAGAAAACAAAACAGGCTTCCCTGGTGGCTCAGTGGTAAAGAATCTACCTGCCAATGCAGGAGACACAGGTTCAGTCCTTGATCTGGGAAGATCTTACATGCCATGGAGCAACTGAATCCATGCATCACAGCTACTAAGCCTGTGCTCTAGGGCCTGGGAGCTGCAGCTGCTGAACCTACCTGCTGCAACTACTGAAGCCGCTGGCTCCAGAGATTTTGCTCAGCAACAAGAGAGGCTATCGCAATGAGCAGCTTGTGTACCGTAGCTGGAGAGTAGCCCCAGCTTGCTACAGCTAGAGAAAGGTCTGTGCAGCAATGAAGACCCAGCACAGCCAAAGAAACAAATAAACAGAATTAAAAACAAACAAACAAACAAACAAACCCACCAAGCATTTAAAGTCTTGTACATTGTCCTAAGATAGAAGACTTACTGGAGAAAACCTACTAACTCTTAGTAAGAACCATGAGAGTCTTTGGCATTAGAGCCACAACCTACTTCCCCCTCACTCACCCCCACTTTTGAGTTAAGCCTGGGGGAAGCTCCACTGGGCAGATAAAGCTTCCCACTGCCCTCAGCTTCCAGTCAAGGTTCATAGTATTTGAACTAGAGATGCGAACTGCTAGCTTGCTTCATCCCCTCTACTTTCCAGTAGAAGAGACTAAATTCCTGGGGAGTGAAGCAAAAAGATTGAGCATTCCTTTCCTCCACCCAGATCCTCTTCACGGTAGTTATTGTTGTTGTTCAGTCAGGTCCAACTCTTTGCAACCCCAAGGACTGCAGCACACCAAGATTCTCTGTCCCTCACGGTCTCCTGGACTTTACCCAAGTTAATGTCCATTGAATCAGTGATACCATGCAACCATCTTGTCCTCTGTCACCCTCTTTTCCTTTTGCCTTCAGTCTTTCCCAGCTTGGGGTCTTTTCCAATGAGTCAGCTATTTATAGTACAAAGGCCTTATTCAGATTGTTTTCAAGGTTCTCTTTTTGTCTTTGGTTTTTGGCACTTTGATAATAATGTGTTTCAGTGTGGATCCAGTTTGAATTTATTCTTCCCGGAGTACACTTGTAAAATATGTAGAGTAATTTTTATTAAATATGTGTAATAGTGTCTTGTGAAATTTGGAGGTTTTCAGCCATTATTTCTTCAGATATTCTCTCTGTTCTTTTCCCTTTCTTTTCTCCTTCTGGGATTCCTATTATGTCTGTAGATGGTTTCCCCATGTCTCTTGCGTGCTCGGTCACTTCAGTTGTGTCCGAGTCTTTGCAACCCTATAGACTGTAACCTGCCAGGCTCCTCTGTCCATGGGATTCTCTAGGCAAGAATACTGGAGTGGGTTGCCATGCCGTTCTCCTGGGGATCTTCCTGACCCAGGGATCAAACCTGCACCTCCTACATAGCAGGTGGATTCTTTACCGCTGAGCCACCCGGGAAGCCCCAATATCTCTTATACCCTGTTTATTATCTTTTATTTCTTCTACATATACTAGGGAATGTCTTCGTTTAAGTTTGCTAGTTTTTTCTTCTCCTTGCTCAATGCTAAACCCCTCTAACTTTTCATTTCAGTTATTTTACTTTTCAGCTTCAGAGTTTCTCCTTGGTTCTTTTTTAAAGTTTCCATTAACTGATAGTCTCCATTTGTACATACATCATTCTCCTGGTTTACTTTAGCCTTTTGTTTATGATTTTCTTCAGCCATTTGATTGTATTTGAGCTCACAGATTGTCCTGAATCTTTTGGAAAGGCCGAGTGACCTACTCACTGGATGAACACTGGATGTTATGCAGTTATGATGTTATGAAGCAACAGATAAGTTGTATATACAGCAACATGGAGAAAGCTTCAATGTAGAGACCTCAGTGAAAAATTAAGAAATGAAAGAAGTAATATATATAGCATGAGTTATATAGTTTAAAATTACATGCACACAATAATTACACATCTTACATAAAAATGTTTAAAAAGAGGGACGGTATTAAACAGCATATAATGGTTGCCTCTGTAGGGAGACTTAGAAGTGAGAAAAGAGGATAAAAGTACTATAGTCATTATTTTATAATAACTTTTTAGGGAATCTATAAAAATACTGAATCTCTACACTGTACACCTGAACTAACACAATATTGTAAATCAACTTTACATCAGTAAAAACGTACATGCATAGCAAATGAATGAATGAATGAACAAATAATTAAACAAATAAATGGGACTTTCCTGAACCAAAGATTAAATATTATGAACTGGGGGAAATGATTAACTCAACCTTTTGCACCTGAGGTCCATTAAAAAAAAAACGCCCTACAGAAAACTCTGAAACATATGACAAGTTTAGACTATCCAAAAATGGAATAGGAAATTTGAAATGTGCCAGTTGGCTGACTAGCAGTGAGTGTCTGGGGGCCGGTCTTTCATTTTCAAGGGAAGATATTCCAAGGAACAACTGGCAATTGTTCCTTAATAGAAGTTCCTACATCCTTTTGGGGCCTTCTTTGCACCTGGATATGGATGACCTTCATGAGATGTGAACTGCATGTATTAAGAGACTTGGATTATTTCAAGGTCTGAGGGATAGAGTATCCTCTTAGAGGTAACATCCTGTCATCCTCTCTGACATTTCAGAGTTCTTCATTAATACTCTGGAGGGGTAAGAAAATGGGAAGAAAATTGGATATAGGAGGCTTAAGATGATGTTCAAGCCTACTTCTCCTTGAATAAGCAGAGTTTCTCACGTATGATCTGTTTGAGACAGGGAATGATGAGAGGAGGAAGATGGATCCAGAGTGTATAGTACTCTTTTGTCCTCTTAAAAGCTGCTTATCCAGTTGAACCAGAGGGAAGGAGATGCAAGCAATGTGAGCCAGAATAGTTATAGCTGAATCTCCGAAGCTCTGCATTTATAGAGAGATTTTTCTTATTGGGGAGAACATGTGGGAGTGGTGTGGGCCAGATTAATGTGCTGGAAATATTGCAGCCTCCAAAAGAACGAGCTAGAGAATGAAAATGGAAACAGGAGATAAGGAAATTCATTTCTGTACGTTGCTTCATTTTCTACTTTTGTTCTGGTAGGAAGTCCTACCATCTATATCTGTACAGTGTCCACGGTTCATCACATTTATTATCATACTCTCATTGCAGTGTGTTAGTCGCTCAGTCATGTCTCTCTGTGACCCCGTGGACAAAATTACTTTTGTCATGTGCTGTGTGCGTGCTTAGTTGCTAAGTCATGTCCGACTCTGTACAACCCCATGAACTGTAGCCCGCCGGGCTCCTCTGTCAATGGGATTTCCCAGGCAAGAATACTGGAGTGGGTTGATATTCCCCTTCTCCAGGGACTCTTTCTGTCCCAGGGAGCAAACCTGGGTGTCCCGCATTGCAGGCCGATTCTGTACTGTCTGATCCACCAGGAGAGCTCTCATTGCAAAATCAACTCATTTTATATTTCATCTAAATTTTGTTAGCTTTTTATTTATCTGGAGCTTACACACAACTCTATGGGAGCCACAAGCTGCATGTGTCTGTTGAGTGCTTGAAATGGGGTTAGTGTGACCCAGGAGGAAAAAGTTTTATGTTAATTGTAATTAATATAGTTTTAAATTTAAAAATGAAAGTAGTATAAAAGAGTTATCTCTTTTTTTTTTTTAATTTATTTATTTTTTTAATTATTGTTTTAGCCATACATTGTTATGATATCACCATGGGTTTACATATGCTTCCCCTCCGGGTCCCCCCTCCCTCCTCCCTCCCCCCCGGGAAATCTCGCTGCACCAGTCCCGAGCATCAATCCTGGGCTGGCGATTGATTAGACACATGACAATTAACATGCTTCAATGCCCTTTCTTAAACACAACTGCATTGCTTTTGTAAGACTATGTTCCATGTTAACCATTGGAAATTTAACACTCAAACTGAGATTTGCTGTTAAGTGTAAAATATATATCAGATTTTGAAGACTTGGTTCAATTAAAATAATGTAAATTGTCTCATTAATAGCTGTTTATATTGGTTAGATATTAAAATGATATTTTGAATAATTTGGTTAAACAAAATATGTTATTAAAATTACTTTTCTTTTTACTTTTTTAATATGGCTACTGGGAAACTTGAAAATGTACCTGTGGCACACATTATATTTCTATTGGATAGTGCTAATCTAGAGCACAGATTTTTTTTCCAACGTTGCATTGTCTACTACCAGAGTCATTAGCCATAAGTGTGTTTACATTTATGTTAATTAAACTAAAATAAAAATAAAAATACATTACTTAGCACTAACTATTTAAAGTGCTTGATAGCCATATGTGGCTAGTGGCTGCCCTACTGGAGACTATTGATACAGTCTAGGGCTTTAAGGTATTGAAGGCCTTTGTCCTTAACTTGAATCATGCCCTCTGCCAAGTAATTTTCAGTTTTCTTAATAAAAGGTTAATTATGGAATATTTCTATTATTGCAGAAAATTCTATTGGAGTGTGCTATTCCTTCCAGGAAGCAAGGACCCCTTTCAAGTCAGTGAAACTACTTTTGCTATTAAAATTCATTTCAGAATTATACCAATACACTGACAAGGACTGGGTTGCCAGCTCCAGAGTGAACTATAGCTCGTGATCTACTGTCCATTGACCACAGAGTGACATCTAGATTCCTTAGTAATATGTCCCTTACAGCATGAGCCCATTTATATTTTATCCTTAAGGTTTGGTTTGTCTCTGCACTCTACAAAGTCCACTCTAGTATATTCTTTTCTGGAAGCCATCTCATCTGCATGAAAATAGTAATGTTCTCTCCCACAAACAGAAAGAAGTAACATAAGTTCTAAGTAAATTCCCAGAAAGTTGAAGAAGGGATCTAAATGAAGGCAGTCTGAGTTCTTTCACCTTAAGTTTTCCTAAACAATATGATTGCTATGCTTGCTCTTCTCTGTAATCATGAGAAGGAAAAAAACCCTTAAATTAATCACTTTTTAAAAGCTTTAAAAATCATTCTTTATGTCATGGCCTTATTTGAAGATAACAGAGGAGCTGGGAGGGATTTTGTTTTGTTCCTGCCCTATCCCTGGTCTGAGAACAGTGTCTGCACATACATAAGCACTTAACACGTACTGTTGCTCACCTTTAGAAGGTGGATAAAATTTGGAGGCCTGCAAAGGATAAACAGATACCTGGCCCAATATGAAGAAACAGTTTTTGAGACCTGAAGGAGGTCTCTTTTTATAACAGTAGCTTTATTGTCATAAATTTGCTTTATGGCAATATTTATTGCATTAATTTATTATTATACTATTGATGAGGCTTCCCTTGTGGCTCAGTGGTTAAGAAACTGCCTGCTAATGCAGGAGACATGGGTTTGATCCCTGGGTCATGAAGATCCCCTGAAATGGCAAACCACTCCAGTATTCTTGCTTGAGAAATCCCATGGACAGAGGAGCCTGGTGGGCTAGGCTGTGGGGTCACAAAGAGTCAGACATGACTTAGGGACTAAACAATAATAACAATACTACTGATAAATTTCTATATTCCAAGCATTTAAGATTAAAGATAAATAATTTGTAATCCCTGTCTTCAAGAGATTTGTACCTTAGAGCAAGATCTCAATTCAGAGTTACTGATGTTTTGGGCCAGATAATTTTTTGTCTGGGGACTGATCCTGTGCATGATATAATACTTAGCAGCATTCTTTGCATCTTCTGACTAGATGCCAATATCATCCTCATGCCTGTGCTGCTATCCTGCCACACACACACACACACACACACACACACACACACACACACACACACAATCACACGTACACTAAATGTGACAACCAAAATTCTCCAGTCATTGCTTAATGTCTCTTGGTTGAGAACTATGCTTAGAGAGAGAGAGAGAGAGAGAGAGAGAGAGTGATCTGTATAAATAGGGAAGGGTTATGCTATAACAGGGGTGATGGTGGAAATACTAGTAGGGTAAAATAAGGGTCATTAAGAAGGACTTTTCCTCCCTCTGAGTGTAGTTAATCAAGAAAGACTTCATGAAAGTGTTATTCCAAAGATTCCTGGCTCAGGGTTTTTCCCATTTACTTCTAACCCTGACCTTGGAGTAAATGCTAAGGACAAAAGTGAGTGGATGTTTCTAAAAGTTGCAATAATTCCAATGGGGTAAAGTGTGTATATTATCTACCAGTGCTTAACTCATTTCAGGAACTGATGTGGGCTTTAGAAGAAGCTATTTTAAAAAGGTCAGAAGTCCCAAATTTAAATTTTGATGTTGTACTCTATTACTATATAAATGACTTTGAAAAGGCTATCTTATTAATCAATGATTTTACACATCGAGTTTTCGTGTTTTGTTGTTGTTTAGTCTCTCAGTCGTTCTCTTTTGTGACCACGTGGACTGTAGCCCACCAGGCTTCACTGTCCACGAGATTTCTCATGGAGAGCACTGGAATGGGTTACCATTTCCTTCTCCAGGGGATCTTCCCACCCAGGGATTGAACCTGGGTGCAATGCGGTTCAGATTCTTTCCCACTAAGCCGCCTGGGAAGCTCCACAAGTGCTTTAGAGATGCACAAAAATATGACTTGCCTTAACCAAAACATATTTCATTTCCGGTTGTAGACTGAAGACATAAATATATAAAAATATAATAACCATATGGAATTTTGAAACTATAGTGGACTTCACCATTCTCCAGTCTTACCCAGTTTCTTGAACTGAACTTTATACTGCACAACCCTCCACATCATCTCCTGGGAGTTAAGTTTAAAAAGTCCCCCCCCCTTTTTTTTTCTTTCATTTAGCTGAGGGGAGGGAGGGAAGCCTTCCTTCTGGGCCAATTTTGTAGCATTACGCAACACTAGGCTACAGCTTTCAATTTGTCTTGGACCCTTGACAAAGGACAATCGTCAGTTCTAGTGACATTGAGGAAAGCCCCGGGGCTTGGTGGATTGCCTTCTTCTGGATGATTCATTTGGCAGCTTTAGAAGGAAGTTGACAGATGGTCCATACCCTACTACCATGAAGCCACTCTAATTTGGCTTCTTCTTTTGGATGACATTTGGTACTGCCTTGAATGACCCAGAATATCCACATATCACCGTGGTCCTGGCCACTCATGCTGGTTAGCTTTCTCAAGAAGCTGGCTCTGCTGAAATCTCCATGTCCACCAGTAGTTTCCCTTGAGTACAGATGCAGGAATTAAGGCGTGGATTATCTGATTCTTTTTCATTCTATTTTCCATCTTATTTGTTATAGCCTGTATTTTATTTGGTACTTTCTTTAGATTCAAAAGCCTATTTTGATGCATAACAAATGAACAAACATTAGATTTTTCTCACATTCTTTATTCTTGTTCTAAAGTCCTTACTTTCACTCAAGGTAAGATTGGGGCCTCTGAATGACCAGAAGAAAATTATTGGGAAGAAGGGGATAGGAAAGAAAGCTCTAAGTGTGATATACGAATTTGGTCTTGCTATATCAAAGTACAGGAAGGTACCCCAGAGAAAGTCTTCTATGGGTTGGAGGGAGCCAAGCAGTCCTCTCAGATGAGGCAAGACTTCAGCGAGCTCTTTTCCGGTGGTAAGATTTTAGATAGATAAAAAGTCATGAGGAAGGGGCGCCAGGGTATTCTAGGCCAGAGGATTTATATGAGAAAAGGTCCAGAGATGAACTGTGTCTGTGAACAGGCCAGCCCAATTCTAATCTGACAAAAGATCAGCAAAAAATTGCTTTCTTTGAAGCAATTCATCTTCATTGTTTTGAAATTGCTTGCTTGTTTGTGAGTTACTGCAACAAAATCATGAAGCCTGTCAAGTGAAAGAAGTAGCCTTTCTCATCTCTATTCCATCTGTGCTGTAGACTCATGGCAGGCACCGGACAAGCATCTTCTGAGGGAAAGTGATCCTTTTCTGTCACTGCCTATGTCACATTACAGTAAAAACACGAATATAACAGAAAATACTCCTTAGCACTTACTCCCCTCAGGAGATATGAGTAGCCAAAAACTCATGCTGAGTGTTTAAACTGCTTAGACAGAGGGAAAAAAAAAAGATGGCAGTAAGGTCTTTCTTAAGGACAAAACTACTTATCATTTTGTTTGGCCTGTTACAGGGACAGAAAAGGCAGGAAATGGTGGAAGACAAAACTTTCTCATACTCTGCCCACCTTCTCCTGGGGCTGGGAGACTGCAGATCTTTTCTGGAACACCACCATATGAAAAACAGCTGCAGTTTAAATGTGGAAAAGCTAAGTTCAGTCTCGTTGGGAACTAGTTTTGATTAATTGCAGAAAGAAACACCCAACCTAAATACTATTATTAAAACCTGCAGCAGGGAAAAAAACAGGTCCAAAGCTGCTTACTCAAAGAGGGGGAAATATAGTTACATTTAAGCTATAGTTGTCAGATTATCACCAATTTTTGGTTTTCATAATCCTTAGCTTGATTTTAACTTTATGGTGAAAACTAATGAATCAGGTGAGCAGGAAATAAAAATTAAAAATAAGTGAGTCTCAGTGAACTAAAGTTTAGCTATTTTTATCAAAGAATAACAAGACATCTAAGGGAACTAGCAGTTGCTTTGAATTATCCACTAGTCGGAACAAACTCATATCATAATAATGAGAAGTTAGTCTATTACATAAGGCTCATAAGCTATTTGTAGCCTCTTTCACAACATAAGCTTTTCTTTTTTTTCTTCATAATTCACTTTAAATAGAATTCAAACACTAAAAGTCTGCCAGCAAAATCAAAGACTTCCTGTTTTGTCTTTAAAATAAAATGCAACTACTTTAAATAAAATTGTTAATGTCTTCATCATCCTTGTTCACACACTGTAGGCCAAACTGCAAAGGCTGGAGGACACATGTCAATGAAAACTGTTTCCTGAAAAAATTAGGAATCACTGGCAAAATTGACTTAAAAGAGCCTACAAATAATGCTACATCTGCCATGCATTTTTTTCTTTTTTAAAATTACAAATGAGGATGCGGTGGTTCTGTGATATCCATGTCAAAAACATGAGGCCTACACATTTAGAAACAGGTGACTATCTTGCCTTGTTGATAAGCGAACAGGATGGAAGCTGCAAACTATTATGTGTCCCATGGTTCTTACCACACAGCATATATAGACAAAGCAGGTTCTGTAGCCCAGAGCATCGCAAAGAGTGTATTAGTTATATATGTGCCGTAGATAAGGCTTCCCCAGTAGCTCAGTGGTAAAGAATCTGCCTGCCGATGCAGGAGACATTGGAGACTCTGGTTCGATATCTGGGTGGGAAAGATGCCCTGGAGGAGGGCAAGGAAACCCACTTCAGTATTCTTGCCTGGAGAATCCTATGGATAGAGGAGCCTGATGAGCTACAGTCCATCAGGTTGCAAAAAGTTGAACATGAATGAAGCAATTGAACTCATATGCATGCTCATTCCATAGATATTGACGTCCTTGGGCCCTAGGAAAGAAGGGGCCTAGAAGTGCTAGTCAGGGTGGCTTGCTTCAAAGAGCAAGTAGCTTCCTCCAGTGTATACACCTATGAAAAGAATTTGTGTATAAGGGATTTTTTGTGTGAAAGAAGACACCTACAAAAGAGTGGGGGAAGCAGGAAACAGAAGGAACAGAAGTGAGCAGATAGAATTTCCTTAGTGAAGTACCAGACTCAGCTGGAATTTTCAGGGACCTCTGGAGCATAAAATACAGCTCAGATTTTGTCTCACCTTGAAGTAAGAAATGGCTATAGACAGCCCCAGAGGGACACAATCTACCAAGCACCACTGGCTCTTGATAAGTGAGGGAAGTATGGGTAAAGTAGCACCAGCAGCTCAGGGGTAATGCTCTGAATATATGTGCCAGGCATGAGCCCCAAGCAAAGCCCATAGAAGCTGGAGGATGGAAACAGAAGTATAAAAGGGATCTCAGGCTTTCAAGGTAGAACAACTATAGTCTCTACTACATCCTCAAATTATATTCTTGAGGAGTAGGGTCTGGCAGTATTCGCTCACCGTTCCCAGTGGCAGCAAAAAATATAATGAGCAATATGTGGTCTTTAATATCCATCTTTGTTGTATAGAGACCTACTATTCACCAGCAGCAGCATCCACTGGGAACTGTATGGAAATGTAGAGAATCTCAGACCTCATGCTGTATTTACTTAATCAGAGTCTGAGTTTTAACATGATACTTGAGTGATTTGCATGAACAGTAAAGTCGGAGAAACACTAGTGTAGATCATGCTCAAACAAGTGCTTTGTCTCTTGGCTATTTTCCAGCAGCAAGTTGCAGAATGGCTGTCGACCACCATAAATGAGAGATCCTGGACCTGTTGGAAAATTTCATGTCCCAGGTGCCCAGGGAATATGATGCACAGATCATAATGCTCTGTGACTGGCTGCGGTGGGATGTGAATTCAGGCAGGAGCTCCTGGAGGGTGAGACTCCATGAGGCAGCCACAAATATTTCCCTTCTCATATATTGGACCCTATTGTGTGTTTGCAGCTGGTTTGTCCATCTAATAGCATCTATTCTCATTTGCAAAATACATGCACATTTTTGCAAGTTCAAGATATATCAGAATGGCTGCAATCCAAAAATCCACAAGTAATAAATGCTGGAGAGGATGTGGAGAAAAGGGAACTCTCTTACACTGTTGGTGGGATTGCAAACTAGTACAGCCACTATGGAAAACAGTGTGGAGGTTCCTTAAAAAGCTGCAAATAGACCTGCCATATGACCCAGCAATCCCACTGCTGGGCATATATACCAAGGAAACCAGAATTGAAAGAGACACGTGTACCCCAATGTTCATCGCTGCATTGTTTACAATAGCCAGGACATGGAACCAACCTAGATGCCCATCAACTGATGAATGGATAAGAAAGCTGTGGTACATATACACAATGGAATATTACTCAGCATTAAGGAAAAATTCATTTGAAGCAGTTCTACTCAGATGGACGAAACTGGAGCCCATTATCCAGAGTGAAGTAAGCCAGAAGCAAAAACAACAATACAGTATATTAACGCATATATATGGAATTTAGGAAGACGGTAACGAGAACCCAGCATACGAGATAGCAAAAGGAACACAGATGTATAGAATAGACTCAGGGCCTCTGTGGATGAGGGTAAGGGTGGGATGATATGGGAGAATGGCATTGAAACATGTTAATTATCATATGTCTAAGCAATAGCCGGCCCAGGATTGATGCTTGGGACTGGTGCAACGAGATTTCCTGGGGGGAGGGAGGAGGGAGGGGGGTTATGGAGGGGGAGCATATGTGAACCCATGGTGATATCATGTCATTGTTTGGCAAAACTAATAAAAAAATGTTTAATAAAAAAAAAAGATATATCATTGTTTCAGAAACTGTGAGGGAAGAATTTGGAGCGAAAATTCCTTTGAAGTATCTGCCAGTTTTTCAACATGGCATTTATTAAAACAACTATTAGAATCTTGAAATGTAATTTGAACTGTTATCTACTCTTGAACAGTAACAAAATTGATTTAAAATTTTGTATTTACTACTTGGGTAAATGACATTTTTTCTGTCAGTGATGACTTCAGATTTTTATTAGTGAGCCTTAGATCACTAGTGGTGTGGAGTCATTGTACCAAGCAGCCTCTAAGACGGCCCCCAGTGAGTCTCACCTCCTGGTATTCACATCTGTAAGTGAAAGTGAAAGTGAAGTCGCTCAGTCGTGTCCGACTCTTTGAGACTCCATGGACTGCAGCCTATCAGTCTCCTCTATCCAAGGAATTTTCCAGGCAAGAGTACTGGAGTGGGTTGCCATTTCCTTCTCCAGGGGATGTTCCCAACCCAGGGAAAAAACCCGGGTCTCCTGCATTGCAGGCAGATTCTTTACCATCTGAGCCATCATGGCAAAGTGATCTGTGAACAGATTTCCCTGGCTGATGCCTCAGATAAGACTGCAGTTCTGGTTGACAGCTTGACTGCAGTCTCATGAGAGACGTTAATTCAGATATATGCAACTTTGCTTATATCCTGAATTTCTGACCATAGAAATTGTGAGATTGTAAATGCTTCTTGTTTTAAGTAGTTATGTTTTAAGTAGTATTTTGCTATGCTGCATTAGGTAAAAAAGACAGAGAGCCGTATCAGGCATAAACATACTATAAAAATATGTTAATGAAGTAAAGTCATTTTTTATTTAATAACTGAAAAACATTTTATTTGAAGATTTTGGATGACAGACATTTCTCCAAATAAGACATAAAAATGGCTAACAAACACATGAGAAGATGCTCAACATCACTCATTATCAGAGAAATGCAAATCAAAACCACAATGAGGTACCACTTTACCCCAGTCAGAATGGCTGCCATCCAAAAATCTACAAGCAATAAATGCTGGAGAGGATGTGGAGAAAAGGGAACCCTGTTACACTGTTGGTGGGAATGCAAACTAGTACAGCCACTATGGAAAACAGTGTGGAGATTCCTTAAAAAACTGCAAATAGACCTGCCATATGACCCAGCAATCCCACTGCTGGGCATACACACCGAGGAAACCAGAATTGAAAGAGCCACGTGTACCCCAATGTTCATCGCCGCATTGTTTACAATAGCCAGGACATGGAAGCAACCTAGATGCCCATCAACTGATGAATGGATAAGAAAGCTGTGGTACATATACACAATGGAATATTACTCAGCATTAAAAAAAAATTCATTTGAATCAGTTCTACTCAGGTGGACGGAACTGGAGCCCATTATCCAGAGTGAAGTAAGCCAGAAGGAAAAACAACAATACAGTATACTAATGCATATATATGGAATTTAGAAAGATGGCAGCGAGAACCCAGCATGCGAGACAGCAAAAGGAACGCAGATGTATAGAATAGACTCGTGGACTCTGTGGAAGAGGGCAAGGGTGGGATGATATGGGAGAATGGCATTGAAACATGTTGATTATCATATGTGAAATCAATCGCCAGCCCAGGATTGATGCTCGGGGCTGCTGCACTGACATTTCCCAGGGGGAGGGAGGAGGGAGGGAGGAGGGAGGGGGGTTCTGGAGGGGGAGCATATGTACACCCATGGCGATATCATGTCATTGTATGGCAAAACCAATAAAAAGAAAAAAAAATTAAAAAAAAATAAAAACACTAAAAAAGAAATTGCATATTATTCTTCCTATAATACTACTAAAAATATGATGATATGTAATGAAGTTTTCAACAAATTTGCTGTTTCTAAATCATCTCCAGTTTTTTTAGTTATGAGCTATCAAAGATATTATAAAATATACACTTAATCAAAATGTACAATAATTTAGAAAGTAGACTGAGGAATAGTGAAACTCATAGAGTGATCTTTCATTTGGGAGAGTAGCATGATTTTAAGAGCATAGGCTTTGGTGTCACACAGACCCTGGTTCTAGTCCCAGCTTTGCTGGTTTCTAGCTCAATACTTTGGGAAGAAACTTAAATAGTTGAGCCTTATATACTTATCTGTAAAATGATAATTATAGTGAAATATATATCATAGGCTTATTATAAGGCTTATAAGAAGTATAGTATTATTATTATTATAAGGCTTATATGAGTGCTTAGTATATATTTGCTATCAAGCAGAAATTGTTCAATACATTTTAGTTGATCTTGTTATTGGAATTTAAAAGAATCTACTTTCCAAACTCTTTAACCTTTACTTATAAATTGTTTGATATTCTAACTGAAAATTATTCCTATGTATTCCTTGAAACATGTCTTCCAGCAATACCTGTTTGCTAAAACTTTGCTGTCCTATTTCACGATACTACAGGGACTTGAAAAAGCTATCTTTCTTTTATGAATACACCATGATTAGAATGTCACCATTTCATTTTTATCCATTAATCTGAATCAATAGTTTATTATATATTTACTAAGCCTTTCTTAAATTTTAACCCAATATGCCAATTACAAATAAATGGAACAGCTGTAGACTTAGAATATTGCTAAACCTCAAAAATTTATGCTGTGTTCTAAAATGCTATTATTCGTATATTTTTAGAGCCTCTAAGTTCAATTATTTGTGTGCTTTTCTGCTGCTTTCCTTTTTCCCCTCCTTCCTCTGTTTTTCTCTACTTCCTTCAAAGCTTCTTCCCTTCCTTCCTTCTCTCCTCTCTTTCTTCCCTTCTTCCCTATTCATATTGAAATGATTTGAGTTATTTAGATGATGATAATAGGGTAAAAATAGATAAAGACATCAAGATAGAGATAGAAGTAAAATGAAGCAGGAGTACTGCTGTATATAGAAATATATAAGAAAAGATTTTGTAGCAAAAGAGACATGGGGTAAGTTATAACATTCATAATATCAATAAGATAAAAATACACATATATAAGTTGCTGAGGAAACACAAGTTTATACTGGCATTAAAAAATAAAATAGTTTTTTCCTGAGAGATTTCATAAGAGCATTTTATCATAAAATGCTAAAAATATACACCCAAGAAATAAATGTCAAATTCCTATGCTGCTTTTTAATGCACCTATTATGGACTGAATTAGGTCCCCTTCAAAATTTATATATTAAAGTCCTAACCCCCAGCACCACAGAATATGACCTTATGTGGAAACAGGGTAGTTGAAGATATAGTTAAGATGAGGTCATAGGTGTGAGCCCTTAATCCAATAATGGTTAGAGTCCTTATAAAGGGGAAAATCTGGATGTAGGCCCACATACTGAGAGGATGTATTTGACACTTAGACAGCCAATGAGAGAGGCCTGGAACAGCCTTCAGAAGGAACAAGCCTTCCGACACTTTGATTTCAGACCATTTTTGTTGTTCAAGTTGCCCAATTTGTAGTATTTTGTTATGAGAGTTGTAACAAACTAATGCAGAACTCCCTTCATTATACACTAATAACATAACCTCAAAAACAAATCATAAAGAGAATTGTAGAAAGCAGTCCAAAATTAAATGCATTTGATTGTCATCCAGTTATTTATTTATACATGATTTTTAAGAAACATTTGTGAAGGTCTGGTATATTCCAAAGTTTTGACAAGCATAGGGAATTTGGAGAATGGTATATACCCCAATGTCCATTCATCATCAAGTGATTGGTCTAAGCCAATCAGAACAGTCTTATTCTGCTTGACAAGGATTGCATCAGGAATAATCGTAGGACCCAATGGAAAGTGAGGCAAAACCTGGGGCTTCACGGTTTCCTCACTTTGAAGGCGATATAGGAAGAGATCATCTTATTTTCATTTATACATGTTCTTGCCTCAAAACGTAATCTGGAAATGTAAAAAATGGAAAGAAAAAAAAATCTGGGAAGAACTGAACCTATATGGAGACTAAGCGAAGAGTCAGCTTGAGGGCAAAACCAATTTACAGAAGATAATAGATCAGGGAGATGAAAATAATCTGGTTCCTGGATGACATTTGTTGAGCCATTAAATCAATCCATGCTGGAATTGGCTCTGTTATTAAACTTCTTATGTGGGGAAATAAATATCCTCATTATTTCAGACAGCTCTAGTTTGGTTTTCTGTTACTTACATTCAAAGCATTCAGACAGTTTGAAATACAGTCCCTTCTTGCGCTGTTTGTTAGATCTTCATAGGGTCTCCGCCTCCTGCCCCGGCAGGCGGTAGGAGTGCACTTCCTTCACCACTGTCACATCGCACCTTGTAGTTTGGCATGGCCTCATGCGTTTCCTTGACCAGTGAAAGACGAGCAAGAGTCGTGTATCATCAGTTCTATGGGAAATATTTAGAACCAGAGCTCTATTCACTATTTTCGCTTTCCTCTGCTGCTGATATAAGAAACATACATCATGATGGCCACTCTGCAAGCCTAAGTACTCAATCCACTAAGCCTAAGCCAATCCACTCTGGACCCATAATGAGAGTGACAAATAAGTCTTTATTGTTTTAAACCCTAAAATCTTATTTTCTTCTTCCTGCAACAGAATCTAGCCCATTCTATAAGGGAATAACATATTTCACTTATTTGCTTATCATCAGTCTCTGATGCTGGACTATGAGCATGACCAGGGAAGGATTATGTCTGTTTGCTCCACATGCAAACAACTTGTGCTCAGTGTAGTGCATGACATGAAGCAGATTTTCAATAAGTGTTTGTTGATGAAATGAATCTAATAGAAGACAGAGGGATAAAAATAACTGTAGTTTAATATGAGTATATTACCTATTTTGCTAAATCAACTCACATACTACCCCAAATTTCCCCAAGTATACTAAATAGGTTTCAGTTATGCGGAATCTTAGAAATCACTATAGAGTCTTAGAAATCTACATGCATATATTCTCAATAGGAGAAAAGTCTTCATCACAGAAAGGCTGGAGGCAGTGCTTGCTACACTGCAAATACATTGACAAAGGAAGTGAACCAGATTATGCTTTAAAAACAACTAATAAAAAACAGCTTTTGAAATTTATGAATGAGAAGATGAAAGGAAATAAAGGGTAAGTTGAAGAGGATATTTTGAAGTCAATGATTGACAAAAACAAGCCTTTTGGAAACAGAAAGCCTTACACTGCATAAATAGAATTCACATAAAAAGAAAAAAAACATCCTAAATGTAAAAATAAAAGATGGTCAAATGCAACAGGTGTGGCATTTGGAATCAGGGGATACATGGCTGGATTGGACTCTAAGGTGAGTTCTTGGGAGTGCTCCAGCTCCAGCAGACTTTGAAGTATTTGTGTATTCTAGAAGATGGTCTGGGCTGGGATGAATTTGGCTAGCCTCAACTTCAACTATGGGGTGGATGAGGTGAACTTTTTATCATGTGAACTGTTATCAGCACTGTTGTGAGGCTTAATGGTCATAGCCATTGTAAATGAAGGTAATTTAGTAAAAGGCAAACGTATTGAACTGTGGTGTTGCAAGACTCTTGAGAGTCCCTTGGACTGCAAGAAGATCAACCAGTCAATCCTAAAGGAAATCAGTCCTGAATGTTTATTGGAAGGACTGATGCTGAAGCTGAAACTCCAATATTTTGGCCACCTGATGCAAAGAGAGGACTCACTGGAAAAGACCCCGATGCTGGGAAAGATTGGATGTAGGAGGAGAAGGGAATGACAGAGGATGAGATGGTTGGATGGCATCACCAACTTGATGGACGTGAGTCTGAGTAAGCTCTGGGAGTTGGTGATGGCCTGGTGTGCTGCAGTCCATGGAGTTGCAAAGAGTCAGACATGACTTAGTGACAGAAAAACAAGACCTGTTGGCTGTGCCTTGCAGTCCTGCAATCCTTGCAACTGACCAGCAGCAAGACCGAAGAAAGAACCCAGAGTCAACAAAGACATTAATGGTTTATTGAACAAGAAATCTTACAAATTAGAGGCAAAGGTCTTGGAATGACAGTGGTGACCCATGGCTGACTGCAGGCAGGACACACAGTGGTCTTTGCTGTTCAAGGGAGGAGGAGGCTACCTACTGTAGGGGGAATGACATTAGAGGATGTCCTTGGTTACCAGGGGAACTACTGAAAGAAGGAATCTCCTACAGATTTCATATAACTTGAAATTTCTTGTCAATAACCTAACATAATAGAGCTCTTCCAATCCAAGGAATATAGAGCTATGTAAACTGAGGGTTGGACTGACTGCACCAGTAGTTACTGAATGAATGCTAAGATTAGGAGGATATGTGGATAAGGCGAAGGTGAACCAGAGCCTGGTCAGGCAGGGGATGTACAAAGAGTAAGAGAGCAACCATTTTGTCGGGCCTGATTATACAAGACCTCTCTCCGCTTTCTTCTAGTCTTTAGTTATTTAAGATTCAGTTGTCCCTTGGTATCTGTGGGGAATTTGTTCTAGAATACCTACAAGGACTAAAATTGACTCATGCTCACATCCCTTATACAAAATGGTATAGTCTTTGAATATAACCCCCAATGCCCCTGAGTACTTTTAAACCATTTCTAGATTACTTGTAATAGCTAATACAAGGTAAGTGCTATGTAAATAGTTGCAAATACAATGTAAATATTGTAAAAATAGTTGCTAATGTTCTGCAAATTCAAGTTTTGATTTTTGGAAATTTATGGATTTTTTTCAAATATTTTTGTGATCTGGTTGGTTGAATTGTGGATATAAAACTCAGGGATAAGGGCTGACTATATGTATTTACTGATTAATTTACAGTATCAGTTTCTTTTTTGTTAATATTACTACAACAGGTAATAATAATAGTTGATTTTTTTGAGTCTTTCCTATATTCAAGATGCCTTTCTTAATCCTTTACATGTATTATTTAATTTTTATATCAATCTTATGGGATATGTATGACCATGTTTACATGGCTGGAAAAGGGGCAGTGTAAAACTCTTAATCTGAATGTAAGACTGTGAAGGTTTGCCAAATGTTTTCATTGTTTGGCCTTGGTGCTGGCTCAGTCTAGCTGTATAACTTAGGACAAGTCATTCTGAGTCTCAGTTTCCTCATCTGTCAAACAGAGATTGTTTAAAATGAATTGGGGGTTGTTTAGAACATTACATGAGACAGTAAATGTGAAATTGCTTTGTAAATAATAATATGATATATAAATGTTTGTTGTTCTGACTATTACCATGATTTTTCTATGGTTAAATTAGGAAGAGGGGAACATTTCTGATGAATAGGCAGTCAGATTTACAGTCATGAGAGATGCATCTGTATCAGAGAAGCAGAACCATTGTGATTTATTATAGGGTCTGAACGCATGCACTCATGGAACCTTAAATAAGCGGCTTATGTATAAATATGTCTCTCAGCCCAGTGTCAGGGGCTGCAGCCAGAATTCCCTGGGATTGGTGATTAGGGAGAATCTGGGGGAGCTAACTGAAACCTTAGAAGATAAGCTGCAACCTAGGAGGACAGACTGAAACTTACGTTGGTCACTCACTAACCCTTCCAAGAGGTAGTGTGAGTCACCACAGTCCTGTATGTGAACCTCCTACAGGATTTGGAGAAGATAGAGTAGGATCTGGAGAAGATGGAGTAGGATCTGGAGAAGATGGAATAAGATCTGGAGAAGATGGAATAAGATCTGGAGAAGATGGAGTAGGATCTGGAGAAGATGGAGTGGGATCTGGAGAAGATGGAATAGGATCTGGAGAAGATGGAGTAGGATCTGGAGAAGATGGAGTAGTGTCTGGAGAAGATGGAGTAGGATCTGGAGAAGATGGAGTAGTGTCTGGAGAAGATGGAGTGGGATCTGGAGAAGATGGAGTGGGATCTGGAAAAGATGGAATAGGATCTGGTGGAGCTACCATTCTGACTGCTGTCCTGTCCAACAAAGTGAGCCTCAACAGTCCTCAATCCAACACTTTTCAAATGTAAATGTAGATGCTAGGTATTTCAGCATTCTAACTCGCAGGCAGATTTCTCTATTGCTAAACCTTAACTCTGCAACAGGCAGGAAAAGGAATTCTGGGAACTGTAATTCCAATTTATCTAAATTGACATAATACAAAGCTCCCACAATAAACCTATAGCAATGGTAGAAAAATCAAATGCCTTGAAGGGTCAAATCATTAAAACTAATGACTGAAGCAGGCTGGATTTAAGAAAGAAAGCACATGTTCCATCTAAAGGAGGCAAACTCTTTTGAGGGGAGTGGGGCTCAGTGACTGATATTTTTATTGTTCAAAACCTTTTGTGTTTGGGGGAAATTTACCTCTTCCAAATGCATATGCCTCTTTTTCTCTGTTCAGAACTTGTGATATCTGCTTGTGAACTTTTTTTTTCCTGCTAATTATTATATATGGGACTTTTGGTTTTCTGGTCAACTGTATCAATATTTTCTCATGTCTTATGTTTTTGCATCATGCTGAGAATAACTTCTCTACTCCAAGATAAACTTATTGAGTTTATTCTAGCTTATTGAGCACAATGTTTTCAGACTTCTCTTTACAGACCAATTGAGAATGCAGATTTTTCACATCAAGTATCCAACTGTTAGTTAATGATAACAGATTCAAATCCATTTTTGAAATTAAGACAAACCTTTGTGCTTACTTCCCACCTACATCCCTTTATCATCCTCCTAATGTTTGTTAACTTTATATACAAGGCTTCAGCTAGTAATCAGGTATTCAAAGATTTTAAAAAGTCTGATCCCTGTCTTTCAGAACCTCACAAATGAATGGACATATATTTAAACAAACAGTTGTTGTTTAGTTGCTGGGTCATGTCCAAATCTTTTGCGACCCCACTGACTGTAGTCCACCAGGCTCCTCTGTTCATGGGATTTCCCAAACAAGAATACTAGAATGAGTTGCCATTTCCTTCTTCAGGGGATATTCCTGACCCAGTGATCAAATCTGCATCTCCTGCATTGCAGGCAGATTCATTACTGCTGGTAAATGTGTTCAAAACACTATAGGAGCAGAGAAGGCAAACATGCTTCAGTACAGGTCAAGGAAGATTTCATGTATGAGTCAATATTTGAGGTTCATCTGTAGGGGACCAGAGGGGAAAAAGAATAAGGAAATTTCAAGCACTGGTATAGTACAGATATTTTGAAGTATTTTATGTGTTCATGTCTTCCTTTATTCTTTACTGTGCCAACTTGATAATTCCTTTCAGAAATCCGTCATGAGGTGATAGTAAGATAGTTTGGGGTTGTGTAACACAAATGCGATTTTAGATCCATTTGTCAGAAATCCATAACCCTACTATTTACATCACTTACTCCTTTAGCCAATGATTATATAGTAGCAACTATTTTTTTATTAACATTTGAATCTCTCTGTGAGGGAGAGAGAATACTATGATACTTTTAAAAATAATTTTCCTCCTAGGAAATCAGGTTTTGAAATCTGTTAGAATAGGTCTAGATAGAAGTAGAGAAGAGTATAAGAACCCTGGGTGCCCATCCATAGGCGAAGAAGCCCCGGGAAGCTTGGATAATGGAGTGTGGGGAAAAGTACAGAACTTAAGAACAGATTCCATTACATTCTTGAAGAGGTCATAATGGTGAAACTTTTTAACCAAAGACAGATTATAGACTAACCTATATTTGGTCAAATTTCTCTTTGCCATTGTCCCTGGTTCGTTTCAACATGGTTATCTGAAATCTGCGGTCAGTGTGGGTTTATTGCCTCCTACCCTTTTCAATGTCCAAGACTTTCCATGCCCTCAATCTTTTTCCAGATGGGGAGCCAAGCTGGTGGAATAAGCATATGGGTTCAATGCATAAAGCTGCTTTGCTTCCCATTAAGTCCATAGATGTTGCCAGATGAGCTCTTCTTCCAGTACACCTTGACCAGAGAGAATCTTACCAAGTCCTGGAAAATGGCTGTAACATGTTTTGTCATCAGAAGAATATAGAAATTGGAAAATTTGATCAAAAACATTTGTATATCCTGGTCTTGTTTTTTTTTTTTTTTCCAAAAAAAGCTATCATGTATGTTTTAGGAGGCTGACATAAGGCACATAGTCTATGGACCATGAAACTGTTTTTGTTTTTAATACATTTTATTTTGCCACTTTTTGGGGGGTTAGGATCAGAGTTTTAAAGTCAAAGTCATAGCTATGATTACATTTCCTGAATGCTTGTTTTAGTTCTTGAAATTAAATTGTAGGTAATCTTGCTCTTCTTAATATCTCTTCTAATGTTCTACTAACTAGCTGAAATCTAGAGTCAGAGGGATAATTGGATTTAACACTAGCTCTGCCAAACCCCATTTATATGGCTTTGGGTAAGATACTCTTTCACAGTCTGTTTCGTCATCTATAAAGTAGGAATCTTAATAGTTTCTCCCAACTAGCATTGTGGGAACAAAAATCAAGCAATAATGTAAAATGCTTTGTAGAATTTCTGGTGTGTGATAAATCTACATGGTATTTAATATTATGTTTGACATAAAATATAGTCTTACTTGATTGTCATTTCAGCCCTATGAGATGGGCAGAGGAATTGTTTCCATTTTTTATTTTTTTAAGTAAAGAAAAAAGAAAAAGAAAGTTAGGAGTTTGCCAAGTATTACATCCCAAATTTGTGGCACAGCTGAGGCTTTAACTTAGGTCATCACACTATACCATTGCTCCAAGTTGGTCGAGAAAGCCAAGGCTTCAACCCAGCATGGGAAGTGGGGTACATTTCAAGATGTTTATCAACAGGGAAGAGATTCAGGTTATGGCTTTTCACTAATAGGTGTGAAGGTATTCCATAATTGTAGAGAATTTAACTACTGTGAGTATTTTCACTGTAGTTATAGAATATCAGTGTAGCCATCTATATATCAGTTCTACTTTTACCATTTCATGTGATGGAAGAGCTAAAGAATTTTAGATTAGTTGCATTGTCAATCTCTGAGTCTCTTGTTCTGCCTAGCAAAGAGTTAACCTCAAGAAGGTAACCTTTAGTTCCAGTGTATTATTGGAAAGCGTATTATAAGTCAAAACTGGAAGATCCTTTTTTTGCTTTGTTTTTTGCATCATTTGTCTAGTATAAGATTCACATCCAACACTATTCCCCTGTGGGGCTCGGAAGCACCAACCTACAAGTTGGTATCTGTTCATCTCTACATTTTAATGCAAAATATATTTGTGGAAGGTTATTAACAGCCTTTAAACTTCTCTGAATTATGTGCATTTGTGTATTTGCTGCTTTCATCATTTCCAGTTTTATAGTAAATTTTATAATATGTAGCACTTAGCTCATGTGAAATGGCTGATGAGCACCTTACAGTCAAAATATGGCTTTGCTACTAATGGGATACTAGGCAGGAAGGAAGCAGAGAGAAACAGAGAAGACTACTGATGTTGGTGTTAAAATGGTTCAAATTTAGCCATATATTCCATGTTATTGCTAAGACAAAGGATATGATTTCTTTTCTTTCCTCTATGCATGTACTGCAAGCAAACCTTTTTTGTCTTAGTCCCCTGTCAGTCCCTCCTTTCTGTGATATTGTGACTTGTAATAAGAAATATATTTTTGGCCTTTGACCCCATTTTAGGCACAGCACTCCTAAAACCCTTGGAAAGCCTGAAACCCTTAGAAATCCTAACCAGTGAGAGAGATAATGGCGTCTTGATGTTCTTAACCTCTTTCCATCAGTTTTCTGGTGGAAATTTCACTTCAAGAAAATTAGAGGTACCAAGGGAACATTTCATGCAAAGATGGGCTCAAAAAAGGGCAGAAATGGTAGGGACCTAACAGAAGCAGAAGATATTAAGAAGAGGTGGCAAGAATATATAGAAGAACTGAACAAAAAAGATCATGACCCAGATAATCATGATGGTGTGATCACTCACCTAGAGTCAGACATTCTGGAATGTCAGTCAAGTGGACTTTAGGAAGCATCACTATGAACAAAGCTAGTGGAGGTGATGGAATTCCAGTTGAGAGATTTCAAATCCTAAAAGATGATGCTGTGAGAGTGCTGCACTCAATATGCTAGCAAATTTGGAAAACTCAGCAGTGGCAACAGGATTGGAAAAGGTCAGTTTTCAGTCCCATCTGAAAGAAAGACAATTCCAAAGAATGCCCAAACTCACACACAACTGCACTCACCTCACACGCTGGGAAAGTAATGCTCAAAATTCTCCAAGCCAGGCTTCAGCAATACGTGAACCGTGAACTTCCAGATGTTTAAGCTGGTTTTAGAAAAGGCAGAGGAACCAGAGATCAAATTGCCAAAATCCGCTGAATCATCGAAAAAGCAAGAGATTTCCAGAAAAACACCTATTTCTGCTTTATTGACTATGCCAAAGCCTTTGACTATGTGGATCACAATAAACTGTGGAAAATTCTGAAAGAGATGGGCATACCAGACCACCTGACTGCCTCCAGAGAAATCTGTATGCAGGTCAGGAAGCAACAGTTAGAAATGGACATGGAACAAACCACAGACTGGTTCCAAATAGGAAAAGGGGTATGTCAAGACTGGATTGTCACCCAGCTTATTTAACTTATATGCAGAGTACATCATGAGAAACGCTGGGCTGGATGAAGTACAAGCTGGAATCAAGATTGCAGGGAGAAATATCAATAACCTCAGATATGCAGATGACACCACCCTTATGGCAGAAAGTGAAGAACTAAAGAGCCTCTTGATGAAAATGAAAGAGGAGAGTGAAGAAGTTGGCTTAAAGCTCAACATTCAGAAAACTAAGACAATGGCATCTGCTCTCATCTCTTCATGGCAAATAAATGGGGAAACAGTGAGAGACTTTATTTTTCTGGGCTGCAAAATCACTGCAGATGATGATTGCAGCCATGAAATTAAAAGATGCTTGCTCCTCTATGGACACCTTATCTTTGACAAAGGAGGCAAGAATATACAATGGAGAAAAGACAACCTCTTTAACAAGTGGTGCTGGGAAAACTGGACAGCCACTTGTAAAAGAATGAAACTAGATCACTTTCTAACACCATACACAAAGATAAACTCAAAATGGATCAAAGATCTAAGCATAAGACCAGAAACTATAAAACTTCTAGAGGATAACATAGGCAAAACACTCTCTGCTATAACCCAAAGCGGGATACTCCATGACCCACCTCCCAGAATACTGGAAATAAAAACACGAATAAACAAATGGGACCTAATTAAAATTAAAAGCTTTTGCACAACAAAGGAAACTATAAGCAAGGTGAAAAGACAGCCTTCAGAATGGGAGAAAATAATAGCCAATGAAGCAACAGACAAACAATTAATCTCAAAAATATACAAACAACTCCTGCAGCTCCATTCTAGAAAAATAAACAACCCAATTAAAAAGTGGGCCAAAGAACTTAACAAACATTTCTCCAAAGAAAATATAAAAATGGCTAACAAACACATGAGAAGATGCTCAACATCACTCATTATCAGAGAAATGCAAATCAAAACCACAATGAGGTACCACTTTACACCAGTCAGAATGGCTGCCATCCAAAAGTCTACAAGCAATAAATGCTGGAGAGGATGTGGAGAAAAGGGAACCCTCTTACACTGTTGGTGGGAATGCAAACTAGTACAGCCACTATGGAAAACAGTGTGGAGGTTCCTTAAAAAGCTGCAAATAGACCTGCCATATGACGCAGCAATCCCACTGCTGGGCATACACACCGAGGAAACCAGAATTGAAAGAGCCACGTGTACCCCAGTGTTCATCGCTGCATTGTTTACAATAGCCAAGACATGGAAGCAACCTAGATGCCCATCAACTGATGAATGGATAAGAAAGCTGTGGTACATATACACAATGGAATATTACTCAGCATTAAAAAAAATTCATTTGAAGCAATTCTACTCAGATGGACGAAACTGGAGCCCATTATCCAGAGTGAAGTAAGCCAGAAGCAAAAACAACAATACAGTATATTAACGCATATATATGGAATTTAGAAAGACGGTAACAAGAACCCAACATGTGAGACAGCAAAAGGAACGCAGATGTATAGAATAGACTCGTGGACTTTGTGGATGAGGGTAAGGGTGGGATGATATGGGAGAAGGGCATTGAAGCATGTTAATTGTCATGTGTCTAATCAATCGCCAGCCCAGGATTGATGCTCGGGGCTGGTACAGAGAGATTTCCCGGGGGGGAGGGAGGAGGGAGGGGGGTTCCGGAGGGGAAGCATATGTAAAGCCATGGTGATATCATGACAATGTATGGCAAAAAAAAATAAAAAATAAAAATAAAAGATGCTTGCTCCTTGCAAGGAAAGTTATGACCAACCTAAACAGCATATTAAAAAGCAGAGACATTACTTTGCCCACAAAGATTTGTCTAGTCAAAACTATGGTTTTTCCAATAGTCATGTATGGATGTGAGAGTTGGACTATAAAGAAAACTGAGCACTGAAGAATTGATGCTTTTGAACTGTGGTGTTGGAGAAGACTCTTGAGAGTCCCTTGGACTGCCAGGAGATCCAACCAGTCCATCCTAAAGGAAATCAGTCCTGGGTGTTCATTGGAAGGACTGATGTTGAAGCTGAAACTTCAATACTTTGGCCACCTGATGTGAAGAACTGACTCATTTGAAAAGACCCTGATGCTAGGGAAGATTGAAGGCAGGAAGAGAAGGGGATGACAGAGGATGAGATGATTGGATGGAATCACCAACTCAATGGACATGAGTTTGAATAAACTTCAGGAGTTGGTGATGAACAGCAAGGCCTGACATGTTGCAGTTCATGGGGTGGCAAAGAGTCGGACATGACTGAATGACTGAACTGAACTTCCACCAGTTTATGATTTTATGTTAATGAGATGACTTTTGGAAAGCATCTAAGGAAGGAGGTTGGTCATCAGGGGAACCAGCTATATGATTCCTGGATTGGAACTTTGAGTCCCACCCCCTTGTCCTCCAGAGGAGAGGTGCCAGAGGTAGAATTAATTGCCAATGGCCAAAGATTTAATCAATCATGCCTATATAATGAAACCTCCATAAAAAACTAAAGGGTGAGTTTGGGCAAGCTTCTGGGTGGGTGAAGACATGGAGATATGGAGAGTACAGAGAAAGCTTAGAAGCTCTGAGCCTCTACCCGCATACCTTACCCTCTTCATCTCAGTGCTCATCTGTATCCTTTATAGTGCTCTTTATAATAAACTGGGAAAGATAAATAAATGTTTGTCTTTGAGATACTTTAGCTAGTTAGTCCAATCCAAGGAGGAGGTCACGGAAGCTTCCAGTTTATAGCCGGTCAGAAGCACAGGTAACACTTGGATGTGCATTTGGCATCTGAAGTTGGGGGGCAGTTTTATGAGACTAAATTCCCAATAGGTGAGATCTGACGCCATCTCCAGGTAGAAAGCATCAGAACTAAATTAATTGTTTGGTGGTTTAAATAAACACACATATTTCTTTCATGTTGGAGATTTTGAAGTTAAGAGTAGAGGAATATAGGTTTTAGAGCAAAGAGAAAATAGATATTTAGAACCCTGGATACACAAAGTCAATAATTTCTTTTTTTTTTTTTGGCTTTTCATTTCATGTTTATCATCAGTGCTTTGATACAGAACATTCTATAATGATTAGTGACATGTAGATACCAATGGATATTTTTCAAACATCAAGTGCCAATATTTTTTTGGTAAATACTTATTTGCATCTAGCAAAAGAACTAAACGTAAGTTTTAGGAGGTGGTTAATACCATCAGTGTAATTTACCCAAATTACAAAAATGACAACACTTAAAATCATGCACATTATCTCATCATTTCATAAAACTTTTAAAACTTCTACAAACTTTCCCAGTGTAAAAAGATTCCTCGAAAATGTCATAATCACATTAAGCTACAAAAGTCACTCAGGAAATGTAGGGGGTTATTTTTCCAATTTTAGCTCTAAGAATTTTTAAAAATCTGTTAAAAAATATATAGTGAGGAGTGTGTTGAGAGAGGTGGAGAAATAGAAACCTCCAGTTGATGGATTCAACAAATCTGAAAATACTTCAGTAATACAGAGGAAAAACTTCAAGAGCAAGAATATATTATAAATGAAAAAAGTCTTTTAGCCAGATGAACAGATGAGCAGCTCTTTCATCAACTGCACCCACGGGTGAGAGGTCTTCTTGAAGAATGGTTGTTTATAGAATCTTCTGTAAGATAGAGTTGGCTACATCCAGTGATTCATCTTTTACTATAACAATATCATAAGAGTCCATGTACTTTTCTAAAAGCTCATCCACTCTGTAATTTAGATACCCAATTTTCAGGATGTGTTCCATATTGGCTACTCCATCTGCCATTTTTAAGTCCCCTTGGGAGTCTCCCAAGAGAATTGTGTTGCTGTTGTTTTTTAGTTGATTGAAATATTCTGTATTCTTCAAGGAACCATCATGTTTGTTAAACACATGAATTAGTTCTCCTTTAAATCCTTTGAGCAGCCCATTGTCATCAAAATCTATGAAAGTGGACACTACTTTGACATTTGGGTAATATACACCAGCTTGACGGATAACCTCCTCCAGCACATCACCAATACCAGCCGAAAATATGAACACAGGAATACCATATTGTTGCAGCTTATCAAAGAAATTCTCATATCCTTCCTTGAGCATAATGTCAGATTCTTCCACAATTTCTTTAAGTTTGGCTTTCGGTAAAGCCTGTTCAATAAGCAAATTATGTGATTTAGTATACCATTCTACTATTATAAGGGTACTTCTCTTCTATAGTAAGAGCAGGATCAACTTCAATAGCATAATATTTTCCCTTTAGTTGCAGTAACTTTTCTCGACATTCATCTGTGATTAGCTTACAGTTGTCAATGACATTATGACATGATGGGCATCTTTTCCCTCTGTAGGAAAATCTACTCAGTGTCATATCAAAGTCTGTTATTATCTGAAGTTTAGCAGCTCCTCCTTTGATAAGAACACAGACAATTTCTTCTACTCTTGTAGGGTTCTTGATGTGAACTGAACTTTTCTGGATTTCCGGCATCATTTTCACATGTACGGCAGAATCTTGATTAAGCATTTCTTGATTATCCAATCTTCATTTCAATGATCTTGGTCTTCCGGCCTGTTTTTCTCTTCAAGGTGAATATGTACTGGGTCAGCACCACCCCCGCCACCAGGGTGCACATGCTGGCACTCGCTACAGCGCCCACCCTTGAAACCGCCGCTTGGTCCATGGACCTGGCCTCCTTCACCTCGCGGTTCGAGGAGAGGTCGCTGGATGGCCAGCGGCCTCAGAAACGCTGGCTGGTGGACAAATAATTTCTTGTTGAATAATTATCTGGATCAAATTTAAAGAAACTCTTTTAAAATTTCTGATAATAAACACTTCAGAAATTGATATTTCAGTAACCATTAAATTATCTTAAATGAAAATGATTTTGAATGTCTTTGTTTAATATATCTGACTGATCATACTCTTGATCTGTGTATTTGCTGTACCTCCTTGGAGGGAAGATTACATATCCCACCAATTTCTATATCACTGACATTAAACTTGGCCATAAAATTTGTTTTGGCCAAGCTCCTTTTCCTTGTAAGAATGAAAGTGATAATGACACTCTTGTGCAGAACATTTAAGAACCATCTCATAGTTCTGTTCTCACTCAGCCTAGGCCATGGGATGAGCAGAGTGCAACCAGACCATCACAAAATATAAGACAAGCAAGAAATAAAATTTTGATTTAATAAACACTGTAATTTTGAAATAATTTGTTTTTTCATCATAACCTAGTAAACGCTGGCTAATATACTTATTGTTCAGTTGCTAAGTCATGTCCAGCTTTTTGTGACCCCATGGCCTGCAGCATGCCAGGTTCTTCTGTCCTCCACTATTGCCCAGAGTTTGCTCAGATTCACGTGCATTGAATCAGTGATGCTATCTAACCATCTCATCCTCTGCCAACCCCTCCTCCTTTTGCCTTCCATCTTTCCCAACATAAGGGCCTAATAGACTATGGGAACATAAAACAAAACAAAAATTAGAAATGCCTTGAATTTTCTTGGACAGTTTCTTTTTTTGTGAAGGAGATCTGGGCTTTCATATCACCCCCTGTCCAGACTGATGCCTAGATGACAAGACTGATTTAGATTTATGGACCTTTGAGACTGGGCAGTTGCTAAGCTAATCTTGGTAGCAAATGGCTGGCCACTTGTCTCATTTTCCCTTCCATCAGGATCCACAATGTGGTGTGGTATAATGAGAAGAGCCATATAAATCAGGAATTTGGGAGGTGATCTTGGCTTTGCTGAAGCTAATCATTTAACAACAGGCAAATAACAACCCTGCTTAGTCTCTGTTTCATCTGTTCAGTTCAGTTCAGTCGCTCAGTCGTGTTTGACTTGTTGGGACCCTAGGAACCACAGCATGCCAGGCCTCCCTGTCCATCACCAACTCTCAGAATTCACCCAAATCCATGTCCATTGAATCAGTGATGCCATCTAACCATTTCATCCTCTGTTGTCCCCTTCTCCTCCTGCCCTCAATCTTCCCCAGCATCAGGGTCTTTTCAAATGAGTCAGCTCTCCCCATCAGGTGGCCAAACTATTGGAATTTCAGCTTCAACATCAGTCCTTCCAATGAACACCCAGGACTGATCTTCTTTAGGATGGACTGGTTGGATCTCCTTGCAGTCCAAGGGACTCTCAAGAGTCTTCTCCAACACCATAGTTCAGAAGAATCAATTTTTTGGTGCTCAGTTTTCTTTATAGTCCAACTCTCACATCCATGACTACTGGAAAAACCATAGCTTTGACTAGGTGGACCTTTGTTGACAAAGTAATGTCTCTGCTTTTCAATATGCTATCTAGGTTGGTCATAACTTTCTTTCCAAGGAGTAAGTATCTTTTAATTTCATGGCTACAATAACCATCTACAGTGATTTTGGAGCCCAGAAAAATAAACTCAGCCACTGTTTCCACCGTTTCTTCATCTATTTGCCATGAAGTGATGGCAAGGGATGCCATGTTTTTAGTTTTCTTACGTGAGAAGACTATAATGTAACATTTCCTACCTCAGCTCTTTGCAGAGGCTTTTTCTTTGATAGGAATACTCTTATTTCTGTGCATCTCTGGCTGGCTTTTCACCCTTCAGGTGTCAACTTCATCTTTTTCTGATTGTGATTACCTTATTTAAACCAGCTTCCCATTCCCCTTCCAACTCTGGTAGGGGCTGGACTACCAGACTCCTGTTTGACTCCTTTACAGCATATAATTTGATTTGTAACTATTTGTTTGTTACCTTGCATATTTTCTGTTTTTCCAATGCCTTATACTCCTTGGGAATAGATGTGTATTTTATACTAGGTATTGTGTCATCTCACTTTAGTCTACATAGAGTAGGCACTCAAGAAATTGGGGTGTATAAATAAGTAGTAATAGCCAATATTTTATGATAACTTTAAATGGAATATAATCTATAAAAATATTGAAACACTTTTTTTATATACCTGAAACTAACATAATATTGTAAACAAAATATACTTTGTTTTTAAAAAAATCATCCATATTTATACTTAACATATGTAAGCACTGATTTAAGCATCTCATATTTATTTATCTCATGAACACACTTATTCTGAAGACATTCCTGTGAGGCAGAAACTATTAATTATGCTAATTTTATTGATGGGAAATAGAAACTCAAAGATATTTTGAAACTTTCCCAAGATCACACGGCAGGTAAGTGGCAGAGTCAGGTATCAAAACTAGCAAGTTAGGTTTTGAAGTTTGTATGTGCCTTTGATATATACAGACTTTATCTCACAGGGCAGTAATGACTGAATATAAAAGAAATGGTATGTGAAAGTGGCTTGCATAAAAGGGAATGAACATATCATAAAATAAATATTAATTGTACTCAACTTGTTTTTACCTCCTTTCTGTACCTTGGTTAAAATCAGAGAAAATGTGCTGTCTAGAGCAAGTCTCTTCCAGAGGTTCTGAATCAAAAATGAAAAAGCCAAGGTTTACTTTGTATGAAGTGTTGCCATTGTATTGACGTCAACCCAGAAGGTGGTTTCTGGTAGCTCTGTTCAACATTAAAAAAAAATTAAAATAAGATAACAATACAGGGTCAATTCATTTAAGATATTTTGTATATTCACTTCCCTAGTGGCTCAGATGGTAGAGGCTGCCTACAATGTGGGAGACCTGGGTTCAGTCTCTGGGTCAGGAAGATCTCCTGGAGAAGGAAATGGCAACCCACTCCAGTACTCTTGCCTGGAAAATCCCATCGACTGAGGAGCCTGGTAGACTACAGTCCATGGGGTTGCAAAGAGTCGGACATGAATAGGTGACTTTACTTCACCATGTGTTTTGGATTCTAGAGACTCAAAGAGGAGTGAGTCACAGACTATAATGTTGAGGAGTCCATAGTTGAAAAAGAAAATATGCAAGGAACTATGTATATATATTTTTAGTCAAAGTGTGGTCCATGACCAGAAGAATCAACATGACATGGGAACTTGGAGGAAATGCATGTTTTTAGATCTAGCCATCCAAGCCCAGATCAATCAGAATCAGCATTTTACCCAGGCTTCTCTGTGATTTATATGAACTTTAGAGTTTGGCAGGCTCTGAGTTTTAATTGATGTCAGGAGCAGCATATTAGCATATTGTGAATTGTCATAAAAGCACAGAAATTGAAACACCAACCTGATGTCGGGGAATGTGAGTGTGGGTTTATCCAGAGGAGCTACGATATGGCTGAGGCTTGAAGAATGAATAGTTAATTATCAAAGGGGATCTGGTAGAAAAGTGCCATCATAGAAGGAAGAGCAGAGCTCCATTGATAGGCAGCAGTTGTCCATGGAATGCTGAGAACTTCTGAAGAGTTTTATACATTTGGAGATAAGGGAGGCTATGTGTCAGAAAACGAAGAAGAGACAAATAAGGGGCAAACCAGTGAAGTCCTTGAGTTCCATGCTAGATTATTTGTCTTGGTGGGAAGCCATAGCTAGGTTGTGGGTGGGTAGAGAATAAGAAGATCAGGTATTCCTTTAAGATCTCTCTGGTTGCCATGTGGTAGATGGACTGAATAGAAGGAAAGAGAAAGAGGAGATATTTGTGAGATTTTCAGATGACATAAAGCTGGGTGGAGTAGTTACAATAATAGATGACAGAAGCAAAATGCATAATGATTTCACCACATTTTGAGACTGAATCCAACCAACAGAGTGAAATTAAACTGGAAAAAATGACAAAGTTCAGCATTTGTGCTCTTAAAAAGAATCAGTTGAGAAAGTATAAGAGGGAGGCAAATGTTTCTTACACAGTTTGTAAAAAAATCCCCTAAAACTTGTGGTGGTGGATGTGGGCATGATTTAGTTGACCACAAGTTAAATCTGTGCCAGCTGTGTACCAAAGGGCTGAGGTTTCGGGTTTATGAACAGAAACAAAATGGCCCCTGGGAAGTAACACTTTCTTTTGTCTGATAAACCTTCTTTCCTTTATGACTCTTCCCACCCCCTACTTCACCACTCTATCAAAAGGCAAACTTACAAGTTTCTGATAGTCTAAGGACCAGCACCTATCAGGAAAAATGGAAAGTTTCCTCATCATGACTTTTTCCACACTGAAAAAATACATTCTAATGACAGGCTTGCTGTTGTCCTCCACCACTGGACAGAGAATGGAGAACCCCTTGAAGAAAGAGTTTCCATTCCTTCTTGTGTTCCTAGGCCCTAGCACGGTGCCTGAAACAGTCTGGGTGTTTAGTATCAGTGAGCAAATGAATGGATGGATGAGTGAGGAGCATTCAGCAGAGCATTAATGTGAAAGAGCTAACAGAGTGCATGTAGATATTGTTCATATAAGGTAGGGAGAGGAGTTGTAACGTCTTAAAAAGAAGATATACAACCCTGTTATTGTCTTTGCTGAGAAGTAAATAGTCCGTTAGCACACTATATTCTTTCTGCAACCCCCAATCACATGCACACACCCAGCAAAACTCTTCCTACTGACCTCCCTTGCAGCCTTAACTGCCTTTCCCGAGAGCCTGCCTCCCCTGTGATACAGGATATGTGTTCTTCCCTGGGAGGAGTCCCTGAAGGGATGCTTTGGGAGTCCATTCTTCTAGCATCATCACAGCTGGGCATCAGATGTCAGAGCCCCAGGATGGATAAACAGGCGGGCTCTGTCTGTTCAGGTTAAAAAGCTGTGAGTGCCCTGTCTGGTAGCCAGAATCAGGGATTGTAAACCAAGAACACATGAGGAAGCCTCTAGTTAATGGATGAGTTTCATCCTGAGAGTCAGTGGTATTGGGCTCTGAGAGCCCTTCTCTTCACAGCTTTGTGTGGATGACCAAGAGGCCTGGAATAGCTGTCTACTGTCCTGGGTGAGGGCAGCCAATTTCTAGATTCCACCATACTGCTTTATAAGCAGTGCTTTCTTATCAGTCAGTCTAGTTGTCCTGTGTTTGCTTGAGAACACAAAATGAAAGCATGGAAGCTAAATACATTTATGTGACATTAAAAATGGCCATGCACCAAAGAACTCAACAGACATTTCTCCAAAGAAGACATAAAAATGGCTAACAAACACATGAGAAGATGCTCAACATCACTCATTATCAGAGAAATGCAAATCAAAACCACGATGAGGTACCACTTTACTCCAGTCAGAATGGCTGCAATCCAAAAATCTACAAGCAATAAATGCTGGAGAGGATGTGGAGAAAAGGGAACCCTCTTACACTATTGGTGGGAATGCAAACTAGTACAGCCACTATGGAAAACAGTGTGGAGATTTCTTAAAAAACTGCAAATAGACCTGCCATATGACCCAGCAATCCCACTGCTGGGTATACACACCGAGGAAACCAGAATTGAAAGAGACACGTGGACCCCAATGTTCATCGCTGTATTGTTTACAATAGCCAGGACATGGAAGCAACCTAGATGCCCATCAACTGACGAATGGATAAGAAAGCTGTGGTACATATACACAATGGAATACTACTCAGCATTAAAAAAAAATTCATTTGAGGCAGTTCTACTTAGGTGGACGGAACTGGAGCCTATTATCCAGAGTGAAGTAAGCCAGAAGGAAAAACAACAATACAGTATACTAACGCATATATATGGAATTTAGAAAGATGGTAACGAGAACCCAGCATGCGAGATAGCAAAAGGAACGCAGATGTATAAAACAGACTCATGGACTCTGTGGAAGAGGGCAAGGGTGGGATGACATGGGAGAATGGCATTGAAACATGTTAATCACCATATGTGAAATCAATCGCCAGCCCAGAATTGATGCTCGGGGCTGGTGCACCGGGATGACCCAGGGGGAGGGAATCGGGAGGGAGGAGAGAGGGGGGTTCTGGAGGGGGAGCATATGTAAACCCATGGTGGTTTCATGTCATTGTATGGCAAAACCAACACAATAAAGTAAAGAAAATTAAAAAAATAATAATAAAAATGGCCATGCAAGTAAAGTCATTGCCAAGCAAGGGTTATGTTCCCAGTGGACATGCAGTGAATTTCTGTTGGTACCAAAGACTGGTGTGAAATTCTTTAATGTTTAAAATGAAACTCAACTTTTGCTTTACTGAGTGTTTATTAAAATTTTTAAATTTAGTTTTGACTGTTCTGGGTCTTCGTTGATGGGTGTGGGCTTTTCTCTAGTTGTGGTACATGGGCTTCTCATTGCAGGAGCTTCTGTTGTCACAGAGCATGGGCTCTAGGGTGTGTGGGCTTCAGTAGTTGCAGCAAGCGGGCTCAGTAGTTGGAGCTCCCAGACTCTAGCACACAGGTGTGTGGCCTTAGTTGTTCCACAGCATGTGGGGTCTTCCCAGATCAGGGATCAAACCCATGTCTCCTGCATTGGCAGGCAGATTCTTTACCACTGAGTCACCAGGTCAGTCCTACTTTGTGTTTTGACAGTGGAGTGTTTCTCCTCTTTTCTCCATAGCAAGAGCTCTCAAGTAGGGATGAATGAGGCAGTTCTTTGCTTTTAGAATAAGCCAAGTCCATAGCCACAATTATAGCAGGAAGATATGTTTGCCTTCCTCTCTGAGAGGGCTAGAAATGCTTAGATTTAGATTCTAGGAGGATGAATGGGACTGGTCACAAAATATATTGTCTGTCTATCCTTTGAAACTGGAGAAATCAACCAGTGAATGAATTTTTTTGTTCTTTTTCCATTTGGCTTCATTTTAATGGTTTCTGTACAGCTTGTTTTTATTCATCAGAAAAAGACAACTGGTCTCAGATTCTGTTGTTAGTGGTACTAGTTGTCTTTGTTGCATAGTTGTTCGGTGGAGGCAATGTGCCATGGGTATTATATAATAATAATCTAACTGAATCTCAGAAAAATCCTGTACTCAAAGTCTGGTTTATTGCTGGTCAGAGTTTCATCATCATAGTACCTCAATTGGAACCAGCAAGTCTTTTCTGTGTATTTATTGTAGCATAGCACAGGATTTCCGTATAGTGAGTTATGTTCCCATCTAAGTAGAAATGAGATTTTGGTTCTGAATCATCAGTAATTTTCTTTAAAGGAACTGTTTCAGACAACTGTCTGCCAGTACTCAGTCTCAGAGCAACTTTTCTGTACTTTCTTTGGTGCTACACAGGCTGGAAAACCTGAAAATTACATTTCCCAAATTGTCTTGCCAATTGGGTATCAACAGGCCCAGTTTGCCTAGAACTGAAGGTTTCTAGGGACATGTGACTTTCACTGCTAAAACCTGGAAAAGTCCTTGGCAAATAAGGATGAATTATCACATTATTTGACAGCTATATTTCTATTAGCTTAGTGTCAAACACTCACATGGATTAGAAGCCCTGAGGAAGGTAGATGCCATTTCTAGCCCTGGTCACAGCAGTAGAGAGTGGGGGGCTCATGGTCTCCTGAGCAGCAGTGGGAAGGTAACCTCTTCCTGTGTCTTGGAGAATGCCAGCTTCTGCATCTGTAGGCAGAACTCCCTCTGGTTACAGGTGTCTGGGCAACATGAACTTTTCTCTTGTGTTTCTTAGATTTTCTAATATTTTGTAAATAAATCCCTATATTATTAATCTCTCTCTGCCTAAAATGCTCAGTTGTTTGTGTTTCTCTGAACATTGACTGATAGCCCCAATGAATAACAGGAGAGATAAGAGTTCATAGGAAAGAGAAGTGCTAATCAGAAAGACAGTAGAAAACATCCAATAAAGTAGATGTTCTCCAAGATAGCAGAGGTCAGGAAATAGGAGTGATGTAATTTGGAGAACCCATGAAGAACCAGGTTGCTAGCAATGTAGCAGCAATATATTCTAAGTCTTCCTAGGGTCTCTATGAAATAAGCTTTGGATATCCTTCTAAGACTGACACTAAAATTAGAAGGGCCCTAGTCCAATTGTTGGGGGCCCATTAGCAATTAGAATTCTGAGGAAAGAAGAAAGATGAGACTGATTCCTCATTTTTCCTTTGCTTCTTCCTCAGTTTGAATCAATCTTGCTCTGACAGGGTAAGTGGCCTTCTTCATTGCTCCCTGGAAATAGCCTTTGCATGGTACTTCATCACATATGATGATATTTTGACTGTATGCCTATCTTCAGTATTGGGTTGTCAGCTTCTTAAAAATGTAATGTTACATCTTCATGGCTCAACAGTGCTTGGCATGTGGTATGGTGACAGTGGTTTCCCATTTCATTCAAGTAAGCTTCCAAACCCTTACCAAAAGCTCACACAGTATGAAATCTGGCCACTGCTCTAAATTCATCTACTGTTTTCTCCCTTAATCACTTTTTTTTTTTTAAACCACTAGTCCCCTTGGTAAAGGAATAAAAAAACAAACCAGCACTGTGTTTTAACACCCAGATTTTCTGGTTAGATGCTTCCTGCATTTCATCCTTGTTCTTTCTATGGTTGGAGATACTGCTTGCTAACATTTCAGTGGTTAGTTGTTGCAATATTACACACCTTTGCAAAACATAGGTGTCCCTTACACATTCAAAGTCTATGCATTTAGGAACTTTGGGGGTAACATAGGTGGGAGATGAATGGAACAGTAAGTTGACATACTCCAGGTAGAGACAGCAAGAATTGTGACACTCTTTCACGTGGGAAATATTGTCTCCAAAAGAACAGTAACCAAAAAGCGCAGGGATTAGAGGAGTTATCTGATATACTAATGAAGTAAGAAATTACAAACCACAAATCTGGGGAAAAAAATGAGCCAAAACTTATTTTATACTCTACTGTGTATTTACTGTTCTGTAACTTGTAACTTTTCTAAATTGGTTAATATATTATAACAAAGAATAGTTGTATTTATTATTAATATATTTAACATATTATAACCATTAATTATATTTATATAATTTTAATATGTTTTAATCTCAGAGCTACTAAATGTAGATCTCTGGTTCTGCCCATATTTGTTTGGGAAAAAAATTCCACATATGAATCTCTAAAATGTGAACATAGAACATATATAGGAAAGCTCCAAATGAATTAAAGAGTTAAGTAAAATGTAAAATGAAATCATGGAATGACTAACAAAAATATTGGAGTAATTATCAGATCCTACTGTTGCAACATTATAAGTGATGAAGTAAAATTTAAAAAAAATCAATTGATTCAGTCATAAAACTTTTAAAGATGGAAAGAATGAAAAAGGCTAAAATAATGCCATATAAAATTTATATAAAATGATAAAGGTTTTGATTCTACTTTACATAAAACACCATGCAAATTGATTAGAATAAAAAATATGACCTCAGTGATTAAATTAAAAAAAGTTTTTATGAGCAATTTACAAAAAATATATGCAATTTAAAAATATTCCAGTTTATTAATTTTTAGCTCATGTCCTCTCACATTACTTGACTGTCTTTGCAACAAGTCTGACATGCAATAGGATATATCCTGTCCTTTGATGTAGTATTGAAAAGAGACCTAAAGAACAATAGTCTATCATTTTTTTTAATCAAAAAATTGAAAACAGTGTAATTATCCAATAATAAGAAGGTGAATTAAATAAGAAAGGATATATTGACCTCATGGGTATCATGCAACCATTAAAAATTTAGAAAATTAAAAACATTGCATATCAATATATGGTAATGCTTAAATATAATTTTAGAGAAAAACCTTTCATTAAAAGATAGAAAAAAAGTTTACGTATGTGAGCTGATTATATGAAAATACAGTCAGTTATGTAAATAGACTGAATGTATAGAAGACTTGAAAAAGAAAAATTGCTGAGATGTTTGAATAGCAAAATTGAAATAAGTTTTCCTCCTTAAGATATTTCCTTTATATTTGTTATAATGATGTTACAAATCTGGAAAAAGTGTAAGAGTATAAATAGAGATATTTGTTCAGTGGTGACTATTAGGATCTCTAATTCAAACTTCTTTAAAAAAATACAAAAAAAAAAATCTGTTGAAAACTATAAAGAAGTCCTGAGTCTGAAGCAAGGAGAGGGAAGATCAACAAAAGGAGACTGAATAAGGCTTATTATGGTAAATATGTATGGAGAAGTAGCAGAGTTCAAAGGTGATTGAAGATCTGAGCATGAATGACTGGAGAACAGAGTTGCCATTTACCAGAAATAGGATTTCTGAAGACAAGTCTTGCTACAGAGTTAGTTGCAGTCTGTGTTGTGGTTTGATGGGACTTTTCGCTCTTCACCATATAAGCAAAAAACTAGAGGTTCGGTTACTGCACAAGTTCCTCATTATCCACAGGACAGAACTAAATGTCTCTGCTTTGAAATTTTGACTAGAAATCATATGACACATCTGCCAGCAATTACTGTGGGTGTTACTGAAGTGCACACAGCCCACTGGCCCTCCATAACATTGTTCCCAGACAATAATGTTAGAAAGACACAAAACTTTCAAGTGATCTACAATCTCCCAGACTACTTTCATAATTGACTTTTTTTTTCTTTTGGCTAAATACATTATTTCATTTCTGGCTGCTGACCAAAAGGCAGGACATTGTTGCTGAATTTGTAGCTCTTCAATTTTACATAGAGCAACATCTGAGTGTGAGTTCACATTTTTTGTTTCAATCTTTGACACTAAGCTGCAAAATGTCATCTCTAGTTACCCAGAAAAGCAGCCAGCTTGGGGAAAAAACCATGGTTTTGCAATATCTGAGTGGTTTGATTTCTTCTGCTGATGCATTAGGAAGGGCAAGATGGGAAGATTTACATGAAGAGAACACATTAATTTCTTTATGCTAAAATAAATTCACTGCAATAAAACTAATCCAAAGAACTGTTTTTTTTTAATTTAACAACCCAGTGTCAAAGGGTATGAGAAAGGAGTTATGTTTTTATTAAACCATTTTGTCAGATTTATAAAATACACATCATTGTAGAAAATTTGGAAAATAATTCTTAAGAAGAAAATTAACTCTTTCTGAATTACTATTAAAGGAAAGAGGAAGAAGAGGCAAGAGCAACCTCTTGCACAACCAGGGGGGAAAATGCCCCTCATTAGCATGATGGTCAAAATGTCCTTATTCATACATAAATATACTGTTTTACTCAGAAGAAAATTTAACAATAGGAAAACCTAAAATCTGAAATCAATAGCTGTAAACAACATCTAAGGTATTGATTTCGAAAACATATCTGGAAATACTACCTAAAGATTAGAAACTGTCTATGTAGTCTGTTCATGGGGTTCTCAAGGCAAGAGTACTGAAGTGGTTTGCCATTCCCTTCTCCAGTGGACCACACTTTGTCAGAACTCTCCACCATGACCCGTCTGTCTTGGACGGCCCTACAACGCATGGCTCACAGTGTCATTGAGTTAGACAAGGCTGTGGCCCATGTGATCAGTTTGATTAGTTTTCTGTGACTGTGGCTTTCAGTCTGTCTGCCCTCTGATGGATAAGGATAAGAAGCTTATGGAAGCTTCCTGATGGGAGAGACTGACTGAAGGGGAAACTGGGTCTTGTTCTGATGGGCAGGGCCATGCTCAGTAAATTTTTAATCCAATTTTCTGTTGCTGGGTGGGACTGTGGTCCTCTGTATTGTTTGACCTGAGGCCAAATTAGAGAGGAGGTAGTGAAGATAATGGTGACCTTTAAAAGGTCCCCTGCATGCACTGCTGCACTCAGTGCCCCCTACCCTGCAGCAGGCCACCACCGACCCAGGTCTCTGCCAGAGACTCCTGCACACTCAATGGGCAAGTCTGGGTCATTCTCTTTTAGGGTCACTGCTCCTTTCCTTTGGATCCTAGTGTGTAAAATGTTTGTTTGTGCCCTCCAAGAGTCTGTCTCTCAGTCCTGTGTAAGTTCTGGTGGCTCTGTGGTGGGGTTACTGGCGACCTCCTCCAAGAACAATAGAATGATCTCAGTTCATTTCCAAGGCAAACGATTCAATATTAGAGGAATCCAAGTCTATGTCCCTACCAGTAATGCTGAAGAAGCTGAAGTTGAGCAGTTCTAGAAAGACCTGTAAGACCTTCTAGAACTAACACCCAAAAAAGATAACCTTTTCATTATAGGGGACTGAGATGCAAAAGTAAGAAGTCAGGAGATACCTGGAGTAACAGGCAAATTTAGCCTTGGAATACAAAACAAAGCAGATCAAAGGCTAATAGAGTTTAGCCAAGAAAACACACTGGTCATAGAAAACACCCTCTTCCAACAACACAAGAGAAGACTCTACACATGGACATCACCAGATGGTCAAAATGAAATCAGATTGATTTTACTCTTTGCAGCCAAAGATGGAAAAGCTCTATACAGTTAGCAACAACAAGATGGGGAGCTGGCTGTGGCTCAGATCATGAATTCCTTATTGCCAAATTCAGACTTAGATTGAAGAAAGTAGGGAAAACCACTAGACCATCCAGTTATGACCTAAATCAAATCTCTTGCGATTATACAGTGGAAGTGACAAATAGATTCAAGGCATTAGATCTGATAGAGTGCCTGAAGAACTATGGACAGAGGTTTGTTACATTGTACAGGAGCCAGTGATCAAGATCATCCCCAAGAAAAAGAATTGCAAAAAGGCAAAACGGTTGTTTGAGAAGGCCTTACAAATAGCTGAGAAAAGACTAGAAGTTAAAAGCAAAAGAGAAAAGGAAAGATATACCCATCTGAATGCAGAGATCCAAAGAATAGCAAGGAGAGATAAGAAAGCCTTGCTCAGTGATCAGTGCAAACAGAGGAAAAACCATAGAATGGGAAAGACTAGAGATCTCTTCAAGAAAATTAGAGATACCAAGGGAACATTTCCTGCAAAGACAGGCACAATAAAAAACAGAAATGATATGGACCTAATAGAAGCAGAAGATATTAAGAAGAGGTGGCAAGAACACACACACAGAAGAACTGTACAAAAAAGATCTTCATGACCCAGATAACCACGATGGTATGATCACTCATCTAGAGCCAGACACCCTGGAATGTGAAGTCAAGTGGGCTTTAGGAAGCATCACCATGAACATAGCTAGTGGAGGTGATGGAATTCCAGTTGAGTTATTTCAAATCCTAAAAGGTGATGCTGTGAAAGTGCTGTACTCAATATGCCAGCGTATTTGGAAAATTCAGCAGTGGCCAGAGGACTGGAAAAGGTCAGTTTTCTTTCCAATCCCAAAGAAAGGAAATGCCAAAGAATGCTCAAACTATCACACAGTTGCACTCATTTCACACACTAGCAAAGTAATGCTCAAGATTCTCCAGGCAAGGCTTCAGCAATACATGAACTGTGAACTACCAGATGTTCAAATTGGATTTAGAAAAGGCAGAGAAACCAGAGATCAAATTGCCAACATGTGTTGGATCATTGAAAAAGCAAGAGAGTTCCAGAAAAATATCTACTTCTGCTTTATTGACTACTCCAAAGCCTTTGACTGTGTCGATCATTAGGAAAGAAGTAAGTATATCAAGGCTATGCATTGTCACCCTGTTTTGTTAACGTATATGCTGGAATACATCATGCAAAATGCCAGGCTGGATGAAGCACAAGCTGGAATCAAGATTGCCAGAAGAAATATCAATAATCTCAAATATGCAGATGATACCACCCTTATGGCAGAAAGTGAAGAGGAACTAAAGAACCTCTTGATGAAGGTGAAAGAAGAGAGTAAAAAAATTGGCTTAAAACTCAGCACTGAGGAAACTAAGATCATGGCATCTGGTCCCATCATTTCATGACAAATAGATGGGAAAATAATGGAAACAGTGAGAGACTTTATGTTTGGAGTCCAGAATCACTGCAGATGGTGACTGCACTGCTGCTGCTAAGTCGCTTCAGTCGTGTCCAACTCTGTGTGATCCCATAGACGGCAGCCCACCAGGCTCCCTAGTCCCTGGGATTCTCCAGGCAAGAACACTGGACTGGGTTGCCATTTCCTTCTCCAATGCATGAAAGTGAAAAGTGAAAGTGAAGTCGCTCAGTGGTGTCCAACCCTCAGTGACTCCATGGACTGCAGCCCACCAGGCTCTGCCATCCATGGGATTTTCCAGGCAAGAGTACTGGAGTGGGGTGCCATTGCCTTCTCTGGCAGATGGTGACTGCACCCACGTAATTAAAAGACGCTTGCTCCTTGGAAGAAAAGTTATGACCAACATAGACAGCATATTAAAAAGCAGAGACATTACTCTGCCAACAAAGGTTCGTCTAGTCAAAGCTAAGATTTTTCCAGTGTCATGTATAGATGTGAGAGTTGGACTATAAAGAAAGCTGAATGTTGAAGAATTGATGCTTTTGAACTGAGATGTTGGAGAAAACTCTTGAGAATCCATTGAACTGCAAGGAGATCCAACCAGTCCATCCTAAAGGAGATCAGTCCTGAATGTTCATTGGAAAGACTGATGCTGAAGCTGAAACTCCAATATTTTGGCCACCTGATGTGAAGAACTGAGTCATTTGAAAGGACCCTGATGCTGGGAAAGATTAAAGGCAGGAGGAGAAGGGGACGACAAAGGATGAGATGATTAGATGGCATCACTGATTCAATGGACATGAGTTTGAGTAAACTCTGGGAGTTGGTGATGGACAGGGAAGCCTGGTGTGCTGCAGTCCATAGGGTCGCAAAGAGTCAGACGTGACTGAGCGACTGAACTGACTGAACTGTATAGTCTGTATGCTGGATATTAAATAACATTTATCTCAGTCAGTGATGCTATCAGAACTTATGCCATTTGTATGTCACAGAATATTCATAGCTTAGTGGTTCTTAAAAACCCATTTCCCTTGGTTCATTGTGCTCCAGATGGTATGTCACAAAATGTGCAACCCAAGCCCATTAGCATCATCCTTTGGCCAGAACACATAGTGGAGGGAACAATACTGCATTCAGTGGGAAATCCTCAAATTTCAGTTTAACAGTAAAGTTTACTGTTTTACCGGTAATGTTTTACCGTCAGATGAGAAGAAGCATTTTATTATAGAAATAGTCAAAAATTTTGAAAGAAAGTGAAAGAAATTGACAATTTAGAGGCAGATCTCTGTAAAGGTCAATTTCTTATGACATTTATGTGATAATTCCTACCTCATGACATTGCTTTAATAATCAAATGAAATGACACACCTTGCTGATATCAGAATTCAGTAAAAGTTCATCAGCACTACGACTTTGGCTAAGTTACTTAAACACTTTATGCTTTGATGTTCTCATCTATAAAATGGATATCATGCTACTTACTTCAGAGGCTTGTGAGGTAAGTGACTTAATAAACAACAAGCTCTTTGAACAGCACCCACTAATAGTAAGTGCTCAATGAATGTTGTTTTTGCTCTCATCATTATTCAGTGTCTGTTTACCAAAAAGATATTTTACACAAAGAGAATGACCTGAGCTCAGAAGAATTTAACCTATTATTTATGCATACTTTGTGTATTTATATGTTTTGTTCAGAGGATGATGGGTAAACAGAGGAATAAAGCAGACATAGGAGCTGCAGAATAGTGCAAGATTAATAAAGCAACAACAGTATACTGAGAAGTACTAATAAAGCAATTTAGTTTCAACTGTGAAGGATGGAGATTTATCAAGTACTTGGGCTTTTTTATTTGAGAAGATGGAACACCAGCAAAGGTGACATCATCAGGTCTTATGACCACATTCATTGTTTGAAAGATGACTAAGATGACTAGAGCAGGAGGATAAATAAAGGAAGGGTAGTGAGAAGAAGGGAAGACAGGAAGTTACTGGAGAAGGTGGGGTACTATAAACAAGACAGGAGAGATGGAAAAGAGGAAGCTGCAGGAAACAATCCAGGGTAAAAATGATTGCATTTTGTTCAATACCTCAGTCAGAGAGATCCCCTGGAGAAGGGAATGGCAACCTACTCCAGTATTCTTGCCTGGAGAATCCCCATGGACAGAAGAGCCTGGCAGGCTACTACTGTTCATGGGATTGCAAAGAGTTGGACATGACTGAGCAACTAACACTCTCACAGACTTTACAGCTAATAAGAGGTCAGAAAATTGAAGATATCAAGGAACAGCACCGAGGAAGCAGAGAGAAGGAAGTGGGCACAGGAATGTAGCAGTTAGAAATCCAGAGAAATGTGCATTTCAAAAGAAATGACAGGTGAATATTTAGAGTTTTAGGACTATTTAATTATCATTAAGGAAAAAGTAGTCTGCTCAAAATCTTTATTTAAGCCTAAAAATGCCTTTCCACTTTCATTTTATTATGTTCTTTCTTAGTATTCCTGAAACACCACAAAGACTTTGTAAACGCCATTTTCTTCCTCAGTTCTCTTCCAGGCCCTTCAGTTCTGGATGGAAGACAGATGATCTAAATATTATCAAAGGGGAGATGAAAATAAGATGTGGGTGATATATGCATATCTGGCTCTAGTGATCCCTACCCCCAGTGATTCAGAACAGATCTCTGCTGTGCTGTATTGCATATCTGAACAAAACTGAAAAACAGCCCTGCATCCAGAAACCTTTTTCTGTATTATAAGTGATGCTTATTTTTAAAATACTTGAATCAGTATTTTCCCAATTGAAGATTAGAGTCATATAAATGGCAATCCTCAGGATAAGCTCTCAGCTGGGCAAGAGAAACAAGTTCCTCACTGTCAGTATATTAAAGGCTTGGTACAGATTTTTTACCTAGGGGGTGATAGTTTCCTAATTTGTCTTTTATCCAACTGGCCTATAATCTGCCTGTTTTTCAGTTATCTCAAATTGCATAATAAGCCCATTATAAATTGTAATAGCCTATGTATCCCAAATAGCCTTACCCTTTCCAGTTTGGGGACATGAAGTCATATTGACATCAATAACCCAAAGTTTCTTATCTAAATTTATTTTGTGCTGCTGACCTTCCTACTTTTGTATGTAGGCATTTACTTATTGCTTAGCATATAGTCAGCAGCAGGATCTACTTAATCTTCCTTTTTTATTCTGATTTGATGAGGGCTGCTTGTGTCATTGTTGCTGTTCGTGGTGCTTGCATGGGGATAAATGTGCCCATGTCTGAAGTGCTGTCTCCCATTCACGAGGCCACCAGATCTCGGAATGCCAGAGTGGTCCTAGGTTTTAAGCACAGATGAGAAAACTTTTTTTCCACTTTGTACCAAAGTGTCAGGTAGACCCAGATGAACATTATTTGTGATCAGGGTCTCCAACAAAATATCTCCTCTATTTATCTGTCAACACCCTTCCAAATGGTAGGAAGGCAGGTTAATAGAACAAGGGCTTAGTAATGGGACAGGAACTAATCCATATGTGTCCGTTGAGATTATCCATGTGTGTCCGAGAGATTAGGATAATCTCTTCTACTCTTCTCTCAGTGTTCCATGGACCCATATTCATATTCTTCCTGCTTCCTTGGCTATAAAGTGCAAGGCTTTTATATTTCAATAGACTCAAAAAAGATTATTGGGATGGGCTCTCTACACTAGAAGTGTCCATGTCCAAGCAATTTGTTTAAAAGACGTATTCAGTTCAGTTCAGTTGCCCAGTCATGTCCGACTCTTTGCGACCCCATGAGCCGCAGCACACCAGGCTTCCCTGTCCTTCAACAACTCCCAGAGCCCACCCAAACAAATGTCCATTGTGTCAGTGATGCCATCCAGCCATCTCATCCTCTGTCGTCCCCTTCTCCTCCTGCCCTCAATCTTTCCCAGCATCAGGGTCTTTTCAAATGAGTCAGCACTCCACATCAGGTGGTCAAAATATTGGAGTTTCAGCTTCAACATCAGTCCTTCCAATGAACACCCAGGACTGATCTCCTTTAGGATGGACTGGTTGGATCTCCTTGCAGTCCAAGGGACTCTCAAGAGTCTTCTCCAACACCACAGTTCAAAAGAATTAAATCTTCACCACTCAGCTTCCTTTATAGTTCAACTCTCACATCCATACATGACCACTGGAAAAACCATAGCCTTGATTAGACAGACCTTTGTTGACAAAGTAATGTCTCTGCTTTTTAATATGCTGTCTAGGTTGGTCATAACTTTCCTTCCAAGGAGCAAACATTTTTTAATTTCATGACTGCAGTCACCATCCCAGGTGATTTTGGAGCCCAGAAAAATAGTCAGCCAAGTTTCCACTGTTTCCCCGTCTATTTGTCATTAAGTGGTGGGACTGAATGCCATGATCTTAGTTTTCTGAATGTTGAGCTTTAAGCCAACTTTTTCACTCTCCTCTTTCACTCTTATCAAGAGGCTCTTTAGTTCTTCTTCACTTTCTGCCATAAGGGTGGTGTCATCTGCATATCTGAGGTTATTGGTATTTCTCCCGGCAATCTTGATTCTAGCTTGTGCTACTTCCAGCCCAGCATTTCTCATGATGTACTCTGCATATAAGTTAAATAAGCAGAGTGACAATGTACAGCCTTGATGTACTCCTTTTCCTATTTGGAACCAGGCTGTTGTTCCATGTCCAGTTCTAACTGTTGCTTCCTGACCTGCATACAGGTTTCTCAAGAGGCAGGTGAGGTGGTATGGTATTCCCATCTCTTTCAGAATTTTTCACAGTTTATTGTGATCCACACAGTCAAAGGCTTTGGCATAGTCCATAAAGCAAACATAGATGTTTTTCTGGAACTCTCTTGCTTTTTTGATGATCCAACTGATGTTGGCAATTTGATCTCTGGTTACTCTGCCTTTTCAAAATCCAGCTTGAAAATCTGAATGTTCATGGTTCACTTACTATTGAAGCCTAACTTGGAGAATTTTGAGCATTACTTTACTAGCATGTGAGATGAGTGCAACTGTGTGGTAGTTTGAACATTCTTTGGCATTGCCTTTCTTTGGGATTAGAATGAAAACTGACCTTTTCCAGTCCTGTGGCCACTGCTGAATTTTCCAAATTTGCTGGCATATTGAGTGCAGCACTCTCACAGCATCATCTTTTAGGATTTGAAATCGCTCAACTGGAATTCCATCACCTCCACTAGCTTTGTTTGTAGTGATGCTTCCTAAGGCCACCTGACTTCACATTCCAGAATGTCTGGCTCTAGGTGAGTGTGAGTGATCACACCTTCATGATTATCTGGGTCATGAAGATCTTTCTTGTAAAGTTCTTCTGTGTATTCTTGCCACCTCTTCTTAATATCTTCTGCTTCTGTTATGTCCATACCATTTCAGTCCTTTATTGAGCCCATCTTTACATGAAATGTTCCCTTGGTATCTCTAATTTTCTTGACAAGGTCTCTAGTCTTTCCCATTCTGTTGTTTTTCTCTATTCCTTTGCAATGATTGCTGTGGAAGGCTTTCTTATCTCTCCTTGCTATTCTTTGGAACTCTGCATTCAGATGGGTATATCTTTCCTTTTCTCCTTTGTCTTTTGCCTCTCTTCTTTTCACAGCTATTTGTAAGGCCTTCTCAGACAGCCATTTTGCTTTTATTGCATTCCTTTTCCTTGGGGATGATCTTGATCCCTGTCTCCTGTACAATGTCACTAACCTCTGTCCATAGTTCATCAGGCACTCTGTCTGTCTGATATAGTCCCTTTAATCTATTTCTCACTTCCAGTGTATAGTCATAAGGGATTTGATCTAGGTCATACCTGACTGGTCTAGTGGTTTTCCCTACTTTCTTCAATCTAAGCCTGAATTTGACAATAAGGAGTTCATGATCTCAGCCTCAGTCAGCTCTCGGTCCTATTTTTGCTGACTGTATAGAGCTTCTCCATCTTTGGCCTCAAAGGATACAATCAATCTGATTTCAGTGTTGACCATCTGGTGATGTCCACATGTAGAGTCTTCTCTTATGTTGTTGGAAGAGGGCGTTTGCTATGACCAGTGCATTCTCTTGGCAGAACTCTGTTATCCTTTGCCTTGCTTCATTCTGTACTCCAAGGTTTATTATACTTGCACAAATATAAGAATTTTACTATAGAATATAGGTATATCTCAATTTCCACTGAGACAGCCAAGGTCAAGAACAATTCAGTAGATACCATGAGTCATCCCTAAAGAAGCTTCCAGTGCTTGCCAGCCTGTTTATGGCATAATAAGGGATTACAGAAAGTTCTGCCTAGTCTTACCCACTATCCAACTTCAGACTGACTATGAAGAAGAAAGCAAAGGGGACTACTTTAAAAGTTGTTACTTCTCTGCTTTATTTTTTGTTGCTTCATGTCTCTCAGAGAGGGAGAGTTCTTCTGTCTTGACTTAAGCCAATGAAAGAAAATTGATAGAAATCACTTTGAGTGATTCATACAACTTCTTGGAGTTTGATGAAGTTGAGTTATGTTATTCAGACTTGGATAGTCTAAATGTCCTAAATTATAACTAGATTGCCCTAAGGGCAGCATTACTTTGCCAACAAAGGTCCATCTAGTCAAAGCTGTGGTTTTTCCTGTAGTCACGTATGGATGTGAGAGTTGAGCTATAAAGAAACCTGACCACCAAAGAATTGATTCTTTTGAACTGTGGTGTTGGAGAAGACTCTTGAGAGTCCCTTGCACTGCAAGAAGATCCACCCAGTCAGTTCTAAAGGAAATCGGTCCTGAATATTCACTGGAAGGACTGATGCTGAAGCTGAAACTCCAATATTTTGGGCACCTGCTGGGAAGAACTGACTCATTTGAAAAGACCCTGATGCTGGGAAAGATTGAAGACAGGAGGATAAGGGGACAACAGAGGATGAGTTGGTTGGGTGGCATGCATCACCGATTCAGTGGACATGAGTTTGGGTAAACAATGGGAGTTGGTGATGGACAGGGAAGCCTGGTTCTGCAGCTCATGGGGTCACCAAGAGTTGGACACAACTGAGAGACTGAGACTGACCTGAACTGAAGGGCAGCATGGGGAGCAAGGTATATTTCCACCATAAAGGGGAGATAGCCTTGGGTCAGCTGTCCAATTCGACTGCCTGGTGACTCCAGTAGAGGGCAGGAATGCTGGAACCCCAAGACTGTGAGGGGAAACACTGACCATATCAAGGGGACTGTGGGTGCAGGTTCTTGGTGAAGGATCTTAAGGAGTTCACCTGATGAAACAAACCCAGTAATTGTATATGGCTTTAAAGGGCAATGCCAGAGGTTTAAGCCTATAAAACAGTGTTCCTCCAGGATCTTGGCTTGGTGGGAAACAGCAGCTATTGACATGGGGCAGAGGTAGTCAAGAAGTACATAGAAATTAGCCATATATGTACCTCCTTACCCACACGATATTTCCAGGCCTGTGCTAGAACTAATCAGAGAGATAGGAGAAGTTAAGATTGAGCATCAGTTTAAAATGTTGAAAATATTCACTGGCAATATTTTTTCTTAAAGTATGAACTGGAAACATCCATGTGACCTGCCTGAGATTTCAACCAGAGCCAGGAAAAACAGTTTGCATAATATTTCTTAAAGAGAGTGTGGTAGACAGAACAATGGCCTCCCCTAGACACCCATGTTCTAACCATGGCATCTGCAAATATATTACATTACATAATAAAGATGAATTAAGGTAGCAGAATTAAGGTTGCTAATCAACTGACCTTGAAATAGAGAGATAATCCTGGACTATCTGGTGGATCCTATGTAATCATGACTCCTTAAATGTGGAACAGGGAGGGAGAAGAGTCAGTGTTGAAGTGATGAGATGTGAGAAGGATTTCCTTATAAAGCCTCCAGAATGGATTACAATAATGGAAACATTACTACTCTGGAATCTACTAGAATAAATGCACTGGCTTTCTACAGACAAAATTTTGTACAGAGCTGTGCTAATTAGCCACACTGGTAAGATGTGCTATTGAGTGCTTGAAATGTGGATAGTCTGAGATGAGATGAGAAGTATAAAACACATATTGGATTTCAAAGACTGGGTACAAAAAATTAGGATGTAATGCATTTGATTATTTTAAAATCAATTATGTTGTTTAGTTTATATTAATATTTTAGAAATGTTGAGTTAAATAAAATATATTTTTAGAACTAAGTTCATCTCTTTTTTTGCTTTTACAATGTAGTTACTTGAAAATTAAAAATATATTTGTGGCTCACATTGTATCTTTCTTGAACAATATTGATAAGGAGAAAACCCTTCTGGAAATTTTACAATTATCCTTTCATTTGTACAATCTGTAGCACTTTATAAATATCTCTAGTATAGACTTAATTCTCATCTGAGTGATGAGTAGGATAAAGCTTATCATTCTTGGTTTTTAAAATGTGAAAACTGGGGAGAAAACTAAGATGGCGGAGGAATAGGACGGGGAGAACACTCTCTCCCCAATAAATATACCAAAAGAACTTTTAAAGGCCGAGCAAACTCCAAAAAACAGGAACTGAATGCTGGCAGAGGACATCGGGCATCTGGAGAGGCGACCCATTGCCGACGTGAGGAGGTAGGACAAAAGAAAGAAAAGAAAAAAAAAAAAGTAGAGGGAGAGACAAAGAGCTGGGGACGGGTTCCATCCCGGAAGGGGAGTCTGGAATAAAGAGGAGAAAAAAAAAAAAGAGGAGAAAGGTTTCCGAATACCAGGGAGCATTCTCTCTGGCAGATCTGCGGTGGATCTTGGAGAGCAATATAGCTGAGAGCAGAAGCAGATTAATAGTTAAGCCCTGCAAGGTTCGTCTCTAACTGCAAGACACAGCCGAGCAGCAGCACAGCCGAAGCGGACTGCTCCTGCTCAGGGAGGGGCGGGCCGTGGGCTCAGGGAACGGAGCAGCCTGAGGGACCTAACCTTCCAGGAAAAGCACTCCCCCCCACCCAGGCCAGTGCACAAAACAAAGGGCGGTGAGGAGTCAACAGAGAGGCTGGGCAGCTGCGGGCTGCGTACCGGCCCAGCCCCCGCCTGAGAGCAGTGGGCATAACCCAGCCCCGGGGAGGCTAACCAAGACTTCTGGGGATTCTGGACAGATCGGTGCGGTGTACACCTTAGAAGGAGTGCTCAGCTGCACGAGCGGCCGGGCCGGGGGAGAGGAGAAGCCCCACTCCCCAACTGTGCTGGGCGGACAACAGAGAGCCTGAGCCGAGGGGGCGGGGGAAACCCTCTCACCAGGAGCAGGGCAAACTCCAAAATTAAATCCCTGCCAGTAGAACAGACTGCATAAAAAGGAGACTATAGACTGTGAGAAGGACAAGGCCGACCAAGAAGGCCTGCTTAGCTGCACGCTGAGAAAACCGAGCTGCTGGGCCGGGGGAGGGGAGAAGCCCCACTCCCCAACTGTGCTGGGCGGAGGACAGAGAGCCTGAGCAGAGGGGGCGGGGGAAGCCCTCTCACCAGGAGCAGGGCAAACTCCAAAGCGCTGAATAGACATTTAAAAGACCAGCAGACAGAAGACGCTTAACCTAGCAGAGCAAACAGCTTTGAAACAGACAGGAGAAGCAAATTAAAGCCCTGCAGGTGGCGCTAACTGCATAGAAAGGAGTCTATAGACTGTGAGAAGGAGAAGCCAGACCAGGGAATCATCTGAAAATCTACAGACCCTTCCCTTCACCGAATGCACCAGCACCAGAGAAAGCCCTCATTATAACTGTACTAGGAACATCTTTTAAATTTTTAAAACTTTTATATATATATATATATATATATATTGTTTTTTCTTTTCTTTTTATTCCTCTTTTTTTTTTTAGAATTTTTAAGTCCCATATGACCTTGCTATTTTTTTTCTTATTTCTTTTTTCTCCTTTATTTTTATTTTCCGTTTTTTGTTTTTGTTTTTGTTTTTGTTTTTTTTTAAAGTATTTTTGAGAACCAAGTCTTTACTCTAGATTTTTAAGCTTTGCTCATTAGTACTTGGTATCAACTTTGTACCTTTTAAGATCCAAGCTCCAGTACCCACTGCTACCTGGGAGTGAGATCATTGGCTTGACTGCTTTCTCCCCATTCCTATCTCTTGCTAGTAACAGTGAGGAAACCTAGACTCACCCACCAGAAAACCACACAAGCCTTTCCATCCAGGAAACTTCGACAAACCACACATCCAACCCCTCCCATAGAGAGGAATCCCCACATTAAAGGGACAACACAGCAAGATAAACAAAATGAAAAGGCAGAGAAATACCCAGCAAGTAAAGGAACAGGATAAATACCCCCTAGACCAAACAAAAGATGAAGAGATAGGAAGTCTACCTGACAAAGAATTCCGAATAATGATAGTGAAAATGATCCAAAACCTGGAAAATAAGTTGGAGCTGCAGCTCAATAACCTGCAGGCAAGGATTGAGAAGATGCAGGTAAGCTTTAACAAGGACTTAGAAGAAATGAAAAAGAGTCAAAATACAATGAATAATGCAATAAATGAGATCAAAAACACCCTGGAGGGAACCAACAGTAGAATAACAGAGATAGAAGACAGAATAAGTGAGGTAGAAGACAGAAAGGCAGAAATAAATGAAACAGAAAGGAAAAATGAAAAAAGAATTAAAAGAAATGAAGACAATCTTAGAGACCTCTGGGACAATATTAAACGCACCAATATTCGAATCATAGGAGTCCCAGAAGAAGAAGACAAAAAGAAAGACCATCAGAAAATTCTTGAAGAGATAATTGTAGAAAACTTCCCTAAATTGGGGAAGCAAATAGCCACTCAGGTCCAAGAAACACAGAGAATCCCAAATAGAATGAACCCCAAGCGGGACACCCCAAGACACATATTAATCAAATTGGCAAATATCAAATACAAAGACCAAATATTAAAAGCAGCAAGGGAGAAGCAAAAAATAACTCACAAGGGGAATCCCATAAGGATAACAGCTGATCTCTCAACAGAAACGCTCCAGGCCAGAAGGGAATGGCAAAACATACTTAAAGTCATGGAAGAAAACAATCTACAACCCCGACTACTGTACCCAGCAAGGATCTCATTCAAATTTGAAGGAGAATTCAAAATTTTCTCAGACAAGCAGAAACTGAGAGAATTCAGCAACACCAAACCAGCGCTCCAACGAATGCTAGAGGAACTTGCCTAGATAGGAAACACGGATGGGATAGATAATCTGGAACCCAAAACAATAAAATAAATGGCAGCAGGATCATACTTATCAATAATTACCTTAAATGTAAACGGGCTGAATGCCCCAACCAAAAGACAAAGATTGGCCGATTGGATACAGAAACAAGACCCCTATATATGTTGTCTACAAGAGACCCACCTCAAACCTAGGGACACATATAGACTGAAAGTTAGAGGCTGGAAAAAGATATTCCATGCAAATAAAGACCAAAAGAAAGCAGGAGTGGCAATACTCATATCTGATAAAATAGACTTTAAAATAAAGGCAGTGAAAAGAGATAAAGATGGACATTACATAATGATCAAAGGATCAATCGAGGAAGAAGAAATAACAATTATAAATATTTATGCACCTAACATAGGAGCTCCACAATATGTAAGGCAAATGCTAACAAGTATGAAAGGGGAAATCAACAACAACACAATAATAGTGGGAGACTTTAATACACCACTCACACCAATGGACAGATCAACTAGACAGAAAAGTAACAAGGAAATTCAAACTTTAAATGAAACAATAGACCAACTAGACCTAATTGATATCTATAGGTCATTCCACCCTAAAACAAGGAATTTCACCTTTTTCTCAAGTGCACACGGGACCTTCTCCAGGATAGATCACATCCTGGGCCATAAATCTAACCTTGATAAATTCAAAAATATTGAAATCATCCCAAGCATCTTTTCTGACCACAATGCAGTGAGATTAGATTTCAACTACAGGAGAAAACCTCTCAAAACCTCCAACATATGGAGGCTCAACAACACACTGCTGAATAACCAACAAATCGCAGAAGAAATTAAAAATGAAATTGAGGTATGCATGGAAACGAATGAAAATGAAAACACAACAGCCCAAAACTTATGGGACACTGTGAAAGCAATGCTAAGGGGAAAGTTCATAGCAATACAAGCTCACCTCAGGAAACAAGAAAAAAATCAAATAAATGACCTTACTTTACACCTAAAGCAACTAGAAAGGGAAGAGATGCAGAAGCCCAAGTCTAGTAGAAGGAAAGAAATCTTAAAGATCAGGGCAGAAATAAATGCAAAGGAAACAAAAGTGACCATAGCAAAAATCAACCAAGCCAAAAGCTGGTTCTTTGAGAAGATAAATAAAATTGACAAACCGTTAGCCAGACTCATCAAGAAACAAAGGGAGAAGAACCAAATCAACAGAATTAGAAATGAAAACGGAGAGATCACAACAGAAAACACAGAAATACAAAGGATCATAAGAGACTATTATCAGCAACTATATGCAAATAAACTGGACAATTTGGATGAAATGGACAAATTCCTAGAAAAGTATAACTTTCCAAGACTAAACCAGGAAGAGATAGATAATATTAATAGACCCATCACAAGCATGGAAATTGAAACCGTAATCAGAAATCTTCCAAAAAACAAAAGCCCAGGACCAGATGGCTTCACAGCTGAATTCTACCAAAAATTTAGAGAAGAGCTAACACCTATTCTACTCAAACTCTTCCAGAAAATTGCAGACGAAGGTAAACTTCCAAACTCATTCTATGAGGCCTCCATCACCCTAATTCCAAAACCCGGCAAAGATGCCACAAAAAAAGAAAACTACAGGCCAATATCACTGATGAACTTAGATGCAAAAATCCTCAACAAAATTCTAGTAAATAGAATCCAACAACACATCAAAAAGATCATACATCATGATCAAGTAGGCTTTATCCCAGGGATGCCAGGATTCTTCAATATTCGCAAATCGATCAATGTAATACACCACATTAACAAATTGAAAAATAAAAATCACATGATTATCTCAATAGATGCAGAGAAGCCTTTGACAAAATTCAGCATCCATTTATGATAAAAACCCTCCAAAAAGTAGGAATAGAAGGAACATACCTCAACATAATAAAAGCTATATATGACAAACCCACAGCAAACATTATCCTCAATGGTGAAAAACTGGAAGCATTCCCCCTGAAATCAGGGACAAGACAAGGGTGCCCACTCTCACCACTACTATTCAACATAGTTTTGGAAGTTCTGGCCACAGCAATCAGAGCAGATAAAGAAATCAAAGGAATACAGATTGGAAAAGAAGAAGTAAAACTCTCTCTGTTTGCAGATGACATGATCCTCTATATTGAAAACCCTAAAGACTCTACGAGAAAATTACTAGAGCTAATCAGTGAATATAGCAAAGTTTCAGGATATAAAATCAACACTCAGAAATCCCTGGCATTCCTGTACACTAACAGTGAGAAATCAGAAAGAGAAATTAAGGAAACAATTCCATTCACCATCGAAACAAAAAGAATAAAATACTTAGGAGTATTTCTACCTAAAGAAACAAAAGACTTGTATATAGAAAACTATAGAACACTGATGAAAGAAATCAAGGAGGACACAAACAGATGGAGAAATGTACCGTGCTCATGGATTGGAAGAATCAATATAGTGAAAATGAGTATACTACCTAAAGCAATCTATAGATTCAATGCAATTCCTATCAAGCTACCAGAGGTCTTCTTCAAAGAATTAGAACAAATAATTTCTCAATTTGTATGGAAATTCAAAAAACCTCGTATAGCCAAAGCAATCTTGAGAAAGAAGAATGGAACTGGCGGAATCAACCTACCTGACTTTAGGCTATACTACAAATCCACAGTCATTAAGACAGTATGGTACTGGCACAAAGACAGAAATATAGATCAATGGAACAGAATAGAAAGCCCAGAGATAAATCCACGCATCTATGGA